>JASDDO010000001.1:67290452-67806071 GCA_030015575.1 Agapanthus africanus
AAACTCGCCGGCAGTCCTGCTGTTTTTATTCACGGCGCCCTTTCGGGTTTTCATCCGTGCCCATTTTGCTTGTGGACATACCTTTTTTTTATATTTTTTTTTAAATTTTTGGTGGGACTTTGAATGTGGTCTCACCGGTAGGACTGGGAGAGATTGGATCGTCTTACGCCCGTGGATTGTATACGGTTTTACAGGATGTATGATCCAGACTGTAGGGCCGGAAAAACTTTCGGGACTTTGTTGGCGTCTGCATCGCTGCACTGGAATATGGTACCAGGAGCAACTCATCATTCGCCATTGGGGTATGGGATTTGGAATTTGGTTAACGTCTGTATCGCTTCACTGGAATATGGTACCAGGAGCGACTCATCATTCGCCATTGGGGTATGGGATTTGGAATTTGGTTGGCGTCTGCTTCGCTTCACTGGAACATGGTACCAGGAGCGACTCATCATTCTCCACTTGGGGATTTGAATTTGGAATTTGGTTGGCGTCTGCATCGCTACACTGGAATATGGTACCAGGAGCGACTCATCATTCGCCACTTGGGGATTGGAATTTGGAATTTGGTTGGCGTCTGCATCGCTACACTGGAATAGGGTACCAGGAGCGACTCATCATTCGCCACTTGGGGATTGGGGAGCGATGGCTTAGGAGAAAGGTTTAGATCCCTATCACCTAAGTCTTTTCAATTTTATGGGCCGTGAGGGTCCCATAAAGGCAAATTCTCCCTACGGGTCGTAAGGATCCCATAGGTGTATTTTATCCTTAGGGTCGTGGGGACTCCTAAGTGTGTTTTTCTCTGTGAGTCGTAAGGATCCCGCAAAGGTTTGTTGTCCTCATGTATCGTGAGGACACATGAGTGGATTTCCCTCGTTCCCAGTTTAACGACTTAGAGGTCAAATGTTTCCAGTTTAACGACTTAGCGGTCATCTGTTTCCAGTTAAAGACTTAGGGGTCTGTGGTGCCCAGTTTAACGACTTAGCGGTCATCTGTTTCCAGTTTAACGATGTGGTGGTCATCTGTTTCCTGTTTAACAACTTAGCGGTCAGCTGTTCCAGTTTAACGACTTAGAGGTCATCTGTTTCCAGTTTAAAGGCTTAGGGGTCTATCTGTTTCCAGTTTAACGACTTGGTGGTCATCTGTTTCCAGTTTAGAGACTGAGAGGTCTACTGTTCCAGTTTAACGACTTAGAGGTCATATGTTTCCAGTTTAATAACATAGAGGTCATTTGTTCCCAGTTTAACGACATAGAGGTCATCTGTTTCCAGTTTAACGACTTGGAGGTCATCTGTTTCCCAGTTTAAAGACTTAGGGGTCTATTGATGGCGAGCTTGGAATTTTGGGGTAGGGGTCGGCATCAGC
Organism: Agapanthus africanus; assembly: GCA_030015575.1. Lineage (NCBI taxonomy): Eukaryota > Viridiplantae > Streptophyta > Magnoliopsida > Asparagales > Amaryllidaceae > Agapanthus > Agapanthus africanus. The sequence goes on from JASDDO010000001.1 coordinate 67,291,818, forward strand.
GTTGCTAACACTGAAGCAGAGGTGCCGGGAGCAATTCATCATTTGCCTACTCTTGTTGGCGGAGCGATGGCTTAGGAGACGGGTTTAGGTCCCTATCGCCTAAGGCTTTTCAATTTTATGGGCCGTGAGGGTCCCATAAAAGCATTTTCTCCCTGCGAGTCGTGAGGATCCAGCATGTGTATTTTCTCCTTAGGAGTCGTGAGGACTCCTAAGCGTGTTTTCCTTTGTGAGTCGCAAGGATCACCACAAAGGTTTGTTCTCCTCATGTATCGTGAGGGACACATGAGTGGGTCTTCTCAATGGAGGCATAACTCCAAAGGCGGAGACCAGCCGCGTAACTGGTGATTATGGTGGGGCATGGGTATGATGAGAATTATTTGAGCCCGTGGATTGTATACGGCAGTCAATTTGGGGACTGGCCGTAGGGCCGGAAGAATTTTGAAAAAAATGGATTTTTGTTGGCATCTGCAAGCGCTGCACTGGAATATGGTACCAGGAGCAACTCATCAATTCGCCAGTTTTTTTTTTTACCGCGATTGCTCTATCATTTCAGCTTTTCTTATCGCGAAGGTCGCGATTGCCCTATCATTTCGGCTATTTATTCGCGGTTGCCCCATCATTTCGGCTTTATTTTCATGTTCATCTTTACTCGCTGATTTTTTTTACGAGTTGCCCCATCATTTCGGCTTTTCTTTATTTTTCTTTTATTTACACATTTTTTGTTTATTTACATACATATATTATTTTTTACATTCCCAGTTTAACGACTTAGAGGTCGACGGTTCCCAGTTTAACGACGTGGGGGTCATCTTTGCTTATCCCGGCTCCTTGAACTTTGATCTTGGCGGAGTTGTGTTAATGACCTAGCTCCGCGGCTTGCCGATACATCCGAGGATTGTGAGGTTTTTCCAAGCTTATATTGGTCCTCCGCCCAATCTTTTGAAAATATAGCAGTCTTCGATGGTATGACCTACCACTCTATGATATAGGCAGTATATGGGATTGTCGGTCATGTTCATTTCCTGTGGCCTCTTTGGAACAGGCCGTTGCAGACCGTTTGTTCAAGGCGTCCATGAATATTTTGCGGACTTCATCCCTCCTGAAGGAGTATACCTTCTTCTTTCTCTCCATTTGGAGTAGGTGCCTTTACTGATGCTGGTCCTCGAGGCCGATCGGTCTTTGGTTCGCCCTTTTCAGATAATGGCACATGTCTGGGAGGATTAGGTTCCCGAAAGGCTCCGGTCTCCATTTGCATGAAATCGGCGGTCGTAGCTTGACTGTTTGCTAACGCGTCTTTAGACAGTTCTATCTCTCCCGTCTTGTATTGCCTTTCGACCCAATCTTGAAGACGAAGCAGTCCTCAATGGCATGGACCTATCACCCTGTGATAGGGGCAATATTCTGGGTCGTCGGTCATATTCGCTTCTTGCGGTCTCTTTGATTCCGGCAGTTGTAGACCGTTTCTTAGGGCTTCCTTGAATATCTTGTGGACTTTTTCCCTTTTGAAGGAATAGACCTTTTCCAAGCTTCTCTTTCAGAGGCGATTTCCCCTCCCCCCAGGCGTATGTATCGGGGGACTGGAGGCTGATTGCGGGCCGGTTTTTCGCGAAGGCGCTCCGCTTTTAGGTTGGAAGGGATATCAGTTGGCTGCCCCCGGGTATCAATCCCTGGCTCATGAGCCAAAATTTGATTCTGCTGTAATTGCAATCGGGCGACTTGGGTCGCGAGATCTGCCACGACGTTTGCTAGCTCCGACGACTTTGGAATAGACCTCGGCCATCTTCTCATCCCTGTCCTGAAATTGCCTTTGAATCCATTGGAATAATGCTTGTTCTGTAGTTCCGGCTATGACAACCCGGGTAATCTTTATTGCCTAAGCTCAATTCCGCAGGAACCACGGGCTCCTCTGGCTTATCGGCCTGAGCGGGGATCTTCATCATTAGATCGAGCCGATGCTGGGCAGCGTCAACCATATCATCACCATGGCTGTGAAGAAGAGGAGGGTTTGTTTCTTCATGTCCGGCCATATAGACAGTGTGGATAACACATTCATCCATTCTTTCAACACTGGCAGCTAATTTCGCGGAGCTGTCCGGGCTTTGGAAATTCATAAATTTTAACATGGTCAGAGCCCTAGCCTTTTGTTGGCTCTATAACTAAGCCGCTTCTGCCTCAACTTCTCTGCCTTAAGCGCTTGGCAGGCTTCTGCTCTTCGGGAGCCGCCATAGGCCGAGCGATGGGGATGCTGAGAAGACATCTGCCCCGCGTGTCCGTCGAAGGTATCGCCTGGGCTTGCCCACTACGTCTGGTAACTTCTTTTGTTCCGAGGCTTTGCCCCCCAGTTGGGGCCATGGAAAGCCGTCCAGACACCGATTTGTGTTTGGGTTGGGGCGCCCTCGAGATTACCACATTCGGTCTCCAGCCTTTCGAGACCGGTCTGTCGTTTGCTGGAGCTTGAGGAGCCGGGATGGCATTAGCTGACACAAACAGGATAGAGCCGAATGGTAGCGGCTCCTCCTCCCATTGTCGCCCGAGACTGGCCTGAAGGACCGTCCTAGAGTCCATCTTCATCGTATAGGAGACGGGAGTAGTGCTGAGAGCTGAGATCATCCTTGGAGACATTGTTGGAGAGTGATTGCTTGAAAACCTGCATGAGAAAGCATTATTTTAGTTTAAATATAGGTATGTATATTGATTGAGTCCGCATGAATGCTTAACCCGAAATATGGAAGGAGAGATTGGTCCCACCGGGCGTGCCAGAATCTGTAGGGTGTTTTCGTCATCCATTGAGATGGGAATACGCGCTGCGCTTGTCGGGCGTACTACAGATTCCCCCTGCCTGGGGTAGGCCAGGGTTTAATGATTGTGGGGATCCGAATCTCCGGCAGCCGCTAACTAAGCTGTCGTTAATTACCCCTCGCCTTTGGAGCGAGGGAACCTCCGATTGACGGGTTAAACTGGTCATGCGAACTCAATGTGCAGTGTACGTGTGTTGTATTTTGGAAGGGGGTTTGGATATATCGGGAGCCACGCAGAGTTTTTACGGGGGTCCCGCTACCCGGATAGTGGGCTGGGGGTCAAGGAGGCTAGCAGCCCCCTTGCGGGGTGCGGGGCAGCGCCCCGTTAGAAATTTTTTTCTAACAGGGGCAGTGTCGTGGAGTATGTGTATGTGTCCATATGTATGCATATGTATATATATAATATATGTATATATATATATATATATATGTATATATATATATATATAAAAAGGAAAAGACATCCAAAGATGCGTGGGGGCCAGCGCCTCGAGCGTTGTGCGCTTAGGTGCTGTGCGCTTAGGCGTTGTGCGCTCAGGCGCTAGAGTGCCATGTGTCGGCACGTGGGCACTCTGCTCTTGAGCGCTGGGGCGCTTGAGCGCAAGCGCGCCATACGTCGGTACGTGGGCGCTTTGCGCTTGAGCGCTGGGCGCTTGAGCGCGGGAGCGCTTGAGCGCAAGCGCGCCACGCGTCGGTACGTGGGCGCTTTGCGCTTGAGCGCCTTGCGCTTGAGCGCAAGCTTGCCACGTGTCGGCACGGGGGTAACTTGCGCTCGAGCGCTTGCGCTTGAGTTCCAGCGCGCCACGTGTCGGCACGGGGGTGACTTGCGCTCGAGCGCTTGCGCTTGAGCTCCAGCGCGCCACAATGTCGGCACCCGGGGCGACTTGCGCTCGAGCGCAAGCGTGCCACGTGTCGGCACCAGGGCGACTTACGCTCGAGCGTTTGTGCTTGAGCGCAAACGCACCACGTGTCGGCACGTGGGCGCTTTGCGCTTGAGCGCAGGGCGCTGTAGTGCAAACGCGCCACGTGTCGGCACCGTGGGCGCTTTGCGCTCGAGCGCTGAGCGCTTTGGGCGCAAGCGCGCCACGTGTCGGCACGCGGGCGCTCTGCGCTTGAGCGCCTGCGAGAAAAGGAGGCTTTTAGCCTAGAACCAGAAGCTATGCTTCAAAAAAAGGAAATATTTATTATATATATATATATGGAGTTAAACTCCTAGGATGTTTTGAAGCTGATGAAGGGGGGTTCTTCTTCTTCCTCCTGTTGTTTGGCCGGATCTTGAAGATCAAGAAGTGGGAGATTTTAAAAATCACTCCTTTTTTAGATCTGATGGGAGATCTGAGTTCCCCTTTGTGGGTTTTGTGGTGGAAAACTACTTAGTTTTGGAAAAGAAAGAGTAAAACTCTTGATTTAATTTAAAAGAAATGAGAAGGTTTAGAACCTTGGAGAAGGAGCAGGAGGCACAAAGAACCCTAGTTTTTAGGGGAATGAAAAGTGTTCCTTTATTCATCATCATGTTGCATTTTATAGGCCTACATATTTACATATAGCCCCTTAGGCTTTACAAAAATGGCATTTTAAGCCATCTCATGGCTCATGTGCCATTTCATTTTTGCACATAAGCCATGGGCTTACAAAATAATGGCTTTATACCCATTTTGTTTACATTCATGAATAAACAATTACACAAAAAATATTTATTACATGATTTTGTTGTTGGCACGGGGAGGCTGGCCGCGGGCTCGACTTGGGCATTGGGCCCGCTTGACCTGGGCTTGGGCCCACCTGGCTTGGGTTTGACTTTGATTTTGACTTGGTCAACCGGGGTGTAAATTTTTACCCCAACAATGTGCTAATTTGTTTATCTGTGATGTTGTATGCTTGCTAATCCTTGTGCTTAGTTTTGATACATCATGCTTGGACATACAAACGCTAAGTGAGAACGTAACAATTCGTTCCATGCCCTGTGTCGTAAAATCATTGTCTTGATGGATTATGCCTCGCAATCGCCTTGATAACCCATGCTTCATAACGATCTAACAAGAGGAGGGAACACTCATGATCAATAGAAAGTCGAAGAATTCGTTACGATTCAATCATCCTAATCGAATCCACGACAACTTTTCTTTAACCTTTGTTTCTTATTTTTTCATATTTTTTAATTAAGTGACACAAACAAACTCAAAACATTCTTTTCTCCTGAACTTGCGACAACTTCTAATCTTCAATTCCCTGTGGATCGATCCGTATATGCCGGCTAGTTATAACGAGCCGTGCACTTACAGTATAAATATTTAAAATGAGACGTAGCTCGTGTGCACCTAATTTCGAAAAAAACCTTTCTTTCAAAAACGTAGGCGTGCGGGCGTAAAGTCCCGAAACCTTCACTTCTTCTCTGCAATTGGTGATGCTCGATATCAACGATCTCCCAGATCATGACACGTGGCAGATGATGTGTCCCAGAGCATGCAAGAAAGGGCCTACAGCAGCCGACCAAACCACCCATGTGCTCGTCCTATCGAGTAGACGCTGACCTCGCCTCCGAGCCCCAGCACGATGGGCCTCCTCGGCCTCACAGTTCGTTCCCGAGCTACCGCAGAAACTAGATACCTCGGCTCTCCCGCTCGTCCGCTGAGCTCTCCCGCCGAGGTCATCTTCCTCGTTCTTATCGACCGACCAATAGCACCGCTTGCAGGCGTAACCGCCATCCCGCGAATCTTGCCATGCGCGAGATCTCCGCCGGCCACATCCCACGTTCCACGCCACCACGATCCCATATTAACGAGCCTGTCTCTCCATTAATAGGAGGTCCCGCTCTTCACGCGGGCGTGACGTCGGGAGCGTAATGGCCGGCGTGATTCTCGCGCCTGCTGCACCTGCTGCCACCGCTACTTAAACCCCTCTTTCAGACGGTCAAGGTAAGCCAATTCTACTCCACTAAGCCGTGACTCTGCTCGGATCTCTAGACAAACTTGATCGTCGGAGGGTCCTCGGTGGTACAACCACCCCGGGACTTCCTTGCAGGTAACTCGGCAACCACAACCTCAACCCATTGAGATCCACACGCTTCAGGAGCGACAGCCTCCATACCCAATCTCAGCCACTGTTCATATCATAATTTTGCATTATTATATTCCCCATTCTTATTCATTTTACAAATAAACAGGTGCTTTTGATCCATGTCTGCTACATAGTTGCAGGTTACAGGTTCTTGGAACAAAACAGTGAAAATGATAAAAAGACGATACAAAAGTGAGACTAAGACCAACAAATAGAAGAATCTTGATCATGCATATAGTTTAAGGGACAAATGAAGATCAATGAACAATTTCACAAAGTAAAAGGCAGTGCAAGGTTCAAGACTTAGACACGAAGCAAACGGTAAAAGTCCACGACATTATGCATTGTGGAAATCTGGAAGAAACTAGAAGACATTCTGAAGAACTAAGTGAAGAAAAGCTAAGTAAAAATCAACAGAAATAACCCCAGAAGATTCCAGCCAGAGAACCCACCATACGGCCGCGGATCCGCGGCCAAACAGGGCTTTTGGCCGCGGTTCCGCGGCCATGATAAGCACGTGTCGGTGCATTTTTTGTCGGCGGCGGCGGTGCGTTGACTAGGCTTATCAGGGTAATTTTGTAAATGTAGATAGGGATCGGGTGTAACCCTAGGGTTTCTATAATCTATAAATAGGAACCCTAAAGCTCTTTTTGGAGCATGCCTCTTCCTGTGCCTCATTTCATTTATCAAATTCAGAATTTTAATTCTTGTAATGTTGAAGAGTGCATCAAATAAAAGATAAAGTAAGTTTTTCCTTTCATTGCCCTAGTTAATTTCCTTTCTTCCCTAGTATAACTTTTATTTATCTGCCATAGTTTAGATTTTATTTATCTGCCATAGATTAGATAACTAGGTTATTAAAAACAAATCATAAAAATTGAAATCTTTTAATTCCCTAATTAGTGAGTAGTTCCTCACTTGTTAGGGTTAGGAATAGGAGAGGTTTGAGAGATGAAAATCTCTCACCCCTTTCTTGCCCATCACATATTTTTATAGGACTCCATACATACATACACACACCGCTCACTATGGCACTCTATCCCATGAGGTAGCGGTGATACCGTAGTTTAAAAGACCGGTTGTATATGTTTTCCATGGAGGTTAGGGTAAGAATTAAGAAAGGAAAGACAAGAATCTAGAGGAAGAAACCTAGTTTCTTCCCGATGGTACTAATCCACTTTATTAATTATTACCATAACACATAATAGATCTTAGTTAGGGCATAGAAAGCGGTGAGGAATATTGACTTTCCAAACTTAACCTAAACCTAACCCTAGCAAGGTTTTAATCATAATCAAACTCATTTCAGGTTTTAGTGATAAATCAATCCAACACCAATTGGAATTAACTCGTTAGAACAAATTGAGAATTCACAAAATCCCTGTGGACCGACCCGTACTCACCGGCTAGCTACCAAGCGACGCCGTTCTTGATTGCGGTTAAATATTCCTTGATTCATCTTTTGAAAGCGAGAGCGCATATAAAACAACAAACAATCAAATGGCGCCGTTGCCGGGGATGGCGTAGTTATTTTCTTTTTGTAATTTCGGGTTAATATAAAAATTGAAAAATTCATAAAAACTGAAAAATAAAAAATAAAAAAATTTATCATCTTGTTATTCTTTGAAGGGTTTTCGTTTGAATTGTGCAGGATCGACGAACAGATTCAGATCTGGAAAAATCCAGTGAGCAAAACAGAAAACAGCAGATCTGAACAAACAGAGGAGAACCACAACATACAACAGAAGAACTTTGGAGGCCCGAGTCAACGAGTCAACCGCGGAACCGCGGTCAAAGGTAACATTTGGCAGTGGAACCGTGGCGCCTGGGTGACGTCAGCACGTGGAAAAATCTCTGTAAGCTTTCTTTTCTTCTCTGTAAACCCCTTATCTCCTCTGAAAAATTTTCCTGCAGAGTTCTTTGCGCAAAAACTTCTCTCCTTTCTCCAATAACTTGATCTTGTGCAGGATTCTTTGCGCCGCAATAAAAAAAAAATCGGCAAGTGACTTGATTGTGTTTACTGCTTTGCATAATTTAAAACTGACTTTAAGGGGTTTTAACACCAATCCAGATTGGGTGGGGATTTCATTACCCTTTCTAGGACCCCAAAAATCACAAAAAGCATATTGCATTGACCATCGAATTAATTAAAAAAGATTAGACTCAGCCTTAAGGACTGTCGCGCTCAATAGAACAAAGGAATAGTTGTAGGCATCGATCGTTTATCTAAACCAGACTTTGTGGTGCCTAGGTTAGACAAGTGGGGAAATGTAACTTTAAAAGGCCCGTCTTACGGTGATTCGTGAGCGGATCCCTCCTTTCTCTACTTGTGCTTACCTGGCCACAATTGGCGGTGAAGAGGCAATTTGAGGTCCTCACAACTTGTCCTTTGGAACAGTTAGGAGCAGTCTAGTTGACCTAGGTGACCCTAGATCTAGGCTTGATTGTGCATATTATGATTGTTTGAATGGGTGTCTAAGCTTTTTATTGAAAATCTTTTTTGCAAAAAGCTCCTTATAAAAAAAACACAAAACAAATTTTTTTTACAAAGACTTGCCAATTTTGTCGCTAGAAATCCACTGCACCCCACTTTCACCCACATTCTTTTTCTTCTCCTTCTTACATCATGGGTACCCCACCTCACAAAACTCTTGCCGAACTTTAATACCCTCATCCAAACATTGCTTCCTACGCGAATTGTTTTGGTCGAATTACGGACGACCCCTCCATGCCCAAAATTTCTTTGAAAGATCGAATAGAAGAGTCTAGGAGAAACAGTTCGACTCTGCAATCCACTTTGTATCAACCATTTCAACCTTCACCACCTTCTTACGTTGATACTACTTTTTCGAGTTCTGTTGTAACTCCGAAACCCATGTCTATTGCTGAACATATTGAACAATCTTGTAACTGATCTTTCATTCCTTTCAACACTTCCAGTTCTTGGGATCAATAAGTCCATTCACCTTTTTATCCAAATGTTGATCCTACTCCTATCCAACCATTCAATTCCTACCAGTCCTACCCGACATTCGCACCTTCTCTAGACATTGCTTCTACACAGCCATTTGGGAGTTTCCAGAATCCAAACAACTTTGAATCTTTTACTGAAACCCCTTCACAACCCATGTCTAGTCTAGAACGGTCGTTGGAAGCTTATATTGTAGCGACAAACCAACAGATGAGGAATTTGGATGCGTCCATTACCGCCCTTATGCAACCTAGTGACCCGGTAGCTAGTTTCCAACTAGCTCCAAAAATTCCAATGTATGATGAGGCGGTTGGACAGATTGAGAATTTGAGTGGAGAGAGTGAGCTGTGCACCCTTCCAAATCAAACCTACCCATCACCAATTGAATCCCACAATTCCGGTTTTGAATGTCTATCAAGTGTCCCAAATGATTCACCAGTTGAAAATAAAACGTTTAATAAGTTGTGCGACTTTGTAGTGCTTGATTTACCAGATTGTGAAGGGTCCCTTTCGAGTGAAACCATCACCAATCCTTTCGACCTCTACACCTCCAATCTAGAACCTGAATTGATAAACATCCATGATTTTGATGAGGTGTCCGAAAAAATTGATTTTCACTTGATTGAGGATATTGACGCAGGGAATAATTTGGATGATGAACTCGCAGATTTGACTGAATTTTTCTCTCCAATTCATCATCCCGAGTCATTAAATGTTTCTCCCGAACTTCATATGCGTCTTGATTTTGATGATAATTGCATGGATGAGATAACTTTTGAGGAGAATTATGATGATAGTATTGAGGAGAGTATTGAGGATAGTATTGAGGATGAACCAGTCTTATTTGATGAGTCGGATTTTCCAATTCATCCTCCTGAACCTTTAACTGTGACCCTTCCTAAATCACTCCCCTTCGTCTTTTCCATCGTTTCGACCGCGCAAGAATCCGTCACGCTTCCATTTTCAATGTCTGGTTTACCAAGTTCAACGTACCCATGTTTTCTCGGGAATCTTGAGGGATTTGACCCCATTTCTCGATGAGTTGATAGATTAGCACAATCGCTTTTAACACATCGGTCATCACAATTTGTGCTAATTTATTCACTCAATTTACACCCTCAAGTTCGTACTACACTTCTTTCTCTCTTCCGCCATTCTTCTCCTAATATACCGAGACCATATTCCACCTTTCTTCCCATACGGTCTCGTGTGTTTCTCATTTCTTTTCTCTACACTCCATTTTTTCACCAACCACACCATTATAATAATAAATTTTTTGAATGGTTGGTGCTAACCTTTGGCCTGTGTAAGGCCTTGTATAGCTTGATACTGTGTTTTTCTCCTCCCTAACTCTGAATTTTAACGCTTAAACAGTGGAAACACTGTCTCACTTAAGTTTGAGGGGGACCTTTTTGTATATATATTTTGTTTTTCTTTCAACAAAAAAAATTATAAAAAAAAATAAACAGGGGAGTGCCGACATTTTTGACCCTCTTGGTGTGGCATGACAGTGTAGACACTGTCAAGTTTAACTTTGGGGGTGTGCTCGGTATGCTTTCTTCCTTCGCATTCATGTGTATATTTTTGCATTTGCATACTTATTTTAAAATCCATAAAAACTGAAAATTTTTAAAAATTATAAAAAATGAAAAACTCAATTTTGTCCATAATTGACTTAAGTTTAACAAGACGGTTAACTAGCTAGGAAAAACTAGATCCTAAACTTAGTAAATTAAAAACCCTAAAATAACCTTTCTTAAAGTTTAATCGTAGAAAATATATGTCCTTGTAGTTTACTTAGAAATAGGTAAATTTTGAGTTCACTTCTTGGGCTAAGTCAAAATAAAGGAAGAGTATTGATATTTTTATTAAAGTATAAGTCTGAAAAATAATTCCTAAGCTTAAGTCTAAATTCTGAAAATATATACCCTACAATTTGCACAAACACGCACCTTGAAACTTGGAATAGTAGAGGATACCTTGAAATGCTCTTGTCTAAAGTCCTTAGTATGAAGAAAAATAAAATAAAAGTATAAGTGTGAATAAAGAGATAAAAAAATGAACAATGGTTTTGTAATTACTTAAGGCTGCGTAAAATAAAAAATTAGGGTGCTTTATCACCTAGTGCCTTAGACCAACTGGTTTGGGAGTCACTGCTAAAGCCTTAGGTATTGCTTCGCCGCCGCCACTTCCTGCTTCACGGCAGCCGCCTCCTGCTTCGCGGCCGCTAGCTCCTGCTTCCCGGCCACCACCTCGGCCTCGAGAGCGGCGACCCTCGCCGTCGCCGCTTCTAGTGACCGCCTCGAGCTCTCCCTCAGCGAGGAGGACTCGCCCAAGGCTCGAATCGCCGGGCCTATCTCCTCCTCCTCCATCCGGATGGCAAGAGTGACGTGGTGGTGGACCTGGGGAAACAAGAAGGGGGTCAGAAAGAAAAAGGATCACCAAGTCTCACGAAAGATGAAATGAGCAAATTACGAGCACTACCCTGCACGGCCTCTTGGGCGATAAACGCCAGTTGCCCCTTCAGACTTCCCCCAGGGACCCTGCCCCCGGTCGACCACTCCATGTCGTGCAGAAGGCTGTCAGCGACGGAGAACCCCGAGGGCACCTCAAAGCGGAGCTCCCCATCGTCCACCAAGATCGGGGAGGCCGGGTCCTGCGGGGTTGCACGGGGGTGCCTCTTGAGAGCCGGCAGCGGCGGACAGGTCTCCGCCTCCGAGGTCGGGGCTTCCTGCCCTCTAGCCCTATTTTGGGTCGGTGCCCTGCTAGACTCCGGGGACCGATCCGCGCTCGTGCGCTGGTGCTGTACGGCTGCCGGAGGATCCGGGGTCAGCGCCTGACGGGAAGAGCTGACCCCTCCAGCCCTCGACTCCTTCTTCGGCTTGCGCATAGCCGCTCGAAGGTAGCTCAAATCCATGGGTTCTGCACAAGACAAGATAAAATAGGGTCAGCGACTCAAGCAAAAATCAGAATAAATGCAAGCCTAACTTACCGACGAACTGGGCAGGGCTGAGCCCGGCCCAACTAAGGGCCCGCTCAGACAGCAACACATCGGCCTGAGGAATGGGCTCCCACGCCGTCACTCTCACCGCGTTGAGGTCATTGGGCGGGTTTCCTGCCATCACTTATCCCTAGACCACTGGACGGGTACGGGCCAGTCCTCACCTTCTGGCGGCCCGACGAAGAAAAACTTCTTCTTCCAGTCGTGGATGGAAGATGTAACAACCTAGTTCATTTATATCTATTCTAGTTCTAGTTTTTCCTTAATTGTGGTATTTTCTTGATTTATTGTGTTTTGGGTGCGAATAGTGTATTTGACATTGGTATTTGCATCCGACCCGACCCGCATGCTTGAAACCAGTCTTGATTCATGTTTATGATTTATCCTGACCTGTTACATGGACTCGTGCACTTTCATTTATTTGTACATTGCATACTTGCATTTTATCTAGCATCTGCATTTTAATATAACATTTTAAGTCATATAAAATATTTTAAAAATACATTTCATGGCCTGCATGATACCCCTAACCCTGTGGTAGCATCCGCGTATCTTGTTCTCGTTCCGTCCAGTGAAACGGACTTATTTGGATGACTACGTGCACGTGCGTGCATCCGTTCTTAGGAGTATGCGTTTTTTCGTTACCCGGATATCCAACTTTAATTTTGGTCGACATGTATATTTTTCGTATTTTAAAACTGAATTTTAGACCCGACCCGGGCATGTTTTGGACTATGTTTGTATTTACCAGAATATCAAATTTTATTTATATAATATTAATTTTATAAACTGATACTAAAAAAATTTTAGTTAACTAATAAAAGATTTTTTTTAAAATTTAAATCTAAACTAATTTCCTAACAAACTAACAACCCCTTTCTCTCTCTCTCACCTCTGCATATATATATATATATATATATATATATATATATATATATATATATATATATATATATATATATTTTCTTCCTTATTTAATACACACCCTCTTCTTCTTACTTCTTCTTCTTCTTTCTTCTTTCTCCTTTCTTGATCTTGTTTCTTGATTCCGGTGATCACCGCCGGAGCCGTGCTCGTTGCTGATGATCTGAGTGATCCAGTGAACGTACCTTGCCTGTGTGATCACCATCTTGCCTTGCCTAGACCCGTCCCGCATGTCGCGTGTGCGTTAAGACGATTTACCGATGCCGGACGTGCCGTGCGTATCCGTCGCGTGATTCGATCGAGGCAAGTTTATCTTTCTACATGCTATGATATATACTACATCCATATTAATAATAATATTTCATATTTAGTGTATTGTACATCCGCTGTTATCATTTTACTGTTTTACGACGTCCATTTGCATCCGTATAATTTATTTCGTATCTAGTGCATGCAAATTTATCTTGTTACATGCTAGACTACAATATATTGCACCCATTTGAATAATAACATCACATAATGTTTAGTTATGCATCCGACATTACCATTTTACAGTTTTACTGTCTTCGGACATCCGTATGCATCCATATCAATATTTACATATCTAGTTGCATGCTAATTCATCTTGCTACATGCTATGTATCTTATTTTGCATCCATATGAATAAAAATATCACATGTTGATTGCACTGTACATCCATATTAAAGATTTACCGTTTTCGGATACCCGTTTGCATCCATATCATTTAAAATATATATCATCGTAATATTTCTTATTATTATCTTTAATTAGTTTATAATCTGAATTTTATAATGTTATACAAAATATAGTTTGAAAATATTATAGTATACACATGAAACGTCGATGCAAAGCGGATACGGCAAATCTGAAATTTACTGTATACCTTACCTTATAAAATTCATTATAAATCATAGAAAAATCATTAGTATACATTCTTTAGTTTGTTACGAAGCTAACTCAGAATACTATAACTCTATGAAATATTTACTTGCAAAATAAATTGTTTAAATAACGTAAAATGCAAATGAAAATATCTCTAAACTGTTGTCCAGGGAAATTCCAGCAGCAAACTTTCAATTTCGAACGTTCATAACTTTTTGTAGGAACAACCTGAGATACTTCAACTTATAAAATAATAACCTTATTGAATTTGGTATAAGACACGTCCCTTTTGGGCAACGTTTGTTATTTTTAAGCTATTTTACAAATCAGGATGACGCTGAATTTCTGAACGGAACTTTCTTGTGCATGGTTAATCAATACCACTTTTATAGTTATTAATCGGTTTGAATATGTTATCCATATTGATATTATTATATCAATATCTATTTATTAAATAATAGTGCTTGTGTTTTAATATTCAATAAATTTTACCGATTTACAGTTTTATAGTATCCGTCTGTATCCGTACGGTTTTTTACATATCTAGTTGCACACCGAGACCATATTATTTCATGTTACTGTTGTATTAGTGCACCGTGCTTGATAATTGTGCATCCTACTTAGTCATGATGTGACCCCTGATCGATATTTGTGCATCCAGGCTTTTATTGTACATCCGTACTTTCACCTTGATTCAATACTTTCTACAGTTTGATTATGAGTACCCGTTTGACACCTGTGCACTACTTGACATGACCTGATACACCACTACTTGACATGACTTGATACATGTACACTACCTGACATGACCTGATATATCACTACTTGACATGTTACCTGATCCTGTTTCTAATGCCGACAATCCTGACATGTTGTCCCGATGGACATATCCTGCTGTCTGTATAGACAAACCTGTTCCTGCTTGATCCTGTGTTGGCATTAGCTTCAGATTTATCAATACCTGACTTGAACACATAACTTTGGGGTATGGGGAAATCAATGATGAAACCTGACTTGTAACTCGACAGTTCGATGCTTATACTGATCAGTTTTACGGGCTAGGCCAGCCCCGGGATGATGCTGCTGACATCATTCGTCTGTATATGTTACCTGTTTACTGCCTAGCGGCACGTCTCGGATTCAGCCCGAGAGTCTTGACCGTGGTCCCGGGCATGCACGGGATACTATTGAGTTACATCGACGATTCATTAAATTGATTTCAAAGACTTGAGAGTAGTTAACCCAGTAGTTTAGTTCAGATTACTCACCGCACGTCATATGTGCTTATACCCTTCACTGTTTCTTATTCGTGTTATTGTTATACTTTTATTACTGTTCATACTCATGCCTGCATGTCTTGCTACCCCCTGATTATGTTATTATTGATATTATGACGCACCGACGTCTGGGTTTTGCATGGCCCAGATCCTCTACTCTTGTCGCAGACTGATCAGGAGTACTTCCGCCGTTAGGCCGAGCAGTGATGATCCAGTTAGTATCCGGTTTAGTTATGTTTTACTTTCCAGATGTTTTTGCTCTTTGGATTTATTGCTTCCGCATATTATTTCTTGACTCGTTTATTCTGGCTCATGGACATGTACTAGATAGTTTATTTTATTTTCCTGTTCTTGATATCTCTAGACAGCCGTAATGTGACTGTGGAGGGATGTCTCCTATCCACGGGTAGCATGGTTGGCTCTGTCACGTGCCTATCTTAGCGTACTCTGGGAAGCGGGGCGTGACAGGGTTTGTTTGGTATCAGAGCCATAGGATTTAGGTTAATCGGGTTTGATTCTTTTGTAGTTGGGTATTGGACCCAATACACGAATCAGAAAACTCGTAATTAGGAACATGTCCTGCCACCTTGTTCTCGTGATTCTTGAATCTTATTTTTCTCTTGATCCTTTGTCTTGACGATATGAAAACAACTTTGCATCTCAACTTGAAACCTTCTGGTTCCCTATTGTTTCTTTCTATTCTGATACTAGGATTTGGGCGACTTGAACGGAGTTATATGATTTTACCCATGAACTGCAGCATGGTTACAATGCGGTACTCTATTTAAGTAACTTGGAGTCCTGGTCTTGATTCATTTCCTTGTTCCATGGTCGTTTTATTACCTTGGTTCTCTCAGTTTCATTGCTTACCAGTTCATGTTTTGCAGATTTCATGGTGATTGATACCAGCAGCTATGATGTTGTCTTAGGAATTGACTTTCTTGGCACTTTCCACGCTCACATTGATTGTAGGGCAAAGAAAGTGATTTTCCAGATTCCCGGACATCCGGAGTTTGTTTTGCTGGAGGTAGTAGTTCTGTCGGGCCAGTCGAGTTTAGAGCTGGGCCGACAAACAGGTTCTTTCGACAATGGAAGTTGATAAGGAGGAAGCGCCAGCTGTGGTTCGAGAGTTCATGGACGTGTTCGAGGACATCTCGGGTTTACCGCCAAAACGAGATGTGGAGTTCACGATCGATCTTGTTCCCAGTGCAGCGCCAATCTCAAAGGCGTACTATCCGATGGCACCAATGGAGTTGGAAGAAGTCAAGAAGCAGGTTCCCGAATTACTTGAGAAGGGTTGGATTCGCAGCAGCAATTCACCTTGGGGAGCTCCAGTTCTTTTAGTAAAGAAGAAAGATGGCACAAGGAGGATGTGCATCGATTATCGAGAATTAAACCGGGTGACTATTAAGAACAAGTACCCGACCCCTCGCATTGGCGAATTGTTCGAGCAGCTTAGTTGCACGAGGGTATTCTCGAAGCTGGATTTGCGATCCGGATATCATCAGGTCCGGGTTAAATCAGAGGATATTTGCAAGACTGCGTTCCGAACTCGGTATGGACACTACGAGTATTTAGTGATGCCATTCGGAGTCACGAATGCACCGGCGATATTTATGGACTTGATGAACCGAATCTTTTCACCGTTCTTGGACCAGTTTATAGTGGTGTTCATCGATGATATTCTGGTCTACTCGAGGAGCCTAGAGGAGCATGCAGAACACTTGAAGATCGCACTGCAGACATTGAGGCAAGAAAGATTATATGCAAAGATGAGCAAGTGAGAGTTTTGGCTTGAAGAAGTAAAGTTTTTAGGGCATGTCGTATCCGGAGATGGAATCGCCGTTGATCCTGAGAAGATTGCAGCAGTTCAAGATTGGCCGATTCCGAAGAATGTAGCAGAGATCAGAAGTTTTCTTGGACTTGCCGGATATTACAGAAGGTTCGTGGAGAATTTTGCTCGTTTGACTGAGCCTCTGACCAAATTTACGTGGAAGGAAGTACCGTTCGTATGGACGGATAGATGTGTGTCAGCTTTTGAGGCGTTGAAGCAAAGATTGATAACCGCTCCTATTTTGACCGTACCAGACGGTTCCGGAGGATTGGTAATTCACAACGACGCATCTAGGAAAGGTTTGGGATGTGTTTTGATACAGCATGGGAAGGTTATAGCCTACGCCTCAAGACAGTTGAAGACCCATGAGAAGAATTACCCAACTCATGATTTGGAGCTAGCAGCCGTGATTTTCGCTTTGAATATTTTGAGGCACTACTTATTGGGCGAAAGGGTCGAAGTATTCACCGATTACAAAAGCCTGAAGTATGTGTTCACAAAGAAAGAACTTAACATGAGGCAGCGTAGATGGTTGGAGCTGATGGCTGACTACGATCTTGACCTAAAGTACCATCCGGGGAAAGTTAATGTTGTGCCGGATGCGCTTAGTTGGTTGCCGGCAATTCAGATGTTGACTGCACAGAAGGAACTTATCGAAGACTTTCGAAGATTCGAGTTGGAGATCGTGCTACTGCATTCTTCGGGACAGTTGATGCAGCTGCAAGTACAGTCGTCGTTGATCGATAATATCAAAGCAGCGCAGTCACAGGACCCAAGATTGCAGAAGTTTCGAGAACAGGTTGAAGCTGGACTTCGAACGGACTTGTTAATCCATGAAGATGGTTCGTTGCGATATGGTAGCCGTTTGTGTGTGCCAAAAGGAGACATCCGCGAAGAAGTTATGAAGGAGGCGCACGGTTCCGCATATTCCGTACATCCAGGAGGCACGAAGATGTACCGAGATCTACGACAGCATTTCTGGTGGGAAGGCATGAAAAGGAAGATTGCTCGCTTTGTAGCGAAGTGCTTGGTGTGTCAGCAAGTTAAGGCTGAACATCAAAAGGTTGCTGGTTTATTGCAACCACATCCGATTCCTCAATGGAAGTGGGAACATATAACCACGGATTTCGTGACGGCTTTACCGCGGAGTCCAAGGGGAAACAATGCAGTTTGGGTGATTGTTGATCGATTGACCAAGGCAGCTCATTTCATACCATTTCAAGTTGGTCAATCAACGGAAGCGTTGGCAGAACGGTACATGCAGGAGATTGTGAGATTGCATGGAGTACCTGTGAGCATCGTGTCCGACCGTGACACCTGATTCTTATCGCACTTCTGGAGGAGTTTACAAGAAAGTTTGCGGACGCGATTGAAGTTCAGCCCCGCTTATCATCCTCAGACAGATGACCAGTCGGAGAGAACGATCCAAACTCTTGAATATATGTTGAGAGCTTGCATGTTAGATTTCAAGGGTTCATGGGAGGATCATCTACACTTGGTAGAGTTTTCTTAGAACAACAGCTTTCAGGAGACTATTCAGATGGCTCCATTCGAAGCATTGTATGGTCGCAAGTGTCGTTCACCTGTTTTTTGGGATGATGTTGGAGAACGAAAATTGTTGAGACCGGATTGGATCGTGCAAACAGTAGAGAAAGTTAATACTATCCGGAATCACATGAAGGCAGCACAAGATCGGCAGAAGAGTTAGGCCGACACATCGAAAAGACCTCTAGAGTTCGTTGTTGGTGATCTGGTATTCTTAAAGATATCACCGACTAGAGGATTGATTCGTTTTGGGAGTCGAGGCAAGCTTAGTCCTCGATTCGTGGGGCCTTTCGAGATTATGGAGCGTGTTGGAGAAGTGGCTTATCGATTGGCGTTACCACAATCTTTGGCGAATGTTCATAACGTGTTTCGTGTATCTCAACTCCGTAAATATGTTCGAGATGAAACACACATGCTGGATCATTCGGAGCTAACTGTACGAGAAGATTTAACTTTTGAGGAACGACCGATGTCGATTGTGGATCGAAGGCAAAAGGTTCTTAAGAACAAGGTTATCCCTTGTACTTGTTTCTTGGGGAAATCGCTCGCATGGAGAATCAACTTGGGAACCAGAAGATGAAATCCGACAGAAGTTGCCACATCTATTATTGTAGTTTCTGGATTGTTTATCCTTTCTTGTCCTTGGAATTTCGAGGACGAAATTCTTTTTGTAGTTGGGTATAATGTAACAACCTAGTTCATTTATACCTATTCCAGCTCTAGTTTTTCCTTAATTGTGGTATTTTCTTGATTTATTGTGTTTTGGGTGCGAATAGTGTATTTGACATTTGTATTTGCATCCGACCCGACCCGCATGCTTGAAACCAGCCTTGATTCATGTTTATGATTTGTCCTGACCTGTTACATGGACTCGTGCACTTTCATTTATTTGTACATTGCATACTCGCATTTTATCTAGCATCTGCATTTTAATATAACATTTTAAGTCATATAAAATATTTTAAAAATACATTTCATGGCCTGCATGATACCCCTAACCCTGTGGTAGCATCCTTGCATCTTGTTCTCGTCCCGTTCAGTGAAACGGACTTATTTGGATGACTACGTGCACGTGCGTGCCTCCGTTCTTGGGGTATGTATTTTTTCGTTACCCGGATATCCAACTTTAATTTTGGTCGACATGTATATTTTTCGTATTTTAAAACTGAATTTTAGACCCGAGCCGGGCATGTTTTGGACTATGTTTGTATTTACCAGAATATCAAATTTTATTTATATAATATTAATTTTATAAACTGATACTAATTAAAATTTAGTTAACTAATAAAAGATTTTTTTTTAAATTTAAATCTAAACTAATTTCTTAACAAGCTAACAACCCCTTTCTCTCTCTCTCTCCTCTGCATATATATATATATATATATATATATATATATATATTTATATATATATATATATATATTTATATATATATATATATATAATTCTTCCTTATTTAATACACACCCTCTTCTTCTTACTTCTTCTTCTTCTTTCTTCTTTTTTGATCTTGTTTCTTGATTCCGGTGATCACCGCCGGAGCCGTGCTCGTTGCTGACGATCTGAGTGATCCAGTGAACGTACCTTGCCTGTGTGATCACCATCTTGCCTTGCCTAGACCCGTCCCGCATGTCGCGTGTGCGTTAAGACGATTTACCGATGCCGGACGTGCCGTGCGTATCCGTCGCGTGATTCGATCGAGGCAAGTTTATCTTTCTACATGCTATGATATATACTACATCCATATTAATAATAATATTTCATATTTAGTGTATTGTACATCCGCTGTTATCATTTTACTGTTTTACGACGTCCATTTGCATCCGTATAATTTATTTCGTATCTAGTGCATGCAAATTTATCTTGTTACATGCTAGACTACAATATATTGCACCCATTTGAATAATAACATCACATAATGTTTAGTTATGCATCCGACATTACCATTTTACAGTTTTACTGTCTTCGGACATCCGTATGCATCCATATCAATATTTACATATCTAGTTACATGCTAATTCATCTTGCTACATGCTATGTATCTTATTTTGCATCCATATGAATAAAAATATCACATGTTGATTGCACTGTACATCCATATTAAAGATTTACCGTTTTCGGATACCCGTTTGCATCCATATCATTTAAAATATATATCGTCGTAATATTTCTTATTATTATCTTTAATTAGTTTATAATCTGAATTTTATAATGTTATACAAAATATAGTTTGAAAATATTATAGTATACACATGAAACGTCGATGCAAAGCGGATACGACAAATCTGAAATTTACTGTACACCTTACCTTATAAAATTCATTATAAATCATAGAAAAATCATTAGTATACATTCTTTAGTTTGTTACGAAGCTAACTCAGAATACTATAACTTTATGAAATATTTACTTGCAAAATAAATTGTTTAAATAATGTAAAATGCAAATGAAAATATCTCTAAACTGCTGTCCAGGGAAATTCCAGCAGCAAACTTTCAATTTCGAACGTTCATAACTTTTTGTAGGAACAATCTGAGATACTTCAACTTATAAAATGATAAACTTATTGAATTATCTTTGTTTTGGTATAAGACACGTCCCTTTTGGAGAACGTTTGTTATTTTTAAGCTATTTTACAAATCAGGGTGACGCTGAATTTCTGAACGAAACATTCTTGTGCATGGTTAATCAATGCCACTTTTATATCTATTAATCGGTTTGAATATGTTATCCATATTAATATTATTATATAAATATCTATTTAATAAATAACAGTGCTTGTATTTTAATATTCAATAAATTTTACCGATTTACAGTTTTATAGTATTCGTCTGTATCCGTACGGTTTTTTTACATATCTAGTTGCACGCCGAGACCATATTATTTCATGTTACTGTTGTATTAGTGCACCATGCTTGATAATTGTGCATCCTACTTAGTCATGATGTGACCCCTGATCGATATTTGTGCATCAAGGCTTTTATTGTACATCCGTACTTTCACCTTGATTCAATACTTTCTACAGTTTGATTATGAGTACCCGTTTGACACTTGTGCACCACTTGACATGACCTGATAAATCACTACTTTACATGACTTGATACATGTACACTACCTGACATGACCTGATATATCACTACTTGACATGTTACCTGATCCTGTTTCTAATGCCGACAATCCTGACATGTTGTCCCGATGGACATATCCTGCTGTCTGTATAGACAAACATATTCCTGCTTGATCCTGTACTGGCATTAGATTCAGATTTATCAATACCTGACTTGAACACATAACTTGGGGGTATGGGGAAATCAATGATGAAACCTGACTTGTAACTCGACAGTTCGATGCTTATACTGATCAGTTTTACGGACTAGGCCAGCCCCGGGATGATGCTGCTGACATCATTCATCTGTATATGTTACATGTTTACTGCCTAGCGGCACGTCTCGGATTCAGCCCGAGAGTCTTGACCGTGGTCCCGGGCATGCACGGGATACTATTGAGTTACATCGACGATTCATTAAATTGATTTCAAAGACTTGAGAGTAGTTAACCCAGTAGTTTAGTTCAGATTACTCACCGCACGTCATATGTGCTTATACCCTTCACTGTTTTTTATTCGTGTTACTGTTATACTTTTATTACTGTTCATACTCATGCCTGCATGTCTTGCTACCCCCTGATTATGTTATTGTTGATATTATGACGCACCGACGTCTGGGTTTTGCATGGCCCAGATCCTCTACCGTTGTCGCAGACTGATCAGGAGTACTTCCGCCGTTAAGCCGAGCAGTGATGATCCAGTTAGTATCCAGTTTAGTTATGTTTTACTTTCCAGATGTTTTTGCTCTTTGGATTTATTGCTTCCGCATATTATTTCTTGACTCGTTTATTCTGGCTCATGGACATGTACTAGATAGTTTATTTTATTTTCATGTTCTTGATATCTTTAGACAGCCGTAATGTGACTGTGGAGGGATGTTTCCTATCTACAGGTAGCATGGTTGGCTCTGTCACGTGCCTATCTTAGCGCACTCTGGAAAGCGGGGTGTGACAGCCTGCGATAAAGATAAGTTAATGTTGTGCCGGATGCGCTTAGTCGTTTGCTAGCAATTCAGATGTTGACTGCACAGAAGGAACTTATCGAAGACTTTTGAAGATTCGAGTTTGAGATCGTGCTACCGCATTCTTCGGGACAGTTGATGCAGCTTCAAGTACAGTCGTCGTTGATCGATAATATTAAAGCAGCGCAGTCACAGGACCCAAGATTGCAGAAGTTTCGAGAACAGGTTGAAGCTGGACTTCGAACGGACTTGTTAATCCATGAAGATGGTTCGTTGCGATATGGTAGCCGTTTGTGTGTGCCAAAAGGAGACATTCGTGAAGAAGTTATGAAGGAGGCGCACGGTTCCGCATATTCCGTACATCCAGGAGGTACGAAGATGTACCGAGATCTACGACAGCATTTCTGGTGGGAAGGCATGAAAAGGAAGATTGCTCGCTTTGTAGCGAAGTGCTTGGTGTGTCAGCAAGTTAAGGCTGAACATCAAAGTGTTGCTAGTTTATTGCAACCACTTCCGATTCCTCAATGGAAGTGGGAACATATAACTATGGATTTCGTGACGGCTTTAGCGCGGAGTCCAAGGAGCAACAATGCAGTTTGGGTGATTGTTGATCGATTGACCAAGGCAGCTCATTTCATACCATTTCGAGTTGGTCAATCAACGGAAGCGCTGGCAGAACGGTACATGCAGGAGATTGTGAGATTGCATGAAGTACCTGTGAGCATCGTGTCCGACCGTGACACCCGATTCTTATCGCACTTCTGGAGGAGTTTACAAGAAAGTTTGGGGACGCGATTGAAGTTCAACCCCGCTTATCATCCTCAGACAGATGACCAGTCGGAGAGAACGATCCAAACTCTTGAAGATATGTTGAGAGCTTGCATGTTAGATTTCAAGGGTTCATGGAAGGATCATCTACACTTGGTGGAGTTTTCTTACAACAACAGCTTTCAGGAGACTATTCAGATGGCTCCATTCGAAGCATTGTATGGTCGCAAGTGTCGTTCACCTGTTTTTTGGGACGATGTTGGAGAACGAAGATTGTTGGGACCGGATTTGATCGTGCAAATAGTAGAGAAAGTTAATACTATCCGGAATCACATGAAGGCAGCACAAGATCGGCAGAAGAGTTAGGCCGACACATCGAGAAGACCTTTAGAGTTCGTTGTTGGTGATCTGGTATTCTTGAAGATATCACCGACTAGAGGAGTGATTCGTTTTGGGAGTCGAGGCAAACTTAGTCCTCGATTCGTAGGGCCTTTCGAGATTATGGAGCGTGTTGGAGAAGTGGCTTATCGATTGGCGTTACCATAATCTTTGGCGAATGTTCATGACGTGTTTCATGTATCTCAACTCCGTAAATATGTTCGAGATGAAACACACGTGCTGGATCATTCGGAGCTGACTGTAAGAGAAGATTTAACCTTTGAGGAACGACCGATGTCGATTATGGATCGAAGGGAAAAGGTTCTTAAGAACAAGGTTATCCCTTGTACTTGTTTCTTGGGAAAATCGCTCGCATGGAGAATCAACTTGGGAACGAGAAGATGAAATCCGACAGAAGTTTCCACATCTATTATTGTAGTTTCTGGATTGTTTATCCTTTCTTGTCCTTGGAATTTCGAGGACGAAATTCTTTTTGTAGTTGGGTATAATGTAACAACCTAGTTCATTTATACCTATTCCAGCTCTAGTTTTTCCTTAATTGTGGTATTTTCTTGATTTATTGTGTTTTGGGTGCGAATAGTGTATTTGACATTTGTATTTGCATCCGACCCGACCCGCATGCTTGAAACCAGCCTTGATTCATGTTTATGATTTATCCTGACCTGTTACATGGACTCGTGCACTTTCATTTATTTGTACATTGCATACTCGCATTTTATCTAGCATCTGCATTTTAATATAACATTTTAAGTCATATAAAATATTTTAAAAATACATTTCATGGCCTGCATGATACCCTTAACCCTGTGGTAGCATCCGCGCATCTTGTTCTCGTCCCATTCAGTGAAACAGACTTGTTTGGATGACTACGTGCACGTGCATGCATCCGTTCTTCGGGGTATGCATTTTTTCATTACCCGGATATCCAACTTTAATTTTGGTCAACATGTATATTTTTCGTATTTTAAAACTGAATTTTAGACCCGACCCGGGCATATTTTGGACTATATTTGTATTTACTAGAATATCAAATTTTATTTATAAAATTAATATTATACCGATCCCTTATCTTTATCGTAGGCTGTCCAGGAGTACTTTGATCAACAGGCCGAGCAGTGAGGACCTGTTATTAGTTGGTTTAGTTTCCTTTCGGTATTTTCATTCCTGATGTGAGCCCGCATTATGGGACGTACATTCCAGTTTATTATTGTACTTGAATCTTTTGCTTCCGCATTATTTTATTTCATGACTCGTTTATTCTGGCTTATGGACATGTGTTAGATAGTTTATTATTGTTCTTGATATCTCTACAGCCGTAATGTGACTGTGGAGGGATATTTCCTATCCACTAGTAGCATGGTTGGCTCTGTCACGTGCCTATCTTAGCGCACTCTGGGAAGCGGGGCATGACAGAAGAAGGCAGGACGACGACTCCCGACCCGGGCGCACTCCCCCAACGTTTCCTAAAGGATAGGTAGACCCACCTTGGGTCGCCAGGGTGAGAGCCGGGATGACTTTTGTAGATGAGAGAGGAGGCAAGAATGGACAGACCGAAGGGGACCATCTGCAATTTCAAGCAGACCAGAAACCCAAGAAGAATCCTCCAGGAGTTCGGCACTAACTGGCCCGGGGCTAACCCGAAGTAAGACAGCACTGCAGCGACCTCGGGAGAGAAGGGCAAGCGCATTCCGGCCCAAAAGGGTTCCAGGTACAGGGCAATCTCTTTACCCCGCACCTGATCTGCCCTCTCTCCTTCCTCGGCCAAGCGCAGAGTATAGCCAGAAGGGATATGGAAGCGGGCCCGAGCGGTGGCAAGATCTCCTTCGTACCTCACTAAGGAAGGCATGCCGGGGGCTTCCGCCACCTCCACTCGGGGATCCGCTCCTGACACACGACCATGGGAAGAGGATCTGATCCCGTCTCCCCGGGAAGACCCCGACTCAGCAGAAGAATCCCTAGAATCTACCCTTGTGACATCTACAGACTCTCCAGAGAAAGACATCTAACCTGATTGAGAAGCCCTCGGGAAAGCAGAAGATCCGACCTAAGATGAGAGCGCCGAGCTTACGAGATGAAAGATGAGGAAAATATGAAGAGAGATAGACCCTGAAGAGGGACCCACCTCTACCTATAGCCTCTGGCGCCCCCATCCAACGGCGACCGTCGACTCCCGCCAAAAACAACCTTCACATACGACGATCCAGATCGCTCCACCTGGAGCGCGCGCATTGGACAACATCCCATCAGACGCCGCAGGTCTGCAACACGTCGCGTCGCCTAACCGACGCTCAACACGTGGACCGTCGCTTCAGTGACGGAGTGCACGAACCAGCGCACCCTCTTTAATGCAGAGGTCTCGCCCTGATTCGCCTGCGTCATCCAGAAAAAGACAACGGATTGCCCGGGGACACGCCCGACGATATCTTCGGAAGAGAGCTCACCTCGGGTGACCCAGCAGACCACTCTCGACCCGACCCGTCAGCTGGTCGGGACGAGAGTGGGGGGCTAATGGTGATGCTCGATATCAGCGATCTCCGAGATCATGACACATGGCAGATGATGTGTCCCAGCAGCAGCCGACCAAACCACCCATGTGCTCGTCCTATCGAGCAGACACCGGATCGCCTCCGAGCCCCAGCACGATGGGCCTCCTCGGCCTCACAACTCGTTCCCGAGCTACCGCAGAAACTAGATACCTCGGCTCTCCCGCTCGTCCGCGAGGTCTCCCGCCGAGGTCATCTTCCTCGGTCTCATCGACCGACCAATAGCACCGCTTGCAGGCGTAACCGTCATCCCGCGAATCTCGCCATGCGCGAGATCTCCGCCGGCCACATCCCATGTTCCACGCTACCACGATCCCCCATTAACGAGCCTGTCTCGCCATTAATGGGAGGTCCCGCTCTTCACGCGGGCGTGACGTCGGGAGCGTAACGGCCGGCGTGATTCTCACGCCTGCTGTACCTGCTGCCACCGCTACTTAAACCTCTCTTTCAGACGGTCAAGGTAAGCCAATTCTACTCCACTAAGTCGTGACTCTGCTCGGATTTCTAGACTAACTTGATCGTCGAAGGGTCCTAGGTGGTACAACCACCCCGGGACTTCCTTGCAGGTAACTCGGCAATCACAAACTCAACCTCAACCTATTGAGATCCACACGCTTCAGAAGCGATAGACTCCAGACCCAATCTCAGCCACACATCACAGCCATCTGCAGATCGACGGGAAGCAATATCTGAAGAAGATTCCACCCTCCATCAGCAATCTACGAAGGCGGGCTCGAGGCAAGTCAGAAAGATCTAGTCTTGCTAAGGTTTGAACCTTCTCTGGTACAGTAAAACTTGGATACGAGTAACTCATCTCTGTTTTTTGAGCTTCATGAGAAAGATAATCAGCAATCATATTATTCTCTCTCTAAGTATGTGAGATCACTGCATCAACTCTTCTTACAATGAATTTTTTTTTGCTTGAACATATTTTATCTTTCAAGGTGTGATCTTTTCATCTTTGATGCATTCTACGAGAAATTTGGAATCAGTTTCTACTTTTAATCCTTTTATTTTCATAAAGCAACACCGTAAAATCTCATCAAGCAAAACTCTAGTTTCTGCTAGCAAACTGTCATCTTTTCCATAGTAAAATTTGGAAGCAAAAATAATTTTACCATCAGAATTTCTGAGAATTGCTCCCCTCGAAGATTTTTGCTGATTAATTTGAGCAGATCCATCAACATTTAGCTTGTATTGATCAATTGGGGGTTTACTCCAATTTGTAAGAATTATATTTCTTTTTCTGAAAATATTTGTATCAAGCAGATCAACAATATTCAATTTTTCAAAAGTCTGCTTTGGGATTCAGAAAAACCTTGAACTTTTGAGCAAGAAAGTATGCTTCCGAGATCACTGAGAATTTTATACGAAATGCCTTCAGTAGAAGAAGAGCTATTTTGAAACTTTCTTTCACATCTAACAGTTGAACACTCTGTTACAATCTTAAACTTATGTAACCTTTTTTTGCCAGAAATCATAGCAGGATAAAATAGAGCTATACTGATTAGTTGCATGTCTTATATTGAATGCCTCATGCATTTTCTTCCATGCATTTCTTGCTGCTTCACTTTGTAAAATCAAATGCTCAATACTCTCTTGCTCTGAATTACTGCAGCATACACATTTACTCGGCATATAAATACCTATCTTGGCAATATTGGAATCCACTGATAAAGCTTCTAAGAAAAGCTTCCAAAAAAAAGAGAAATTTTCTTTGGGAGCTCTTTATTTTGCAGGAATCTAACAAAATCTACTTGAGGGTTTCTCTCTCTTATACTTTCCCATGCTGTTGCTAATATGAATTTTCCCTTACGAGTATGTTTTCAAAAATCATTACATCTGCTGATTGATTATTAGTATAATTTGCATCCAGTATTTCATCTCTGATATATTGTGGTAAAGAGTTCTCCAGACTAGTGAAATCCCATTAATAAATCTTGCAAGATTACCTGAATTTTGATTTTATCTATACGGCCTGTAGAAAAATTTTCAAGAGGCTCCTTATTATGCCATGCATCTTTCCAGAAATCAATATATCCAGTTCCAATAAGCCATTTAGAGGAAGAATTAACTATAGGAAGAGCCTTAAAAATTTTCCTCCAAGCGGCAGAAGCATTGCTATGACAGGACCAAGAATCGTTTCTCATATACTTAGCTTGCATAAAAGAAGACCGCACACTTTTTTCAGTTTTCAATTTCCAAGCAGCTTTTATATTATATATGCTTTTGCCAAATCATTCAGACTTCTCAAGTCTAAGCATCCTTCTTTCAATGGTCTGTAAATTCTGCTCCAAGAAACCCAATGATGCCCTTTCTGTGTATCATTATTCTTCCAAAAGAAATTAGTCATAATAGATGAAACTCTCCGCAAAATATTTTTTGGAGGATTTGTAGCAGATAGAATATGCAGAGACATAGAGGATAACACATGCTTAATCAGAATTAGTCTTTCAGTTTGTGATAAAATTTTACTTTGCCAGCCTTATAGTTTGTTCTTGACCTTTTCAACAAAACGTTCAAAAAATAATTTCTTGCCTCTTCCAGAATAGAATATATAAGAGGCCAGAGTCCTTTAGAGATATTAGTTTGTTGTTGAATTGCTGAGCTTGCAGAAGAAGAGTAATCTTTTACAGTATAGTAAACACTTTTATTCCAGTTAATTTTCTGTCCAGAATATGCTTCATAATCTTGGAGAAAATCAAAAAGTATTTTAATATTTCCTTTACCTACATTAGAAAAAATAACAGTGTCATCTGCATATAATAAATGAGTGATATTGGGGCAGTTCTCCGTGGTCTT
The DNA here is from genome assembly GCA_030015575.1 of Agapanthus africanus. Classification (NCBI taxonomy): domain Eukaryota; kingdom Viridiplantae; phylum Streptophyta; class Magnoliopsida; order Asparagales; family Amaryllidaceae; genus Agapanthus; species Agapanthus africanus. Next base: position 67,320,705 of record JASDDO010000001.1, read on the forward strand.
GTATACTTTTAATTTTCCAGTTTCTGCAAGATAATTAATCCCTCTGCTTAAAAATTCTGAAACTATAATAAAGAGTGTAGGGGATAGGGGACCCCCCTGCCTCACTCCTCACTATTACAAATAAGGGTTGCCCCTACGGATTTATCCGTAGGGGCAACCCACTGCCCCTACGGATATATCCGTAGGGGCGAAAAAATACCCCGTAGATGCAAAGGCCGCAGGTGCAAGTTGAGGCCCTGAACTTGCCCCTACGGATTTATGTGTAGGTCCTGTTGCCCCTACGGATAACTCCGTAGGGTATAAGATTTTATATTATTTACGGTTTTTTTTAATATATTACATGTACCTACGGATATACCCGTAGGTCCATGTACTACCTGGTACCCTACGGATATATGCGTAGGTATTTGTCCGTATGGGCAAAATATCAGAATTCCTGATATTTAGCCCCAACGGATAACGCCGTAGGGGAGAGGCAGTGGCCCCTACGAATATGTCCGTAGGGGCACTCCCAACCCCTGGCACTGAGATCAGGGGGGAAATATCAGTTACTGCTGATATTTTGCCCCTACGGATATATCCGTAGGGGCAACTTTTGTACCTACGGATTAATCCGTAGGTACATATTGTCTGTATTTTTTTTTTAAAAATGGGCTGCTTGATTTTTTCCCGTCCCGTGCACAATAATATATACATCAATCAAATCATATATTGCAGTATTCATAATCACATCTCACGCATATATATAATATACAAAAGAAACCCAAAAACTGAATATGATATAAATACAAACCAATATCAATATCGTTTCAAAATGTAGTACAATGTGTATGATATAAATAAATACATGTTTCAAAAAATAAGAACCAAAAAGCTATCCTAGTTCGGTCCAGCTCCACTTCTGAATAACAATAGAATAACGCGCGCCTGCTCCACTTCTGAATAACGATAGAATAACGCACGCCTGCTCCTCGGAAGGAATGTCATCTTCGGTACGAATAGATTCACCTAGGGCAGCCTCTACCATATCCTCCATTTCTTCTGATGGAAATAAATTTCCGTCTCCTGCCGTATTACCGAATTCTTCTTCTTCTCCTGTCGCATTATCGTGTTCTCCTTCTTCTTCTACCGCAGTACTGCATTCTTCTCCTTCCCCGTGATATTTCCAAGTTGAATAAAGTCTAGTAAACCCATGTTTTACAATATGAAGCTCTGCCAATTCTACCTTCTGCCAGTACTTATTACCACATCTATCGCACGGACAGAGAATCTTCTCTATTATGATCTTATTATGTACGCGTGCAAATTCAAGGAAAGCAGCAACTCCTGCGACAAACTTAGGTTGCATACATTGTTTCCAATCCACATACATCCAGTCCTTAACTCTGACGTACTCATGGGCCATGTTAGACTGAATAACATATAAATTGTAGGTTATGCTGACTATATTGAGAAATATAAGAACGGGATAGTTACTGACAAAGGAGAAAATCCGTGTATATGCTTTGTGTGTGCGTTTGTCGTTGAAAAGAATAAATTATCGCACGTATGTTAACCGATAGACGGGGACTAAGTGGCGCTTTTAGTTTCATATATGAGTATCGATGGGAATATGAAGGTTTCATATTATCATATATTGGTTTTAACCCGAACATCTCGAATCGCCCTCTAATTATGCGTTTGTATGTGTGTGTTCCGGCTGTCGGGGGTAGGCTTCTATCCCATTAAGAATGTATAGAGCGAACGCCCATCACTTGTGCTTTCAACCGTTTCGAGTAAATTTCGGCAGCACCTCCCCGCCGTTCTCCGAGTACACTGTAATAGAATAGATAATCATTTCAAAGCTGTGAAACAACGTTGAAATGAACATCTAATCTATCTTTGTACACGGAGAACCAGCGGAAAGGTACCGACGAAATATCTCGAAACGGATGAAAACACAAGTGAATGAAGGCGTTTGCTTTATACATTCTTAACTTGTCCACACAGGACAAATCTATGGGTTACCATACGATTGAATTTTCTCGTCGCGTAGACTATACGACGGTTGTTAGTATCGAGCTATACTGTCCGATATTTAACAACTTTCGTATAGTTCTAGGTCACGACGAGTATCGCACGTATGTTAACCGATAGACGGGGACTAAGTGGCGCTTTTAGTTTCATATATGAGTATCGATGGGAATATGAAGGTTTCATATTATCATCGAGTATCATATATTGGTTTTAACCCGAACATCTCGAATCGCTCTCTAATTATGCGTTTGTTGTGTATTCTTGTTGTATGTGTGTGTTCCGGCTGTCGGGGATAGGCTTCTATCCCATTAAGAATGTATAGAGCGAACGCCCATCACTTATGCTTTCAACCGTTTCGAGTAAATTTCGGCAGCACCTCCCCGCTGTTCTCCGAGTACACTGTAATAGAATAGATAATCATTTCAAAGCTGTGAAACAACGTTGAAATGAACATCTAATCTATCTTTGTACACGGAAAACCAGCGGAAAGGTACCGACGAAATATCTCGAAACGGATGAAAACACAAGTGAATGAAGGCGTTTGCTTTATACATTCTTAACTTGTCCACACGGGACAAATCTATGGGTTACCATACGATTGAATTTTTTCGTCGCGTAGACTATACGACGGTTGTTAGTATCGAGCTATACTGTCCGATATTTAACAACTTTCGTATAATTCTAGGTCACGACGAGCATCGCACGTATGTTAACCGATAGACGGGGACTAAGTGGCGCTTTTAGTTTCATATATGAGTATCGATGGGAATATGAAGGTTTCATATTATCATCGAGTATCATATATTGGTTTTAACCCGAACATCTCGAATCGCTCTCTAATTATGCGTTTGTTGTGTATTCTTGTTGTATGTGTGTGTTCCGGCTGTCGGGGGTAGGCTTCTATCCCATTAAGAATGTATAGAGCGAACGCCCATCACTTATGCTTTCAACCGTTTCGAGTAAATTTCGGCAGCACTTCCCCGCTGTTCTCCGAGTACACTGTAATAGAATATATAATCATTTCAAAGCTGTGAAACAGCGTTGAAATGAACATCTAATCTATCTTTGTACACGGAGAACCAGCGGAAAGGTACCGACGAAATATCTCGAAACGGATGAAAACACAAGTGAATGAAGGCGTTTGCTTTATACATTCTTAACTTGTCCACACGGGACAAATCTATGGGTTACCATACGATTGAATTTTCTCGTCGCGTAGACTATACGACGGTTGTTAGTATCGAGCTATATTGTCCGATATTTAACAATTTTCGTATAGTTCTAGGTCACGACGAACATCGCACGTATGTTAACCGATAGACGGGGACTAAGTGGCGCTTTTAGTTTCATATATAAGTATCGATGGGAATATGAAGGTTTCATATTATCATCGAGTATTATATATTGGTTTTAACCTGAATATCTCGAATCGCTATCTAATTATGCGTTTGTTGTGCATTCGTGTTGTATGTGTAACATGATTTTAAACCATTGAGATCAAGATTGATAGAACTGATCATCCTACATTGCAATAGCATTCATCAACCAAAAACTATTATTGCAATGGTATTCATCTATAACAATCAACAATTAAAACTATAAATGTAGGATACTGATATCATAAAGCGTTATACGCAACATTGATAGAACTGATAAATAAAAAAACGAAACACAAACCGTATCAAGATTTAACAACTTTGATTATGTCATATACGCGGGCCGATATTTTCATATGAGCCAATAGGCAAAAATAGATTGCGGTCTGGATATGGCATATTGGCAGATGTTACCTATATGCATGCATGCATGTTGTCTCCCCATTTTTTCATAAATCAAACCAACTACATACATCAAACTAGTCCATGCCACCAATCGGAAACTCCACTATGTCTTTGAATTATTATTTTTCCAAATAGCATTGAGCTCCTATTGATATTGTCCCATCCAACAAATTTGTTGTGCTTGCCTCGACCTTCATCTAGCTTTCACATGCCATACACATTAGATGAGTAATATAGTTATAAATTATGGTATTTTGTTGTCATCAATCCACAAAATAAGATTTCTTAGTAAACACCTAAGCCAATACTTCGAGTTGTAAATAGAATATCCTCCACGTTAAAGTGATAATAACAAAAAATGGTATTTCTAGCATGACTTCAAGCTGGGGATGATTTTTTTAACTTTTCTAGGCACATTCCTTCCATGATCTTAGCTTCTTAGGGCGTGTCTGGTTGGTTGTAGCTGCCAAAAAAAAAAGTATTTAAAAGTATAAGTAAATCCAACTACAGATGTTGCAACATCATTCCTTTGTTTGGTTAAATGTAGTTCTAACAACATATTTTGCAAAATTTGTGTATGGTTGGGTGTAATTGCAACGAAATAGCAAAATTTCCCTTTGTTTGTGTATCCCAAAGCCGGTAGCTGCAAAAGCACTCAATTTGAGGCCGAGAATAGTTGCAACTACATATTTTTTAAATTCAAATTGTTGTTCCAACTACGTGTTGGAACAACTACTAGCAACCAGACACCAACTTTTAGATTTCCATGTAGTTGGAGCCCTTAGTGTGTCTGCTTGAGAAACCCTGCAATTATACTTATAATCATACAAGTAGAAGCCATTTTTTGATTTAGTTTAAGACCTTACTGGGCCTGTAGAGCTCCACAAGCCCCAACCCCAACCTAACCCTAGCCCCAGCCCCATCCCAGCCCCGCCCCAACCTAACCCTAACCCCAGCGCGGCCAGCTAAACCCCAACACCAACCCTAAGGCAAACCCTAACCCCAGCCCCAGCCCCAGCAGCAGCCGAACCCCAACCCTAACCCTAACCCCAACCCCGACCCCGACCGCGACCCCTGCCGAACCCCAACTCGCGCGCGTAACCCCAGACCCAGCCATGAACCCTAAGCCCAAAATAATCAAAAAATTCTTTAATTTATCTGAAGATTTACTCACCTGAACGGTGGTGGCGACGACCTGAACGGCGGTGGCGACGACCTGAACGGCGGTGGCGACGACGAGAACGGCGGTGGCGATGACGAGAACGGCGTGGCGATTTGGGGATTTTTTTTGCGCGCAATCGAGAGAGAGAGGAAGAAAGTGAGCGTAGGCGATCGATCTGTGCCTTAATTTATTAAATCGATATTTAGTTGCCCCTACGGATTTGTCCGTAGGTCCTTGGTTTGCGGCTCCGTAGGGGCAAACACCAAATTAAGAATTAATATTTTTATTCTTGGACGTCTAGACCCGTAGGGGCAACCTGTTAGACCTACGGATTAATCTGTAGGGCCTAGTTAAATCTGCCCCTACGGATTTCAATATCCGTAGGGGCAACCCCCTATTTTACTAGTGCCTCTTGCACCTTTAAAATAGCCACCTACTTGATCATTCATTAATACCGAAAAGTCTTTGAGTAAATAAGCAATCTCTGATAAGCTGTAAGACTTGATTAGAGAAACCAAAAGCATACATAACTTTTTGAATAAAACTCCACTCCAGACTATTAAATGCTTTTTCCATATCCAATTTGAAAATAATATTATGACTTCTTGTTTTCCTATTAATGTCTTGGGCAAGTTATTGTGCTAGAGCTATATTCTCAGAAATATTTCCATCTTTTGTGAATGCTCCTTGATTCTAAGATATAATTTTTGGCAACATAATAGCTATTCTGTCTGATAAAATCTTAGTGAAAATTTTGTAGAAGAAATCGCAAAGGCTTATAGGCCTATAGTCAGTAATAGAGCAACAATTTGTCTTTTTAGGAATAAGACAAATTAGTGTGGAATTTGCAGGGAACTTCTTTATTATTGAAGAAATATTTTACTGCTGCCCAAAGTTCTTCACTAATGATCTGCCATGTAGCTAAATAAAATCTGCCAGAAAACCCATCAGAACCAGGGGCACTATCTGGATCCATATTCTTAATACAACTATGCAGCTCTTCAAAAGAGGATATATCAGTATCTTATTATCGGTATCTGAGATCATGTGGGGAATAATATGTCTGCAATCAAAATCTGAATTTATATTTTATGAAGTAAAAGCTTTCTCAAAATGAAAAGCTGTCATATCAACAATTTGTTGTTGCTCTTCAAAGAAAATACCGTCAGCATTTTGTAGCTTAGTAATTCTATTCTGACTATTTCTGACCATTACTCGGCAATGAAAGAATTTTGTGTTTTTGTCATCTTCTGAAAGCCATTTTATTCTGGATTTCTTCCACCCAAAAATTTCTTCTTGATTAAGAGCACTTTCAAAATTACTTTTAGCTTGCCATAATGAATGAAGATTCTCTTCAGATGGATTTAAATCAAAATCATTTTGTTTCTGATGCATCATAGCCTCTGCACTTTTTACTATTTTCTGTATATTTCCAAAAACCAAATTATTCCAGAGTTTTAAAGCACCCTTGAGTCTTTTGAGTTTCAGGAAAATTATGAAAATAGGACCAACATTTGAATTTATATCATCAGACCAACTATAATCAACTGCAAAAAGGAAAGTTGGATGCGTTAACCACGTATTCTGAAATTTGAAAGGTTTAGGCTCTTGGGGAAGAGACATAAAATGCAACTGAATGGGAATATGATCCGAATAGCCTCTTGCTAAATGATCAACTTGTGTATCAGGAAAGAGATTTATCCAATCTTGGTTTATTAGGCATCTGTCTATTCTGGACCGGGACCTGTTTGAGCCCTCTTGTGCATTGCAATAAGTAAACCATGTACCATGAAACCCACAATCAATGAGAGCACTTTGACAAATCATATTTGTATGGTCATCAATACTCGGCAGATTTGGATTTCCTCTACCCTGCCTTTCTGAGAGTGAAGTGATAACATTAAAATCACCTCCAAGTATCTATGGGAAGCTGTTTTGCTGAGAAACTTGAGAGAGTTCATCCCAAAGCTCTGTTCTTTCCAGGTAAGAATTTTTAGCATATATAGCAGAAAGACAAAAAGACTAAGCTGAAGGTATTGTGACTTTAGCAGTGATGCATTGTTCAGAAGAACTCAAAATGTCTAATTGGATTTGATGATTAGCAAAAATCTAAATTTTATTATTTAAATTGCATCATACTTTTTCAAAATCCATACTGAAAGTTATGAACTTTGCTTTTGAAAATTATGTAAGAGGCTCCATAATACAGAATATAACATTTCGGTTTTTTTGGGGTGGGGGAAAAAGCTCGGGGCCTCACATCTGCGCCTTCTATCGTTCCGCTCTGTCAGTTCCTTCCTTCGCTCCACTTGCCCCGGTCAAGCCGCCCCTTTAGAGCGAGGGCCTTGCTATGATTTTAAGTATTTACTGAGATTGGGGATTAGCAATAACTCTAATATTCCAAAAACGGATATTCATGTTTAAGAAGAATCATACATTTTTCTGGGGACTTTTACAAGTCTTAATCTTGTCCTCTTGGGAAATTACATCTCTTGCTTCTTTCTGACATTTGTATTTCTTTTCATTTTCTATTGATCTTGAACATAATTATCACTACTTCTTCCAGCTTTTTAGCTTCCATAGTACTTAAAAAGAGCCCTACTTTTTTGATAATACTCTTTTCTTCTAATATAAATTGGTCCTTTGAAGATAACATATACTCAAAAGAGAAAAAAGGATAAGGAATTACTGAAGAATCTTCTTTTGTGTGTTGCAAAGGGTTTTCAATGCCATAAGATTCTGCAAATGTGTTATGTTTTCTGAGTTTTGATTCTGTCTGTGGCATGAAACTTGATTTTTTGAGTTTTGATTCTGTCTGTAGCATGAAACTTGATTTTCTGATATCAGAACGAGCAACAACTTTAATGAACTCTGAGCTGCCAATATCAACTGCTTTATCAGCATTCTCCATTAAAACCTCTGTGTCTACTGATATACTTCCAGTATCTTCAACTAAATTCTTTGTAATATCATTTTAAGCTTTATCAATTGTAGTCTTTCCAGCATTACTAGCTACTTGAACAACATGCTTTCTAATATAATGCTGAGACTTTGAAAAACCTTTTTGTTTGTCCCAGTGTCTCTTGATACGAAAGTTCTTCAATTGACCAGTTTCAAACATAACTACTTGATAGATGCAATTTATTGCATATTTTTATATCACATTTATCATTTATATTTCATATTTTATGCTACTTTGGGTGTTCTTGTGAATAAATGCAGGTAACAGGGATTAAACGCAAAAAAACAGAAAAGTGTGCTAAAATGAAGGTCACATACCTGGAATGTACTTCAGGAAGATAATCAGAAAAAAGAGAAACTATTCGCAAAATTGGAACAAAGTTTGAAAATCTTATCACAAAACAACAGAAGATGCAACAAACAAAAGATGGATTAGCCTAAAAAATTCAGCCGAATTTATCAGATAGGCCAAATCGGCCAAAATTTTATAGGCAATAAAGTTGAGATTTTTAAGGTTGTTTTGTAGAGTTAGTTCCAATTCTCCTGAAGTACTATAAAAAGCTATGTATAGATTAGGGTTTAATTATTTCTCTCATTGCTTTCAACTGAGAGTTTTCTAAAAGGAGATCAACAATTGTAAGTATTTATAATCAATAAAATATCTATTCTCTTTAATTATGAGTACTTAATTTCTTTCTAGGGTTTGTATTGCTTTAATTCTTGTGGTTGAATATTTTTATTTTCTTCTTTTCTTATGCTTTAATGATAAGTTTTTTTTTAATTTAATTTCTTTCTTTTATATTGTCATCTCATAAACTGGATAATATAGGGATAATTGACGCTTTGAATAGATGTAGGGATCGGTGATACACCTAAAAACTAATTAGGATAATGAAGGTTCGACAAACTAGAAACCTAATTAGTGACGGTAAGAACGGTTTTAATTAAAATAAATGCAACCTAGGTAGTTAAAGAGTTCTAGGTTAAATCAACAACATAATGGTATAGATTGATCATCTATTACTGTTAATCGAAGATTAAATTTAGATATTCTTAATTAACTAGGATTAAAGATGTTTAATATAGATTCTAAATGATATTTTATAATTGATGGCTATTTTTAATCAAATTAATATAACCTATGTTTTTATTTAAATTAATAGAAAACATATTAAACATAGATCTAGAAAAGAAGTATCTTTTAAACCAATCCTAGAAGATAATGCAATACAAAACCCTTGATTCTTCTCTTCATAAAAAAATCACCTTTTTGATTCCGTACTTTTTAGTTCTTAATCTAAATCAACTATCTCATAAACTTGTTTTTAAAATTGATTAAATAACACTTTTCTATGGATCGACTCGTAAACGCATACTACGATAAACCGTGTGCTTGTGGTATTAAAATTTATCATGAACAAGATTTTGGTGCCATTGCCCGGGAGGCATGGTATTTTAATTAATTTTAATTCAAGTTTTAGTTTTTAATTCTAGTTTAATTTAGATTTATTTTAGTTTATTTGATTCTGCAAATTCTCTGTTTAATTTCAGGAAATGAGACAAACTTCCAGGGAGCTTGAATTGTGCCGGGCAGGAGGGAATTTTCCTAGGGATCAACAACAACAAAATTTCGGCTGAAACTACCCCTACGGCAGAAACGACTGAAATTTTTAAGAATATACAGTTAGAGTTTGTTGCTGGCAGAAACGCTTTTGATCTACTTTTTAAAAGTTTGTTCGTATTTTGATGAAGTGTCGAGCTTGCAACAGAAACGAGACAAATCCCCGACACTTTCACCTACCTGTTTACAGTGATACTTGCTTCCAACATCTTTGGTCTAGGATTCTCGTTGTTGCTCGCCCTCATACGGATCTTAGGTCAGGCTTTAAGTACATTTTCAGTCTTCCCTAATTTTTTTCTTTTTTCCAACTAACAGTTTTTGCAGATTTCTTTGCACCGCTAAAAAAATTTCAAAAAAAAATTTAGATTTTAAAAAAAATTGTTTTAGATTTTGTTTGATTTTTTTAATTTTGCAAATTTAAAAAGATTTTAAGGGGCAACAACCCAAATCAACATTAGGTGGGAATTTCATCACCCTTACTAGGTCCCACAAATCACAACCGAGCATACGCATTCACCTAAATTAATTAAAAATATCTGGACTCGGCCTCTAAGACATTCGCGCTCATATAGGGCAAGAGAAGCTTGTGGGCAATTTACTGTTTATCCAATCTTTCTTGTGGTGCCTAAGGCAAGTGGTTTACTTAATTAGGCATGCTATTTCGGTGATTCGTGTAGCGGATATTGTAACACCCGAACCCAATAATACTATTTCTGTTACTGGTTGAGTGTTAGACATTGCTCATTTCAATTATCTTGCTTGTTTGGTTCTTGTTGCAAAATTTTAACCGGCTAAGTCATTTTTGCCTATAACAAATTTTAACACCTAAAATGAAATTAAAAATATCCATATTGGCCTACTCGTCACCACTAGTCGCGTGGTAGCGTCCGCGCGTCGAGATTTCATCCCGTTCGGTGAAACGGGCGAGTTTGGACGGCTACGCGCGCGTGCAAGTGTCCGACTTGGGGGCATGCATTTTAATCATAAGACATCTCATTTTAAAATTTGGAACCTGCTTAAAATCCTATTATTTGAATTTCAAATTTTTGAGCGCAACCCGGGCGCGATTTGGAAATGTTTCATTTAGCGCCAAAATCCCAATTTAATTAAATATTATAAAACTATATATATACATTCTTCTGTTACTGCAAATCCTTTTAAAATCTTTTTAAATTTTATTTTTAAACCTCCTTACATCTCCCCAGCCAATCACGAGAAACATAATCTTTCGTGGGCCCCGCCTCCAACTCTCTCTCTCTATCTCTCATTCTCTCTCTCTCTCTCTCCCCTACGATAATCTCTCTCTCCCTCGAATCTCTCTCTCTCTCTCCTATAACCCTCTCTCTCTCTCAATCTTTATATTTTCCCCACGTTCTTCGTCTTCGCAGAAACCCCAGCGAAGAACCCCACGAACCCCGAACCCTAGCTTCGTCGTGCCGTCGCCGCCGCAGTCCCCGCGCCGACGAGACCACCACCATCATCCTTGCCTCCACAGCCTCGACCGCACCCCCTTTCCTCCGTTCTCCTTTCCTTCCAGCCTGCAGCCAACGCCACCGTCACCTGCACCTTCCACTGCCGGCGACCCCACTTCCTCGTCGGCCTCCACTCGTCCTCCTCATCACCTACGCACCAGCCCCGACCTTCCTCCTCCTTCCCTCGCCGGCGCTGCAACAGACCCACGACGCCCGAACCCTAGCACTTCTCCAGTCGCCGGAAAAGTCCCCGTCGACCCTCGTCGTTGTCGCCAGCGCCACCGACGACCACCTCCTCTTCCCCTGCAACCCAACCAAGCCAGTTCCTCTCCCTCCTCACCATCCCTTCTCCTCCAGCAACCTACAGCCAGGGCTGCCGCCGCTGCCGCCTCGCCGGCGCCCCATCGCCGTCGAACCCGTCGCGGTTGCCACCCTCACTATCCCTGTAAGCCTCTCTTCACCTTCTCCCTTCATGTATCCCCTCTCTGGTCGATCCTTGCTTTGCTTTGTTTTTTGCTAACTTCATCGCCATTTTGACATTTCGCCGGATTCCGGCCGTGCCGATGACTTGACCCGACTTTCCAGCAAGGTACTCCGGTCCGTGTGGTCCCGCTGTTCGTTGTTTGGACTCGATCCGTGGCCCGTGCAACCGTCGCGTGTTTTCCGCCGACGCTACGTTCGTGTTTTCCGGTTTGCGAAACCGTCGAGGCAAGTATTACTTGCTACATGCTATGTTATGCTAATTAAGTGTGCTTGACTCATAAAACCTGCAAAGATTAGCTAGTGTTGTTACTTTTCTCATTTGGACGAAATATGATATATATCATGATACTGCAACCTAAACCGTATTTTGCCACTGTAACCCTAATAACAAAACTATCGGTTAATCATTTTTCTATTTAAAGGACGATAGCCGTACACATATATCTTCATTACTTTCTGTTATTGATATTGCACTACCCCGTGATTATTGCACCCCAAGGGTGCTCGAACCTGTTAATATGATAATACAATTGCACTATAGTAATGCACCATTGCAATTAAATGAACTGTTATTGTTATTTACTTTATTTCCTGCTGTTGTTCCTTATTCGCTTCTATACCTGTTATGAGCACACATTCGATTGCATTACATATTGACCTGACCTTGCTACACATGATATATATATACATACCGATGCACCGGACATGGTACCCTTTACTACCAACTCAACCTGTTGTACCATGACCTGACTTGTTACCTGATCTCATGCCTAATGCCAACAAACCTGACTTGGGGTCCTCATGGACCATTCCTGTTGTCTATCCAGACAAACCTGCTTTTACCTGATCCTGTGTTGGCATTAGTTCTTGATTACTGAATACCTGACCTGACATACATAACTTGGGGATATGGGGAAATCAAAGGTGAAACCGACTTGTAACTCAACAGTTCGATACCTTTTCTGATCAGTCTTACGGGCTTGGCCAGTCCGGGAGTGATGATGCTGACATCACTCGTCCATCCTGCTACCTGTTACTGCCTAGCGGCACGTCTCGGATTCAGCCCCGAGGGTCTTGACCGTGGTCCCGGGCATGCACGGGATACTATTGAGTTACATCGACGAGTCATCAATTGATTTCAAAGACTTTAGAATAGAAAACCTGATAGAACAGTTTAGTTACTCACTGCACCTTACCCTGCACTGTTGTTTCATATTATTGCTTTATTCATGTTTATCTCTGCATTGCTTATTACCATGTTCATACTATATTATTGGTTGACATGACGCGCTGACGTCTGGGTTTTGCATGGCCTAGATTCTTTACCACCGTCGCCGACCGAGCAGGAGTACTTCAGCCAGCAGGCTGATTTGTGAGTTCTGTAGTGATTAGTTTATTTGTTGCATTTCATTTCCAGATGTGAGCCCGCATTATGGGACATACTTTTCTATTTATTGTATTGGATCATTTGCTTCCGCACTTATTTATCATTGACTCTTGTTATTATGGATTTGGACATGTGTTAGATAGTTTATTTATCTTGTTCTTGATATCTCTACAGCCGTAATGTGACTGTGGATGGATACTTCCTATCCACAGGTAGCATGGTTGGCTATGTCACGTGCCCAATCTCGCGTACTCTGGGAAGCGGGGCGTGACATGGTTCTTTTGGTATCAGAGCCATAGATTAGTTGGGTTGATTCTTTTGTAGTTGGGTATTGTACCCGATACACGAATCAGAATACCCGTGCTTAGGAAACATGTCCTGCCACCTTGACCGTTTTACCATTCTTGAATCACATTCTTCCTGATTATATCTTTTACGACGTGCAAACTTACTTTGCATGTCGACTCAAAAACCTGATTTCTTGTTATCCCTAGGACTTGGGCGACTTGGGTGGAGTTAAGTAATTGTGGCTATGATACCGCGGCATAGCTACAATGAGGTACTCTATTTAAGTATCTTGGAGTTCTAGCCTTGATCCACATTCAGAATCTATCGTCATGCTAATGTTGGGTGTTTTGAGTTCAGGATTATGACAGGTAAGAAGTTGAAGACGTACCAGAGGCGTGTGAACGAAGCCGCCATGCTTGGAGTGATAAGAGGAATGCTGGAAATCAAAGAAACAGACCGAGCTGATCCAGCAGCAAGCAGATTCATTTCAGGAGGGTTTGCAGGCCATTCGGCAGTCTGTAAACACCGCTGGAGCAAAGCCAGTTGACCGAGTAGGGACCGTGGCAGGTTTCAGACTTTTGGGTCCTACTACTTTCACTAGTCTGGAGGAGCCGTTGCCAGCTGAGCAGTGGCTAGTGGACACGGAGAATTTACGGATTGCGGCACAGATCCCAGAGGACAAAAGAGTTGATGTGGTGCGCATTCAGCTGGTGGATTACGCCCGAGAGTGGTGGCTTGTGGAGGAGAACCGCTTGCCCAAGCCAATCAGTTGGGCGGATTTCTCTAAGAGTTTCCTGGAGAAATCCTTCCCGCGGGCTGCACGGGAGGAAAAGGAAGAGAAGTTCATCGGACTAAGGCAGAACGGAGCGCCCGTGGACGTGCATGCAGCAGAATGGACGAGACTCAGTAGTCTCGCTGGACCTTTCGCGGCCAACGATGCAGACAGCAGTTGCGGTAAGGAAGTAGTTCTGTCGGGCCAGTCGAGTTTAGGGCTAGGCCGACAAACAGTGTTCTTGCAGCTATAGAAGTTGATAGTAATGAAGGGCCGGCAGTTGTTCACGATTTTATGGATGTATTTGAAGATATATCGGGCTTACCGCCGAAGCGAGACGTGGAGTTCGCGATTGACCTTATTCCTGGTGCAGCGCCAGTATCTAAAGCTTATTATCCGATGGCACCAGTGGAATTGGAAGAAGTTAAGAAGCAGGTTGGTGAATTACTTGAGAAGGGTTGGATTCGAAGCAGCAACTCGCCTTGGGGAGCTCCAGTTCTTCTAGTAAAGAAGAAGGATGGCACGAGAAGGATGTGCATCAATTATCGAGAATTAAACCGGGTGACTAGTAAGGACAAGTACCCGATTCCTTGCATTGGAGAACTTTTTGAGCAGCTTAGTGGCGCGAGAGTATTCTCGAAACTGGATTTGCGATCCGGATATCATCAGGTCCGAGTGAAAGCGGAAGACATTTGCAAGACGGCGTTTCGAACTCGATATGGACATTTCGAGTATCTGGTGATGCCCTTCGGAGTAACGAATGCGCCAGCAATATTCATGGACTTGATGAACAGAATCTTTTCACCATCCTTGGACCAGTTTATTGTGGTATTCATTGACGATATTCTGGTGTACTCGAAGAGTCCGGAGGAGCATGCTGAACATTTAAAGATCGCACTGCAGACGCTGAGACAGGAGAAATTGTATGCGAAGATGAGTAAGTGCGAATTCTGGCTGGAAGAAGTGAAGTTTCTGGGGCATGTTGTATCGGGCGATGGAATCGCCGTCGATCCCGAGAAGATTGCAGCGGTTCGAGATTGGCCTATTCCAAGAAATGTGGCTGAGATAAGAAGTTTCCTTGGTTTGGCCGGATACTACCGGAGATTTGTGGAGAACTTCGCTCGTTTGGCAGAACCGTTGACCAAGCTTACGCGCAAGGAAGTACCTTTTATTTGGACGGATGGATGTGCATTGGCCTTCGAGACGTTGAAGCAGAAGTTGATAACCGCCCCTATTCTAATCGTACCAGACAATTCAGGAGGACTTGTGATTCACAGCGCCGCATCTGGAAAAGGATTGGGATGTGTTTCGATGCAGAATGGGAAGGTCGTAGCTTACGCATCAAGACAACTGAAGACCCATGAGAAGAATTACCCGACTCATGACGTGGAGCTTGGGGCCGTGATCTTCGCCTTGAAAATTTGGAGACACTACCTTTTGGGCGAGAGAGTCGAAGTCTTTACAGATCACAAGAGTTTGAAGTATGTGTTCACTCAGAAGGAGTTGAACATGAGGCAACGCAGATGGTTGGAGCTGATGGCCGACTACGACCTTGATCTTAAGTACCATCCGGGGAAAGTTAACGTCGTGCCGGATGCGCTTAGTCGGTTACCAGCAATTCAAGTATTGACTACACAGAGGGAGATCACTGCGGATTTTCGAAGATTTGACTTGGAGGTTGTGCTACCACATTCTACGGGACAGTTGATGCAGTTGCAAGTACAGTCGTCCTTAGTTGAGAAGATTAAAGCGGCACAATCGCAGGATCCTAGACTGCAAAAGTTTCGAGAGCAGGTTGAAGCCGGACTACGAACAGATTTACTGATCCACGAAGATGGTTCGTTGCGGTATGGTAGCCGTGTGTGTGTGCCAAAGGGGGATGTACGTGAAGAGCTCATGAAGGAGGCACACAGTTCAGCTTACTCTGTACATCCAGGAGGGACAAAGATGTACCGAGATATTCGACAGCATTTCTGGTGGGAAGGTATGAAACGGGAGATTGCTCGCTTCGTGGCTAAGTGCTTGGTGTGTCAGCAAGTCAAGGCTGAACACCAAAGGGTTGCTGGTTTGTTGCAACCACTTCCGATTCCTCAGTGGAAGTGGGAACATATAACCATGGATTTCGTGACAGCTTTACCGCGGAGTCCAAAGGGCAACAATGCAGTATGGGTGATTGTCGATCGGTTGACCAAGGCAGCTCACTTTATTCCTTTTCGGGTTGGTCAATCGACGGAGACTTTGGCAGAGCGGTACATGCAGGAGATTGTAAGATTGCATGGAGTACCGGTGAGCATCGTGTCCGATCGGGACACTCGGTTCTTGTCGCACTTCTGGAGGAGTTTACAAGAAAGTTTGGGGACTCGATTGAAGTTTAGCACAGCTTATCATCCTCAAACTGATGGACAATCGGAGAGAACGATCCAGACTCTTGAAGATATGTTGAGGGCATGCATGTTGGACTTCAAAGGTTCTTGGGAGGATCATCTACACTTGGTGGAGTTTTCGTACAACAATAGTTTCCAAGCGACTATTCAGATGGCTCCGTTTGAAGCTTTATATGGTCGTAAGTGCCATTCACCTGTTTGTTGGGATGATGTTGGTGAACGAAGGTTACTAGGACCAGATTTGGTGGTTCAGACAGTCGAGAAGGTGAATACAATCTGGAAGCATATGAAGGCAGCTCAAGACAGACAGAAAAGTTGGGCCGACACGTCAAGAAGACCTCTAGAGTTCGCCGTGGGTGATTTGGTATTCTTGAAGATATCACCGACTAGAGGGGTGATTTGCTTTAGGAGTCGGGGAAAGCTTAGTCCTCGATTCGTTGGACCCTTCGAGATATTGGAGCTTGTTGGAGAGGTAGCGTACCGTTTGGCGTTACCACAGTCCTTGGCAGGAGTGCACGATGTGTTTCATGTATCTCAACTACGGAGGTATGTTCGAGATGAAACCCACGTCTTGGATCATTCGGAGTTAACTGTAGGGGAGGACCTAACTTTTGAGGAGCGACCGGTTGAAATCAAGGATCGAAGAGAAAAGGTTCTTAAGAACAAGGTTATCCCTCTTGTGCTAGTTTCTTGGGGTAATCGATCGCATGGAGAATCCACTTGGGAGCGAGAAGACGAGATCCGGTAGAAATTTCCTCACCTTTTCCTGTAGCTATCTATCTTGTATTCCTGGAATTTCGAGGACGAAATTCTTTTTGTAGTTGGGTATGATGTAACACCCGAGCCCAATAATACTATTTCTGTTACTGGTTGAGTGTTAGACATTGCTCATTTCAATTATCTTGCTTGTTTGGTTCTTGTTGCAAAATTTTAACCGGCTAAGTCATTTTTTCCTATAACAAATTTTAACACCTAAAATGAAATTAAAAATATCCATATTGGCCTATTCGTCACCACTAGTCGCGTAGTAGCGTCCGCGCGTCGAGATTTCATCCCGTTCGGTGAAACGGGCGAGTTTGGACGGCTACGTGCGCGTGCAAGTGTCCGACTTGGGGGCATGCATTTTAATCATAAGACATCTCATTTTAAAATTTGGAACCCGCTTAAAATCCTATTATTTGAATTTCAAATTTTTGGGCGCAACCCGGGCGCGATTTGGAAATGTTTCATTTAGCGCCAAAATCCCAATTTAATTAAATATTATAAAACTATATATATACATTCTTCTGTTACTGCAAATCCTTTTAAAATCTTTTTAAATTTTATTTTTAAACCTCCTTACATCTCCCCAGCCAATCACGAGAGACATAATCTCTCGTGGGCCCCGCCTCCAACTCTCTCTCTCTATCTCTCATTCTCTCTCTCTCTCTCCCCTACGATAATCTCTCTCTCCCTCGAATCTCTCTCTCTCTCCTATAACCCTCTCCCTCTCTCTATCTTTATATTTTCCCCACGTTCTTCGTCTTCGCAGAAACCCCAGCGAAGAACCCCACGAACCCCGAACCCTAGCTTCGTCGTGCCGTCGCCGCCGCAGTCCCCGCGTCGACGAGACCACCACCATCATCCTTACCTCCACAGCCTCGACCGCACCCCCTTTCCTCCGTTCTCCTTTCCTTCTAGCCTGCAGCCAACGCCACCGTCACCTGCACCTTCCACCGCCGGCGACCCCACTTCCTCGTCGGCCTCCACTCGTCCTCCTCATCACCTACGCACCAGCCCCGACCTTCCTCCTCCTTACCTCGCCGGCGCTGCAACAGACCCACGACGCCCGAACCCTAGCACTTCTCCAGTCGCCGGAAAAGCCCCCGTCGACCTTCGTCGTCGTCGCCAGCGCCACCGCCGACCACCTCCTCTTCCCCTGCAACCCAACCAAGCCAGTTCCTCTCCCTCCTCACCATCCCTTCTCCTCCAGCAACCTACAGCCAGGGCTGCCGCCGCTGCCGCCTCGCCGGCGCCCCATCGCCATCGAACCCGTCGCGGTTGCCACCCTCACTATCCCTGTAAGCCTCTCTTCACCTTCTCCCTTCATGTATCCCCTCTCTGGTCGATCCTTGCTTTGCTTTGTTTTTTGCTAACTTCGTCGCCATTTTGACATTTCGCCGGATTTCGGCCGTGCCGATGACTTGACCCGACTTTCCAGCAAGGTACTCCGGTCCGTGTGGTCCCGCTGTTCGTTGTTTGGACTCGATCCGTGGCCCGTGCAACCGTCGCGTGTTTTCCGCCGACGCTACGTTCGTGTTTTCTGGTTTGCGAAACCGTCGAGGCAAGTATTACTTGCTACATGCTATGTTATGCTAATTAAGTGTGCTTGACTCATAAAACCTGCAAAGATTAGCTAGTGTTGTTACTTTTCTCATTTGGACGAAATATGATATATATCATGATACTGCAACCTAAACCGTATTTTGCAACTGTAACCCTAATAACAAAACTACCGGTTAATCATTTTGCTATTTAAAGGACGATAGCCGTACACATATATCTTCATTACTTTCTGTTATTGATACTGCACTACCCCGTGATTATTTCACCCCAAGGGTGCTCGAACCTGTTAATATGATAATACAATTGCACTATAGTAATGCACCATTGCAATTAAATGAACTGTTATTGTTATTTACTTTATTTCCTGCTGTTGTTCCTTATTCGCTTCTATACCTGTTATGAGCACACATTCGATTGCATTACATATTGACCTGACCTTGCTACACATGATATATATATACATACCGATGCACCGGACATGGTACCCTTTACTATCAACTCAACCTGTTGTACCATGACCTGACTTGTTACCTGATCTCATGCCTAATGCCAACAAACCTGACTTGGGGTCCTCATGGACCATTCCTGTTGTCTATCCAGACAAACCTGCTTTTACCTGATCCTGTGTTGGCATTAGTTCTTGATTACTGAATACCTGACCTGACATACATAACTTGGGGGTATGGGGAAATCAAAGGTGAAACCGACTTGTAACTCAACAGTTCGATACCTGTTCTGATCAGTCTTACGGGCTTGGCCAGTCCGGGAGTGATGATGCTGACATCACTCGTCCATCCTGCTACCTGTTACTGCCTAGCGGCACGTCTCGGATTCAGCCCCGAGGGTCTTGACCGTGGTCTTGGGCATGCACGGGATACTATTGAGTTACATCGACGAGTCATCAATTGATTTCAAAGACTTTAGAATAGAAAACCTGATAGAACAGTTTAGTTACTCACTGCACCTTACCCTGCACTGTTGTTTCATATTATTGCTTTATTCATGTTTATCTCTGCATTGTTTATTACCATGTTCATACTATATTATTGGTTGACATGACGCGCTGACGTCTGGGTTTTGCATGGCCTAGATTCTTTACCACCGTCGCCGACCGAGCAGGAGTACTTCAGCCAGCAGGCTGATTTGTGAGTTCTGTAGTGATTAGTTTATTTGTTGCATTTCATTTCCAGATGTGAGCCCGCATTATGGGACATACTTTTCTATTTATTGTATTGGATCATTTGCTTCCGCACTTATTTATCATTGACTCTTGTTATTATGGATTTGGACATGTGTTAGATAGTTTATTTATCTTGTTCTTGATATCTCTACAGCCGTAATGTGACTGTGGATGGATACTTCCTACCCACAGGTAGCATGGTTGGCTATGTCACGTGCCCAATCTCGCGTACTCTGGGAAGCGGGGCGTGACAGATATCTCCCACTTACCTAGCACTTACCGGGCTGCAAGATTGGTAAAAAGGCTGTAAAGGATCTATCTTACAACATGTCCCTTGGAAGTCTAGAAGTGGGTCTAGTGACTTCACCTAGATGACCCTAGATCTAATGTTGCTTGCGCATCTTTTTTTGTCACTTGTTAGAGTTCTTAGTTTATTTTCTGCATTTTTATTTTCATAAAAAAACTAAAAAGAATATAACTTATATTCTTTTTCTTTTGGTGTATGCACATGCGGGGTCGAGACAAAACACATAGGTTGACTCGTCTTGATTTATTTGATCCTTTGGCTGAAATTGTCCCCACTACACCTACGCTACAGGATTGCTATCCTGTGCGTACA
Source organism: Agapanthus africanus (assembly GCA_030015575.1). Classification (NCBI taxonomy): domain Eukaryota; kingdom Viridiplantae; phylum Streptophyta; class Magnoliopsida; order Asparagales; family Amaryllidaceae; genus Agapanthus; species Agapanthus africanus. The sequence continues at coordinate 67,341,156 of JASDDO010000001.1, forward strand.
ACACTACCATCTTGTATAGTCTTACCATTTGTTGCCAGTGACTATGAAATTAAATCTGCTTTCATAAATCCACTTCCCAAATTCCATGACCTTGAATCGGAACACGCATGTCTTCATAAGAGAATCTGATGACTTATGTCAAATGTTTAAATTAAAGCAGTTAAACTAATATATGGTTAAACTTAGACTCATACCATTTGCCTTCACTGATAAAGCTAAGCATTGGCTTTACAGTGTGCCGGCCAACACTATTAAGACATGGGATGAGTTTACAAAAAAATTTCTTAAAAAATTCTACCCGTATTTCAAAACTGCGAAATTCAGAAATGAAATTCGAACTTGTACACAAAAACCAGGAGAATCTTTTTGGAAATATTTCAAACGTTTTATAGACCTTCTCATAAAATGCCCACATCATGGTATAGCTAAGTGGGAACTATGTCAAATAGTGTATGATGGTATGGAGTCTAAGTTAATGATAGAGTCGATGTGTAATTATCCGATAAAACCATGCAGTGGGAGAGTACTGGTAAGAGAGGTGCGTTTATATCTAGGAGAGGGATACGCGCAGTGGAAGCAACCATTATTATGCAAGCTGACCTAGCCACCATTATAAAACATATAGAAAAGCTTACAGCTGCCCCCGCCCTAGTTAACCAAGTTAGTCAACCCTCTCCTTGTCTTAACTGTCAAGACTCTTTCTATCTCTCCGAAGAATGTCCCCTTCAAAATGGTCCTCAAGGTCAAGAGACCACTAATGTTGTCTATCAATGTAACAATAAAAATCATCCTTATTCTCAAATCTACAACCAAGGATAGAGAAACCACCCAAATTTACAATGGAAAAAAGGCAATAATGGTCAACAATTCCAAAAACAAAGACAAAGTCCACCACCCAACCCTGCCTAACCTAATATACAGTACGCACAGCAAGGGTATGAGAATGAGAATACTAGGCTTAATAACGTTAAAAAGCAGCTGAACACTCTGTTACAAAATGAATTGGCCAACAAACAAACTATGGCAAATATTGAAAAGCGACTTGGTCAGTTAGCTGCAGCATTGGGAGAAAGAGAGCTAGGAACCCTACCTAGTCAACCTATTACAAATCCTAAATATACACACACAAATCCCGTGCAAGCAAATGCTATCGCTACTTTGCAATCGGGTAAACAGGTTGATAATCAGGTTAGGATGCCCGACGACTCGGAGGAGATACCTGCTGATGAGGAGCAGCAAACTCCCGATTCACCTATATGGCCAGCATCTAATCTAACTCCCACTTCTACATCCCAACCATCTTCTATAGATACCACTCTTGAGCCCAAAGCACCCTATCTGAAACTTCTAAAGGCTAAGAAGTAAGCTGCAAAGGTAGAGAAGATGATGAAGATGTTTAAACAAGTCAAGGTGAACTTACCTTTATTAGATGTGATTGATCAAGTTCCTTCATATGCAAAATATCTTAAGGATTTATGCACGAAGGAGAGACATACTAGTGTGCCTAAGAAGGTCAGACAATATTTGTGATGCTCTCCATAATGCAATGCCCATTAAATATAAGGACCCTGGCCGTCCTACCATTTCTTGCATTATAGGAGACAAAGTCATAAATAGAGCATTATTAGACTTGGACTCTAGTGTAAATCTTTTTCTGTATTCTGTTTATGAGCAATTAGGACTTGGTGAGCTTAAGATCACTTTGCAATTGGCCGACCGATCTGTTAAAACTCATATGGGTGCGATCGAGGATGTGTTGATTAAAATCGGGGAATTTATATTCTTCGTAGATTTTGTTATTCTAGAAACACAACTCGTCACCAATCTTAAGAATCAAATTCCTGTTATTTTAGGTCGACCTTTCCTAGCCACTTCGAATGCATTGATCAACTACCGTAATGGTTCCATGAAACTCTCTTTTGGGAATATGACAGTGGATCTTAATATTTTTAATCTAGGAAATCAGCAAAGTGGTCCCAGTAAATCCTTTGAAATCAACGCAATTAATGAAATTCCTAATGATGACGATGTTGATTTCGACAATTGCTCAATTGAACAATGCATAGCGGAGGAACTAGGTAATGAAGAGGTTGTTACCTTAGACGATTCACTCCCAATAGCTTATAGGGGAAAGTCCCCACTTGAGCCACTTTTTCTCGAGCCTAAACCTTTTTTGCGACCATCAATAGAGGAGACACTACAGTTAGAGCTCAAGACCTTCTCATCCAACCTAAAATATTCATATTTAGGTTGGAATGCCACGCTCCCCGTTATAATCTCCGTAGATCTTATAAACGAGCATGAGGAGACCTTATTATATATTCTTAAAGATAATAAGGAAGCTATTGGATGGACTATGGGGAATATCAATGGAATTAGTCCAACTATTGTATAACATAGAATTCACTTGATAGAAAACGCCAAGTCAGTTAGAGACCTTCAATGCCATTTAAATCCGATTATGAGAGAGGGGGTGAGGAAGGATATAATAAAATATCTTGATAGTGGTATCATATACCCTATCTCGGATGGTACTTGGGTCAACCCGATTCATGTGGTACCTAAGAAATCGGGTTTTACAGTGGTTGAAAACCACATGAACGAGCTTGTCCCTATTCGCACGCAGACCGGATGGTGTGTGTGTGTATAGGCTATCACAAGCTTAACGCTGCAACGAGGAAATACCACTTTCCGTTACCTTTTATCGATCAAATGTTGGAACGGTTAGCCAAACACGAGTATTATTGTTTTCTAGACGGATGCCCCGGTTTTAACCAGATTCCCGTTGCACCCGAAGATCAAGACAAGACTACCTTTACATGTCCATTTGATACCTTTTCTTATAGATGTATACCTTTCGGATTATGTAATCACCCACTACGTTTCAGCGGTGCATGATGAGCTTATTTTCCGATATGGTGGAGCGCTTTCTTGAGGTCTTTATGGATGACTTTTCTGTCTTCGGGGATACATTTGATGAGTGTTTACATCATTTGGACTTAGTACTCCAACGATGCAAAGAGAAAAATCTAACACTCAATTGGGAAACATGCCACTTTGTGGTCAAGCAAAGCATTGTGTTAGGCCATATTATTTCACGCAAAGGCATTAAGGTAGATAAATCCAAAATAGATATAATCTCTAATCTACCTTCTCCCAAAACAGTTAAGGATATTAGGTCATTTCTTAGGCATGTGGATTTTTATAGACCCTTTATCAAGAATTTTAGCAAGATTGATAAGCCCTTGACTTCACTTCTTGTTCAGGATATGCCTTTCCAGTTTAGTTCTGATTGTCTCAAATCTTTCGAGCAATTGAGAAAGGAGCTTATTTTCGCTCTTATTATTCACAATCCCGATTGGAGCCAGCCATTTGAAATCATGTGTGATGCATCTGATTATGCGATAGGAGCTGTTTAGGACAGTGAATTAACAAGATGTCGTATGTGATTCATTACACAAGTAGGATCCTTAATGATGCACAGTTAAACTATTCTACCACAGAAAAAGAATTTTTAGCTGTTGTATTTACACTTGAAAAGTTTAGGTCCTATCTTAGCGGTTCACACAATACTATATACATAGATTATTCAGCCATTAGACATCTTATTTCTAAGAAATATGCTAAGGCTCGATTACTTAGATGGATCTTTTTATTGCAAGAATTTGACCTTGAAATAAAAAACAAAAAGGGATCCGATAACATTGTGGCCGATCACTTATCACGTATTTCCCTTGCACCCACACAAGAACTTCTTATAAATGACCATTTTCTTGATGAGAAGCTATATGTAGTTTCGAGCGAACCATGATTCGTCGATATAGTTAATTTTCTTGTCACAAAAATGACGCCGCCCGATTGGTCTAAACAGGATTGTTATAAGTTTCATTCACAAGTGAAACATTTTTATTGGGATAATCCTTATTTTTTTAAATAATGTAATGACCAAATCGTACGACGGTGCGTGCCTAATAATGAGATTAGGAGTGTTCTTTCGTTTTGTCACGATCATGTAAATGGAGAGCACTTTAAGGCGGAAAAGACAGCTGAGAAGATTTTACAAAGTGGGTTTTATTGGCCCATATTATGTAAAGATGCACATAAATTTTGTAAAACATATGATCGCTGTCAACAGTTAGGTAAAATCACTAAACAAAATATGATGACTCTCAATTCTATTCTTATAGTTGAGATCTTTGATGTATGGGGCATCGATTTTGTGGGGTCATTCCCTAATTCTTTTGGGAATGTGTATATATTGGTGGCGGTCGATTACGTATCAAAATGGGTGAAAACCATGGCATGCAAAACCAATGACAACAAGATTGTTTTCAAGTTCTTGAAAAATAATATTATTTCTCGATTTAGCATCCCACGCTCCATTATTAGTAATAATGGAACCCATTTTTGCAACAGGTCTTTTGAGGCCTTAATGAGAAAATACTTGATCCACCACAAATTATCTACCCCCATATTATCCGCAAACTAGTGAGCAGGTAGAAGTTTCAAATAGACAAATTAAGCAAATTTTGGAAAAGACGGTTAATAAGAACCGCAAAGATTGGTCAATTAAGCTTGTTGACACATTATGGGCTTTATCTAACCGCATATAAAATCATCATTGGCATATCTCCTTATAGGCGTATATTTGGGAAACCCTGCTATTTGCCAGTAAAGTTAGAACACCATGCCATGTGGGCCATTAAACAGCTTAATATGGACATAGAAGAGGCTGGTAAATATAGAAAGCTTCATTTGAATGCATTAGAAGAAATCAGGAACGATTCTTATGATAATACCAAAATTTTAAAGAGAGAACAAAAAAAAATTGACAAAAGGATTTTAGGAAAAGATTTTAATGTAGGCCAAAAAGTTTTATTATATGACTCTAGATTACACTTATTTCCAGGAAAATTAAAATCTAGATGGACCGGTCCTTACATTATTAAAAATGTTTTCTCTCATGGAGCAATTGAAATAACGAATCCTAAAGTTGGTCGAAATTTTACAGTGAATGGTCAACGATTTAAGACATTTTTAGAATTTCTGGTAAGTAATGAGGAGGAGCTCATAGTTCTCCATGAGCCAGAATACATATGACATATTTTTAACCCCACATTTGTATATTATGTATATTATATGAAGTACTAACTTTTTATTTTCACTTTTATTAGCTAATTTTTAGTTTAAGTGCAAAAATCCACCATTTCGGCCGAAATTTTTTCGAATTAGCCCCCTAGATTTCTAGGGGTGGTACTCTCTAAACTCTTCTTTAAATTTTGTTTTTTTTCTTCTGGATTGATCTGAAATCATGGAAATCCCAGATTTGAACATGAAAAGGAATTTTGCTCGTGTTTTTAATTTAAACCATATAAGGATTACTTTAGAGATGAAATCATGAGTAGGGGAGGGGCCGCGGTAGACAGTGAGGGCACTGTCAAGTTTATGTTAGATGTAGGTACCTTTAGAGAAAATTAGTTGTAAGTGTGGCCTATATGTGTAGAACTTTCTGTAAGCCGATGTCGCGCATCCCGCGGGTTCGGGGGAGGCGGAATTTTCAAAAAACGATTTTAACGAACTACGCAACACCGGCTAACACCAGTATCTATACTAAAACCTTAACTAACTAAACTAACTAGGAGGTTTAGACACTCGGTAAGAGTGTTATACCTCCTAGAACCGGTCCTTCGGGTCTTCTTGTCCTCCTCTCTTTGGCTCCTTGGTGAACGGATGAAGCTTGCATGATCGACCTCCTCGCGTCAAAGATGATCCACCCGAGAGTTTGTGCTTCAATCTCCAACCTCTAAACCGAGGTAATTAGGGTACTTGGTTCGCTAAACCAAGTAGCCTAAGTGATGTAGAGAATGTCTAATGGATTGTATTATCTTACTAAACCTTTTGTTTCATAACACATGTGAGTGTAAGGGTTTACTAGAGGAAGAAAGAGATGGAATGAAGAGAAAGAAAGGAGAGAAGCAAATGAGCTAGGATTGTCATGGCTAATATCTCATACCTCACTCATTGAACCATGGATTAAAAACCAATACAATATATCACACATGCTTCAATAGTGAGTCAAGACAAATAAAATAATACTTGAGTCATTCCTCACACCATGCCAAGTATGTCTCCTCCAATTCCACATCATTAATCCATTTACCAAAAATGGATAATACCAAATAATGAGGCGTCTCCTTCTAGAAAATTACAAGAATACCCCTCACTGTATATACATACCCGTATCCGTATTCCGAAAAATACGAATACACTGAGACGATAACAATCCAATTATAATACTAGGATCTGGCTTAAACCAAAGCCTACTAGTATTGTCCGCCCGAACATCATCCGTGTACAAGTACACGTATGTGGTCGTAGCCCTGCCGTAAAACCATATGGCCTCTACATCTTTTGCCCGAAGCGGGGAAACCCTCTGTGTAGGACTCTAAAGACTCGACAGTATGCTGGCAGTAGGTTTAACAACAAGCACGTCAGCGGTACTAACTGCACGTAACGGCTATCCAGGTATCTGTCGATAAGAAGGTCGATGAGCAAACTCATCCGAACTCCTACTAAGCCTATCTGTGACAATCTCCGTACAGTCTGGATTGTTCGTCTAAGATACTCGCATATCGAGCTTAGAGGATGGTAAACGTCAGACCCCTAACAACCCAATAAGTCATGCCGGAAGAGAGCTCAATACACCCTGAGAAACTACTGGAATGCCTACCAGTATTTCTCGACCACCATGGTCAGGGACTTTGTGTAATGACTTTCCGAACACTGTGCGATATCAACCCCCAATACTGGGAGAGACGAATCCTATCTGACCGCTGCTGCCTCCAAGTGCTTCGGGACTACACCCAACTACTACCTATTTGCACGACTTCTTTGAGCCGTGGTAGAGTAGTAATCAAAGTGAAGTGGGAACACACTCGAGACGAAATAGCGATGGAAAGTCAAACGGACTAACCTGTACTCATATCACCTGGGAACTGCTTCCTGACGATAGGTATAATACCAACCCGCAGTTCCCGACAAGTCCTGTCTAGTGTAACTCGTAACCTAATGAGCACCTGCATATTATCTCCAGTACGCCGTACTAATGGCTGTGGGACACCGTATCCCCTGCTGGGATGAGAAGCGTATACATTAGTCTACTCTAGAGTATCGATGCCCCGTCTCGATAATCCTATGACTAGGGACCTGTATAAGGATGTGCTTATAGACTATCCAGCCCCCACTAGTGTGACTGCCATCACAACGCTGGTAGTCAAGTAAATATCTTAAGGGCTCTACCAATATGTATAAGCGATATGCTAAAAGAAACACATGCACATATTGAGGTAGAATCAAATCAGGTAGCATACTACCATTTTGAGCAAGACCGTTATTATAACTGTAAATATCCCAAGCATCCAATATGTAATATACAATCCAGTATGATACAATAATGGCCTTTAGGGCATATATTACTAACAATCTTCTACTTGCACTAAGGCCATGTATTGGCATATCGCAGACCTATCATCTTGATTAGCCGCTCGAACTGTGTCTGAGAGATGGCCTTTGTGAGTAGATCTGCAGTGTTGTTCTCTGTCTCTACTCTCCGCACCTCGATCTCTCGGCAATCAATGATCTCCCTGATTAGGTGGAACCGCCTCAAGATGTGTCTGGACTTCTGATGAGACCTTGGCTCCTTCGCCAAAGCTATAGCGCCATTGTTGTCACAATACAACGGTATTGGATCAACAATGGATAGAACCACCTGAAGTTTTGCTACGAACTTCCTGATCCAGACTGCTTCTTTCGCGGCGTCACATGCAGCGATATACTCCACTTCCATGGTCGAATCAGCAATGGTGTCCTGCTTGGAGCTCTTCCAACAGACCGTCCCTTCATTGAGGGTAAAGATATAACCCGACATGGACCTGGAGTCATCCTTGTCACTCTGGAAGCTGGAGTCGGCGAAGGCCTCTATCTGGAGGTCTTCTTTGTCATACACCAAGAACATCTCCTTAGTCCTTCTTAGGTACTTGAGAATGTTCTTCACTGCTATCCAGTACTTCTCTCCTGGGTTCGACTAATACCTGCTTACAACGCTCAGGGCGTAAGCTACATTTGGTCTGGTACACAACATCGCATACATTATAGAGCCTACCGCAGAAGCGTAGGGTATAATAGACATGCGATCCCTTTCCAAATCAGTCTTGGGAGACATCTCTTTGGAGAGGTGATTCCGTGACAAGCCGGTATATTACCGCGCTTTGAATCTTCCATACTGAATCTTCTCTTTATGGTGTCGAGGTACCTTAACTGTGAAAGTCCTAACATCCATTTAGATCTATCACGATAGATCTGGATCCCCAGAATGTAGGATGCATCATCTAGGTCCTTCATGGAGAACCTTTGTGACAAGAATCCTTTGACTGATTGTAGCATAGGAATATCATTTCCTATCAAGAGAATGCCATCCACATACAAGACGAGAAATACCACGGTTCTTGCTACAATTTTACTATAGATGCATAGTTCATCTGGATTTTTGATAAAGTCAAATTTCTTGACCGTCTCATCAAAACAGATGTTCCAACTCCACGATGCCTGCTTTAATCCATAAATGGATTTAAGCAATATGCATACCTTTCCGCTGCTCCCACTCTAAATGAAATCCTCCGGCTGATCCATATAGGCGTACTCTTCTATATTTCCATTTAGAAAAGTGGTCTTTACGACCATCTACCAAATCTCATAATCGTGGAAGGCAGCAATGGCAAGAAGGATCCGAATGGATTTGAGCATAGCCACTGAAGAAAATGTTTCATCATAATCCAAACCAGGTCTTTGACGATAGCCTTTTGCAACAAGTCTAGCCTTATAGGTTTCAACATGTCTATCTACACCAATCTTCTTTCTGAAGATCCATTTGCGGCCTACGGGTTTTACCCTTTCTGGAGCAATGTCCAAAGTCCATACTTTGTTGGTGTACATGGACTCCATTTCGATCTGCATTGCATCCAACCATTTTACCGAGTCTCTGCTCAGAATGGCTTGCTGGAAACTAGTTGGCTTATCATCGTCGATGATACAATCCTCTCTATCCCCGTCTATGAGAAAACCGTAATATCTCTCGGGCGGATGATATTGCCTACTAGTCCTGCGGAGTGGCGCGGGGATGTCCGGTTCTTTCGAAACTTCCGATTCCACCATGCTTTCAGTAATAGCTTGTGGTTCTGGAATTTCTTCCAGTTCTATTATGCTCTCCCTTATCTCTTTTTCTAAAAACTGAGTTTCCAAAATATGGGCATGCCGAGAAACAAAGACCTTTTGTTCCTCTGCATAATAGAAAAGATACCCCCTAGAGTTTTTTGGATATCCCACAAACTTACATAGTACTGAGCGTGCCTCGAGCTTGTCCGCATGCTGCTTTTTTACAAAAGCTGGACATCCCCATATCTTAAAATACTGAAGAGAGGGTTTCTTCCCACTCTACATCTGATATGGTGTGGTAAGCACAGTCTTGGTAGGAACCTTATTCAAAATATATGCAGCTGATTCTAGTGCATAGCCCTAGAAGGATCGCGGCAATTCGGCGTTACTCATCATGGAACGTACCATATCGAATAAGGTTCTGTTCCGTCTTTCCGATACACCGTTATGCTGAGGTATGTATGGAGGAGTAAGCTGAGAGAGAATTCCATTCTCTTTTAAGTAGCCTAGGAACTCGGCACTTAAGTATTCACCACCTCAATCAGAACTCAGTGTCTTGATATTTTTGTCGGTTTGTTTTTCCACTTCATTCTTCTATTCTCGGAATTTCTCAAAGGCCTCGGATTTATATTTCATCAAGAATACATGTCCATACCTTGAGAAATCGTCCGTAAAAGTTATGAAGTAAGAATAACCACTTCTTGCATGTGTAGATATTGGACCACACACATCGCTGTGTATGAGTCCCATGAGCTCGCTCGCTCTTTCTCCGTGTCCAGTGAATAGAGTCTTTGTCATCTTTCCTTTGAGACATGATTGACAAATTGCATAGGACTGATATTCAAACTGATCCAAATATCCCTCTTTATGTAACTTCGTCAACCGTATTTCATTGATGTGGCCCAATCTACAATGCCATAAGAAAGCCTGATTTAATTCCGGAGACTTTCTTTTAAGTGTGTTCTGGACGCTGAAAACTTGACCTTGATTTAATACGTATATGCCGTTATCTAATGTACCTGACCGAATCAAATTTTGATTAAGGTGGATGTGTACCACATCGCTTACAAATGAAAAATCATATACTTCTTTAGAAAGTAAAAATACAGATATGATATTACAAGCCAGACTAGGTACATACAAACAGTTACGCAAAATTAATACATGTCCACTTGTCAATCCTAGATGATATTCCCCTACGGATACAGCGTCCACGCTCATTCCGTTAGCAACCCTGAGAGTCATATCACCTGCCTTGATAACTCTACGGTTTCTCAAAACCTGTAATGAATTACAGATATGAGATCCTAATCCGGTATCTAGTACAGGAAGTAGAGTTAATTGACATACAGTTTTCAATCATCAACACATCCGAAGCCGAAGCCACGACTTGCTCTGAATCCTGGTTTCTGGTTGTCCAAGCCCTGCAGTCCTTCTGACAATGCACTTTCTCGTGACAACAGAAACATCCCTCTTTCCCTACTGTTAGCCCCGAAACTTTTGCCCTGCCCTTTCCCTCTACCTCACTGACACCGCTTATCGGCTTGGTGGAGGCCTTCTCCTTCTCTCTCTTGGTTTTCACCTTGGATCTAGAAGAGGAAGATTCCCCAATAAGCAGAGTAGGTGTCTCCCTGGATTCCTGCAGGGTGCCCTCAGCGCTTCTCAATTTATTGAGGAGTTCTGGAAGTGTAACTTCCTTCTCTTGAATTTTGAAATTCAAGGTAAATTGGGCGCAGGTGGAGAGGAGGGACTGTAGAATCAAGGAATACATAGCTCGTTCTCCAACGTGGTCCCATGGTCCATGAGCTGTTCAATATAACTAATCATCGTAAAGCCGTGGTCCCCTACAGATGACCCGACAGCCAACCTCGCCTGAATCAATATTTTTGAAGTCTCATACCTTGCGATACGAGATTGCTTTCCATATAAAACTTTGGTATGGAGGAAGATAGAAGCTAAGTCTATCTTCTCGTGCTGCCTCAGGTGTTCACTATCTATTGAGGTTAACACGAGGCACTTGGCTCTCGCACAATCCTTTTCCCATGTCTTACGAATATCAATATCCGCGACGGTGGAATCTGGACCTGGGACGACGGGGGATTTGGTAGTAAGGAGGTAGTCCAGCTTGTCATAGGTAAGTGCTATCTGGACACTCCTTAGCCAATCAGTATAGTTTGGCCCAGTCAATTTATTATCTAATAACCTAAGTCCGGTCATTGTGGTCACTGCAATTAGGAGAGAGAGAAGAAACATTCAGCATGATGCTCTTGCAAGTTTAGATTGGTTATTAATATATCTAAACATGATGGCTCTCACTGTTCCTCGAATCCTTCCTTAAACCATAAAAGAAGAATTAGTCGGGATTAATCTCACTCTTACAATTCTTGCTTAACCTTTCAGCCAGGCTGGTGTCGGTACTTCGAGGGAGGTTTTCCAATGCTTTCGCGAAATTCCTTAATTACATAATCTCTTTTCCCTGGAGGCGTAGCCCCACTAACACCGTTCTAGACTCCTACTTGGTTTATAACATTAATTGTTTAGTGAAAAAATCTCTCGGAGAGTAGCGGATACTCACAGTAGGATCGGGATCCAAATATCATCGTGTGACAACTTTGAAGGAATCCTACCAAAATCATCACTCCAAATGGCATGCAACACTAGCAAGTTTCAATTTCCTTAGAAACTCCCGATGTGAATTTTTGCCCCATGCTCTTATGACCGTGACGAAGGCCAACATATCATAAGTCACATGTCAAGTTCTACCCGTCATTGTCCAGGTTAATTTGAACCCATCCGTACATACCCTTGACGAAGATCAACATAGTAGTACGACTGTCCCAAACTAATGCATCTATCTATGCTATATATAAATACCCAGCAGCTACCAATCACTATGCCTTGGCGAAGGTCAAAATACATAGCTTGAATACTACTGAATACCCATATGAAATGACGGAGGGCTACGAATGGTTTTGGCGAAACCGTGAACGTAATGAACTTGATATAGTCGAATGAACCATGATAGCTTTTAAAAGGAGTGGTTTAGGCTCCGCATTTAAAATTTGCTTTTTGAAGAAAACCGAGTGGTTTTGAAACAGTTCCAACGATTAAGCTTTGGTTTGTTTTTCCTTGCATTAATCAATGTTAATGCGGTCCCATGATTTAACCCTATCATTGCAGAAAAAGAAATGAAAATACAACGTACGCTTATGCTATCCGCATTCGCCACGGGGCCCCGTCATGCACCGTTAGGTTACTTAACTACCGGCAGAGCGGGAGCTGGACTAGCACGGGTGCAAAACATAAGCAACACCTACTATCTATCTATCTATATATATATATATCCATTTGTCTAACGCAATAATAGGCATTCCAGATCACAGATGAATATATTGGATATACTAGGAATTCCGCATTTCGTTTAAGTCTATAACGAAAAACGGATTCCACGGTCGTGATGAATAGCCAAACCTCACCCTAGACTCCTACGGGTGCGGCAAACTACCCGCCAAATTCCCTAAGTGAAGCAAGCTCTCTCAATAAAATGAGTAGGCCACTCGGCACTTCAAGAACCCGGTAGTTTGTGCACCCCACCTTGGGTCTATCCTAGAAACAAAAACAGTAAAAGAAATAATACAACGGTGGCTACAACCTCAACCCGGATGTGCCCCGCAAAATAATATTACAACACTTTTACAAATTACATGAATGAAAGAAAAGAAAACACTTTTCTCACATCTCCCGGCTATTCATTCACGACGATCCAATACTCCATATACACAAACCATCATCACATCACAGATATGTGCAACGCCCTAATCGACGTATAGCAATTAGCAGACGTTTAGCATCATATAAACAAACACAGAATCTCATTAGCGAAGAATCTTAGAATTTCGATCGATAAGCCAAATCGAGTCTACCCCATGCACAATCTAGCACACAAACAATTCTGAGTAGAAATCAAATATTCCCAAAAATCACAATTCCAGAAAATAGACCCACAGAAGAAAACCGAGTCAACTCGGCCTTGACTTAGCCGCGGAACCGCGGCGAAATGTTTTAGGAATATATATGCCCTAAAGGCCATTATTGTTGATATAGTGGATGCTTGGACATATATATAAAGGACTTTCTTGCTCGACATGATAGTATGCTATCAGGTTACCTTTATCTTAACATGTAGACTGATATTTATACTGTCTGTCTCTTACATGTTGATAAAGCCCTTAAGATATGTACTTGACTACCAGGATTATGATGAGATCATACATGTAACAACCCTAAACTTTCTGTACATTTTTTTCAAAAATACAGAAAGGGGTATTTTGCCTGAGCACAAGTTATAAATTTGTTTTGCTTTTTAACAGCAAGAAGGAGCTTGTAGCTCATTAGTAAGACAAAGCACCGCTGAACCAAAGCACCAGAGTTCAAATCCCATTAGCCACATTATTTTTAATTAGTTTTCTTTTAATCTCTTTAGAAGCCCAAGAGTCTATACGTGCATAACCCGTAAACCCAAAGGCCACACTAAAAACAAACGAGTTTAGGAGGTAGACCAAGCGACGGGGGACACATGGCGACAAGACCCGGCCTAACTCAGCCTGACTCGGCCGTCGTCGCCGGCCGAACTCGTCCAAATTGGATTTTTCCCTTCTGTAAATCTGTGCCTCTTGGTCTCCCCATAACCCCTGTTCTGTTTAAATACCCTGCATTATAACAGAGGATTAAAAACCTAATTAAAACTCTTTTTAATGCATATTTTTAATGCATTTTCTATCAAACCCTAACCCTAATATTTTCCTATAAATACCACTCCATCTCACACACCTCTCACTCACAAACTCTGCCCAAACTCTCAAGAAAAATCCGAAGAACTTTTGTGTACAAGTGGAGTTAGCGAAGGGCGAAGCTCCGACGAACTTCCGACGACGACCCTAGGAGCTCTCCGCGACGAAACGACGCGCCGGCACCTCCTACCACTCCCTCTTCCTCTTCTCTAATCTAAAATCCAGTAAGTCCCTCCTCTCTCTTCTCTTTTCTAATCTAAAAACTTGTATTTCTAAAACCCGACGGAAGCGGAGTTAATCCGACTTCCGATTCGGTTTTTCTTTAAAAGTTCCATTTTTCTTAAAAACAACACCAAACTCTCACAACATGACTATTAATAATTAACAAAACATATTGAACAAGTTCCATATCAAAAAAATGTATACTGCAATTTTTATAGCACTTTTACAGAAAAATACCATATAATTTAACTTCGACATAAAAACATGTAACACCTTGGAATACGATTAGTGTTAATTAAGCGTTAATGCGGGTTTTTAAGGAAAAATTTACCAAATCGGGTTCCTCACATTTTATATCAATTAATTAATATTTTGTTATTATTTGATATGGCTTGCACACACACGTGCATATTAATATGAGGGTTAGTTGGTGTTAATATTGTTAAGTGGCCATGACACCTTAAAGAATCTATACCTTGATCTAACCTTACCTTAACCTTAAGCCTAGAATTTTAGTGTTAGAAATATCTAGTTTGGATGAGAGAGAGGTGGCAAGTGAGTCATGAGCATTAATTGTGGGCATTAATGAGATGAGAGGGGAGAGTGAGTGTAAGCTAGATATTCACTCTGCACTCACCCCTCTTCATTATTTTCTCTCTTACTCTCTCTTTCTCTCTAACTCTCCATTATTTCTCATCCCCTAACCCCAAACTGAAACCTCACTACCCCAACACTAAAACCATGCTAAACTTCACAAAATCCTATTTAAACACTTCAAAAGTCTTGTTTTAGCCACTTGGTTGCCTTGGAGCTTAGAAAGCTAGGATTTTTGAGCAAGAGTGGTTAGGTAATGACCTCAAATTCATAATTAGGAGTTATTTTATTGTGTTGCCTTGTTGTTATGGATTAGAACACTAAAGGTAGCATTTTGTGCAAAATATCACATTTTTAGTGTCAACTTGTGTCTCTGTGATCTGCTGTAAAACCAGGTGTTTGTTGGAAAAGTTCCCATCACCGTGACATAGTGTTGAGGTATAAAACCCACCATAAAAACCTGAGCCCACCCCTTTATTTTTGGGCCACAAATTGCGGCCAGAGTGGGGGCTGGGGTGTTGCATCTTTGTCGTGGGGTCTCTGGGGTTGTTTGTGGTCTCGTGGTACTTGCAACTTTCACCAATTGTTAGTTTATCAAAATCTGGGACCACTTTACTATATTCTAGTGTTTTTGGTACATGTGTTACGTTATCCGACAAGGTTCGTGATCTTGTATAGCTGTTGCGCTTGGGTTGGTTTTGGTGTGTCACCACACAAGTTAACCGTTAGACGAACACTTGTAGGTCGGATTGGAGTTGGTGTGTTGGTCAAACGTCTTGTGTATGTGATATTGATCGATTTCTGAGATTTGCACTGGGTATGTTTTGTGTTAATAGGATCGCAGGCGGGGACTTCGGACGCTGCGAAGAGAGGGAAGCGGGTGATTAGATTTATCTAGCCCGCGACTGTCGATGAGTAGATTTAATATCTACGGGGAATTCGCCCGCATGGCGTTATGCGTCAGGGCTAGATTTGATATGATATCAGCCGCATGTTTATATTGCACATATAGAGTTTGCGTATAAACTTCATTGCATATTATTACTTGTTGTGCTTGGACTTGTACCCTTTGGACACTGCACTATTATTGACGGTTCATGTTGCACGAGCACTGATTGTATGCCACCCACACCGTCAATAATTGCCATGACACGCAAAACACACATACATATATGATATTATTTGGTTAGGGACATTGAGACATTGATTCATATTCCATTGTGCATATGACATATAGCATACCTGTATACCTACATGCTTACACATATGTCTTGCTATACCTACATGAATACACATACCTGGAGGGTATTATATCATTATTGACATGTATATACATATACCTAGCTTGATATAGCTACACACATACCTGGAAGGTATTACATCAGTATTGATAGGTAGATACACACATCTTGCTATACCGACATGGGTATGCATACCCGACTATAGCTACATGTTCACCTTTATATGATGTTGCGTTCGGTTTCGGAGAAATTAGGAACCGCATGACATATTTAATAACATGTTGCAGTTAAATAGCGGTTTTTCCTTTATATGCTCATATTACTGTTTCATGTTGCATATATTATATTTCATGGATTTCGCATTGATATATGGATTTCATATGATGTTTCCTGGATGTTTTGCTCCTGTGTATATATATCAGTGGTATGGGACGCTGATATATATACATGTATATATATATCAGTGGTATGGAACACTGTTATATATGTACACCCAATATATATATATATATATATATATATATATATATCAGTGGTATGGGACGTTGTTATATATGTATACCTATAATATATATCATCATAATGATCTGTGCATGTATTCTTATTCATTGCGATATGAGGGGCCGATGTGCCCGATATGAGGGGCTGATGTGCTTGATATGAGGGGCTAATGTGCTTGATATGAGGGGCCGATGTGTGCCCGATATGAGGGCCTGATGTGCCCGATATGAGGGGTTGATGTGCCCGATATGAAGGGCCGGTGTGTGCCCGATATGAGGGCCTGATGTGCCCGATATGAGGGGCCGATGTGTGTCCAATATGAGGGCCTGATGTGCCCGATATGAGGGGCTGATGTGTCCGATATGAGGGGCCGATGTGTGCCCGATATGAGGGCCTGATGTGTGCCCGATATGAGGGGTCGATGTGCCCGATGTGAGGGGCCGATATGGGGTCCGATTTGAAGGAATTTGGGGATTTAGATTGTCTTGATGGACACTGGTTCGCCACGATGAGGATTCCGTGAGGATGACATGTTTTATCCCATACTCCGCATTTTTTGATATGCACTTGCTTCATGTATTAGTAGTACCTGATGGAGTACCTTTCATGACTGTCGCATATACATATTGTCATACTTATGCTATCAGATTACATGTGATAGATTATCGCTGTTAGTACATACTTGCGATTACTGTATGATGTTATTTACTATTCACGAGTTGGCAACTCACCCCTGTTGTGCCGCAGGGTTTTTCAGGTATGATCATCAGAGTGGTCGCGGCAGGGCGCCTTATTATCTCTATTTTTGCGGATACCTCTACGGTTGGCTGTGAAGCCGTTTGCTATAGGTGGGTTGCGGTTATCCGATGATGTACATTGTATATTTCTTGTATCTAGTACTCTCCATATACCACGTTCATGTATTGACTTAGAGACGAGTTGTGAGGATCGATATTGTTTATTCTTATGACTCTAGTTGCCGTACTTGTGTGAGCCGGCCTTATTATATGTGGATTGTCTCATTTCTTCGCTACGGCATCGTATATCTGTTGTGGTGGTTGTTTCCGCCGTTGGGCGAGATTTTCTCCCATTTGGGGATGTTTTACTTTTATCTTATGTTTGTACCCGTTTTGGGGCTAGATTTTACAAAGGAAGTGCTGCCGAAATTTTTATGAAAATCAAACTTAACTTTAAAGTTTTGCATCGAGATTTTTAAAAGTGATCTATCTTTCTTTCTTGGAATGGTTTAAATTGCTGGGTTTTTTGGCTTACTTAATTGCGTTACGCCTGTTGACGTTACGTAATTTAAGTGCCGGTCATGTGCCCAATTTTGGATCGTGACAAAGTTGGTATCAAAGCGCTAAGTTTTACCTTTCAGAGTGTAGCATGACCTTGGTATGATGGAGTAGGTAGCTTAAGCAGAGTAACGTAGCGTGCATATGTTCCGCGGCATACTTACGACACGGTGCTCCGCCTAAGTGACCTTAGGACTTATTGCTTGAAATTCCTTCCCTGATATATATCCTTGTGATCCGATTTCTGTGTTCTTATCGAATCCTGTTTCCATTTTCAGTCTTTATGCCGCCGAAGACTACGAGGGAGCAGAGAGCGTCCGCGAGGGCCGAGGTCAGAGTTGACTCATCTGAGACGAGGACTAACCATGGCGGTATGCCCATTGTGCAGGAGCAGAATGTTCCACCTTCGACAGACCATATGGCTATGCTAGGGGCTGGTATGCAGGATTTGCGCCAGATGATGGGGTCATTAGTTGAGGCTATTCAAGCGTAGGGTTAGGCGGTTGTTCCACCCGTTACGGGGACTGTGTCGGTACCTACTGTTCAGGCGGTTGTACCTGCAGCTACGGAGGCGATCACCGTATCGTTATCGGAGTTCATGAGACTGAGACCTCCGGTTTTCACTGGCACCGATGCAGCTGAGGATCCACAGTCGTTTATCGACCGGATGGCCAGGATATGTAGTTCGCTTAGATGCTCCGACGCGAGATGGGTGGAGTTCGCGAGCTTTCGTTTGGAGGGTCTGGCCCAAAAGTGGTGCGAGTCTTTAGAGAAGGGCAGAGCCGCAGGTCTTTCTCATATGACCTGGGCTGAGTTTGTGACGGTGTTTCTCGCGCGTTTTCTTCCGTTGAGCGTCAGGGATGCTCGAGCGCGCAGATTCGAGTCATTACACTAGACTCAGGGTATGACGGTGGCCGAGTATGATGTGCTGTTTACCGAGCTGTCTGTGTATGCTCCGTATTTGGTAGCTACGGAGGAGATGTGGGTCAAGAGGTTTGTTCGAGGCCTGCTTACCCATTTGTTCCTCGCTATCAGCGTTCAGTATTGCGACACCTATGCAGCAGCGGTGGACGCAGCCCTATTGGTTGAGGAGCGTCTTTCTGAGACGTCGGTTGCTCCGGAACCGAAGATGGTTCATACTGGTGTTTCAGCACAGAGGCAGGCGTTTAGACGTCGAGACAGTTCCCGTTCAGATACTGGGGGTAGTGGAGTTCCAGGACAAGGACAGCTCTTTAGCTCTTATTCTCAGGGGAGTCAGCAGTTTTCATCTGGATGTTACCGGTGCGGGAGTTTGGGTCATCGGGTTCGAGATTGTACTGACCCATGTGAGCGCGAGGCAGCTGTACTGCAGGTTACCTTACCACCTTCTCCACCGCAGAGGGCGTTGCCCTTTATGCCTGTTGCTGCTCCGCGTCAGACTCTTGTGCAGAGAGGTCGAGGACGCGGTGGTTTTGTGCCGAGAGGGCGGGGTGGTAGAGGCAGAGGTCAGCCAGTCGCCGGTAGAGGACGGGCTCGAGTGTTTGCCTTGACTCATCAGGACGCGCAGGCGTCCAATGCAGTGGTTTCAGATACTCTTTCTATATGTTCTTTTGAGACTCATGTTTTGTTTGATCCGGGATCTACGCATTCGTATGTTTCTACGCACTTCGTGCCAAGTTTGGGCCGAGAGTCGTGTTTGCTAGATCAGCCGCTTGTTGTGATTACACCTGTTGGCGATTCTTTCGTCGCGCGTTATGTATTTTGGTCGTGTGCCGTTTTGATTGGAAATAGAGATTCATCTGTCGATTTGATCCTTCTGGATATGTTGGACTTCGACGTTCTCCTTGGCATAGACTGGTTGGCAGCTTGTTATGCGTCGGTGGACTGCCGTGAGAAGACGGTCAGTTTCAGTTTTTCAGGCGAGTCTGTTCGGGTTGTGCAGGGGGACCGTGATGTCGCCCCTCACAGTTTGATTTCTGCCCTTTGCGCTAGTTGGATTTTGAGGAGTGGATGTCGGGGATTCTTAGCTTTCATTTGTGATACTGGGGCCACAGTAGGGTCGTTGGATCGGGTTCCTATCGTGTGAGAGTTTCCCGACGTTTTTCCCGATGAGTTACCTGGTTTGCCGCCAGAGTGCGATATTGAGTTTTGCATTGATCTGATTCCTAGCATGGGGCCTATTTCTATACCGCCTTACCGGATGGCTTTGGCGGAGCTTAGAGAGCTTAAAGATCAATTGCAAGAGTTGCTTGAAAAGGGACTTGTGCGTCAGAGTGTTTCGCCGTGGGGAGCTCCTGTTCTGTTCGTCAAGAAGAAGGACGGAAGTTTGAAGTGGCGTATTGATTATCCTCAATTGAACTGAGTTACGATGCAGAACAGGTATCCTTTACCTCGCATTGACGATTTGTTTGATCAGCTCCAGGGTGCGAAACATTTTTCTAAGATTGATTTGCGTTCAGGTTATCATCAGTTGTGGGTTCGGAATGATGACATTCCGAGGACTGCTTTTCATACACGCTACGAGCATTACGAGTTTCTTGTGATATCGTTCGGACTCACCAATGCCCCAGCAGCGTTCATAGATCTGATGAACCGGATTTTCAGGCCGTTCCTCGACCAGTTTATTATTGTGTTTACTGATGACATTCTAGTTTACTCTAGGAGTCGGGAGGAGCATGAGCAGCACTTGAGGATTGCTTTGCAGACATTGAGAGAGCACCAGCTGTATGCTAAATTCTCAAAGTACGCATTTTGGCTTGATAGAGTTGACTTTCTGGGTCATGTGGTGACGGGAGACGGTATTCTCGTGGACCCGAGGAAGATCGAGACTGTGCAGGTTTGGCCCAGACCTGTATCCGTGACAGAGGTCCGCAGCCTTTTGGGCTTAACTGGTTATTACCGCCGTTTCATGCAGGATTTTTCGAGTATCACTGCACCGCTGACTGGACTAACCCGAAAGGGGTTCCTTTTCTTTGGACTGATGCGTGCGAGCAGAGTTTTCAGCAATTGAAGAATCGGTTGACGACTGCACCCGTTCTATCTTTGCCTTCTGGATCATGTGGTTTTGTAGTTTACTATGATGCGTCTCGAGTGGGGCTCGGGTGTGTGCTGATGCAGCATGATAGAGTGATTGTTTATTCTTCTAGGCAGCTGAAGAAGCACGAGCAGAATTATCCCACTCACGATCTTGAGATGGCTGCGGTGGTCTTTGCGTTGAAGATTTGGAGACACTACTTGTATGGGGAGTCATGTCAGATTTTCACGGACCATAAGAGCTTGAAGTATATCTTCCAGCAGCAGGATCTGAATCTGAGACAGCGCCGATGGATAGAGCTTGTGAAGGATTATGATTGTGAGATCCTTTATCACCCAGGCAAGGCGAATGTGGTAGCTGACGCTTTGAGTCGTAGGCCCGAAGGAAGCTTGTCCCAGTTGAGCGCAGTTTAGAGGCAATCTTCTGCAGATTGGCAGACCTTATGCGATAGTAGAGTACAGTTTGAGTTCACTTCCACTGGGGGACAGCTTGCTCATGTCCGTGCCCAACTTCTACCTGATCGTATCCGTGAGGCGCAGCCCAATGATGCCCGTTTGGTTGAGATTCTTGAGCTTGTTCGACAGGGTACAGTTTCGGAGTTCATGATTGATGACCAGGGTGTGCTACGTTGCGGGACTCGCTTATGTGTACCCGATATTGATGGGTTGAGACGCGAGATCCTAGAGCAGGCACATCAGTCAGCTTTTAGCGTTCATCCAGGTTCCACCAAGATGTACCGTGACTTGAGAGACATTTACTGGTGGGAAGGGATGAAGCGCGATATTTCGGATTTCGTTTCGAGATGCCTGACTTGTCAGCCAGTCAAGGCCGAGCATCAGAGACCGGCTGGAGAGTTGCAGCCTTTACCCGTTCCTGAGTGGAAATGGGAGCAGATTTCCATGGACTTTGTTGTGGGTCTACCCAGAACCAGTCGGGGGTATGACTCCATTTGGGTGATTGTTGACCGGTTGACGAAAGCGGCTCACTTCTTTCCAGTGAAGACCACTTTCAGTTATGCTCAGTATGCTCAGTTGTATATAGATGAGATTGTGCGTTTGCACGGCGTTCCCACATGCATTGTATCCGACAGAGGCATCCAGTTTACTAGCCGTCTTTGGCAGAAACTTCAGGAAGCTTTGGATACCCGGTTGAGTTTTAGCTCCGCTTTCCATCCGCAGACCGATGGTCAGTCAGAGCGGACGATAAACACTCTAGAGGATATGCTTCGGGCGTGCGTACTTGATTTTGGTGGCAGTTGGGATCGTCACTTGCCGTTGATTGAGTTCTCCTACAACAACAGCTTTCAGGAGACTATTCAGAAGGCACATTTTGAGGCCTTGTATGGTAGGAAGTGTTGATCGCCGGTCTGTTGGACTGAACTCTGTGAGAGTAGGGTTTTGGGGCCCCAACTAGTTCAGGAGACTACGGAGATGATCCAGCCGATTCAAGATAGGATGAGAGCAGCCCAGTGCAGACAGAAGTCTTATGCCGACCGTCATCGTCGCAGACTTGAGTTCGCAGTGGGAGATCATGTATTCCTACGGATTTCTCCGATGAAGGGCGTTATGAGCTTTGGAAGGAAGGGGAAGCTCAGTCCCAGATTTGTAGGTGCTTTCGAGATCCTTGAGCGAGTTGGTACCGTTGCTTATCGTTTGGCGCTCCTGCCTAGTTTTCCGGATGTTCACCCCGTGTTCCATGTGTCGATACTTCGTAGATACCTTCATGACCCTTCTTACATGATTCAGCACGAGACCGTTCAGCTTGAGCGCGATATTTCGTTCACCGAGCAGCCGGTAGTTATATTGGATCGGCAGGTGAAGAAACTTTGGTCAAAGGTCTTGCCATCTGTGAAGGTTCTTTGGCGTAGCCCGACCAGTGAGGAGATCACTTGGGAGGCCGAGAGCGAGATGCGGAAGAAATTCCCTCATCTCTTTGAAGGTACGCTTATAAAAATTTTAATTCGGGGATGAATTTTCTTTAAGGGGGGAGATTGTAACACCTTGGAATGCGATTGGTGTTAATTAGGCGTTAATGCGGGTTTTTAAGGAAAAGTTTACCAAATCGGGTTCCTCACATTTTATATCAATTAATTAATATTTTATTATTATTTGATATGGCTTGCACACACACGTGCATGTTAATGTGAGGGTTAGTTGGTGTTAATATTGTTAAGTGGCCATGACACCTTAAGCAATCCATACCATGATCTATCCTTGCCTTAACCTTAAGCCTAGAATTTTGGTGTTAGAAATATCTAGTTTGGATGAGAGAGAGGTGGCAAGTGAGTCATGAGCATTAATTGTGGGCATTAATGAGGTGAGGGGAGAGAGTGAGTGTAAGCTAGATATTCACCCTACACTCACCCCTCTTCATTATTTTCTCTCTCACTCCCTCTTTCTCTCTAACTCTCCATTATTTCTCATCCCCTAACCCCAAATTGAAACCTCACTACCCAAACACTAAAACCTTTCTAAACTTCACAAAATCCCATTTAAACACTTCAAAAGTCTTGTTTTAGCCACTTGGTTACCTTGGAGCTTGGAAAGCTGGGATTTTTGAGCAAGAGTGGTTAGGTAATGACCTCAAACTGATAATTAGGAGTTATTTTGTTGTGTTGCCTTGTTGTTATGGATTGGAACACTAAAGGTAGCATTTTGTGCAAAATATCGTATTTTTAGTGTTAACTTGTGTCTCTGTGATCTGCTGTAAAACCAGGTGTTTGTTGGAAAAGTTCTCATCACAGTGACATAGTGTTGAGATATAGAACCCACCATAAGAACCTAAGACCACCCCTTCATTTTTGGGCCGCAAATTTAATGGTTCTGGCCGCAAATTATGGCCAGAATGGGGGCTGGGGTGTTGAATCTTTGTCGTGGGGTCTCTGGGGTTGTTAGTGGTCTCGTGGTGCTTGCAACTTTCACCAATTGTTAGTGTATCAAAATCTGGGACCACTTTGCCATATTCTAGTGTTTTGGGTATGCGTGTTACGTTATCCGACAGGGTTCGTGATCTTGTGTAGCTGTTGCGCTTTGGTTAGTTTTGGTGTGTCACCACACACGTTAACCGTTAGACGAACACTTGTAGGTCGGATTGGAGTTGGTGCATTGGTCAAACGTCTTGTGTACGTGATATTGATCGATTTCTGAGATTTGCACTGATTATGTTTTGCGTTAATAGGATCGCAGGCGGGGACTTCGGACGCTGCGAAGAAAAGGAAGCAGGTGATTGGATTTACCTAGCCCGCGACTGTCGGTGAGTAGATTTAACATCTACGGGGAATTCGCCCGCATGACGTTATGCGTCAGGGCTAGATATGATATAATATTAGCCGCATGTTTATTTTGCACATATAGAGTTTGCGTATAAACTTCATTGCATATTATTACTTGTTGTGCTTGGACTTGTACCCTTTGGACACTGCACTATTATTGACGGTTCATATTGCACGAGCACTGATTGTATGCCACCCACACCGTCAATAATTGCCATGATACGCACAACACACCTACATATATGATATTATTTGGTTAGGGACATTGAGACATTGATTCATATTCCATTGTGCATATGACATATAGCATACATGTATACCTACATGCTTACACATATGCCTTACTATGCTTACATGAATACACATACCTGGAGGGTATTGTATCATTATTGACATGTATATACATATACCTAGCTTGATATAGCTACACACATACCTGGAAGGTATTACATCATTATTGATAGGTAGATACACACATCTTGCTATACCGACATGGGTACACATACCTGGCTATAGCTACATGATCACCTTTATATGATGTTGCGTTCGGTTTCGGAGAAATCAGGAACCGCATGACATATTTAATAACTTGTTGCAGTTAAATAACGGTTTTTCCTTTATATGCTCATATTACTGTTTCATATTGCATATATTATATTTCATGGATTTCACATTGATATATGGATTTCATATGATGTTTCCTGAATGTTTTGCTCCTGTGTATATATATCAGTGGTATGGGACGCTGTTATATATGTACACCTATAATATATATATATATATATATATATATCAGTGGTATGCGACACTGTTATATATGTATACCTATAATATATATCATCATAATGATCTGTGCATGTATTCTTATTCATTGCGATATGAGGGGCCGATGTGCCCGATATGAGGGGCCGATGTGTGCCCGATATGAGGGGCCGATGTGCCCGATATGAGGGGCCGATGTGCCCGATATGAGGGGCCGATGTGTGCCCGATATGAGGGCCTGATGTGCCCGATATGAGGGGCCGATGTGTGTCCGATATGAGGGGTTGATGTGCCCGATATGAGGGGCCGATGTGCGCCCGATATAAGGGGCCGATGTGCCCGATATGAGGGGCCGATGTGTGCCCGATATGATGGGTTGATGTGCCCGATATGAGGGGCTGATGTGCCCGATGTGAGGGGCCGATATGGGGGCCGATTTGAGGAATTTGGGGATTTAGATTGTCTTGATGGACACTGGTTCGCCACGATGAGGATTCCGTGAGGATGACATGTTTTATCCCATACTCTGCATTTATTTGATATGCACTTACTTCATGTATTAGTAGTACCTGATAGAGTAACTTTCATGACTGTCGCATATACATATTGCCATACTTATGCTATCAGATTACATGTGATAGATTATCATTGTTAGTACATACTTGCGATTACAGTATGATGTTATTTACTATTCACGAGTTGGCAACTCACCCCCGTTGTGCCGCAGGGTTTTTCAGGTCTGATCATGAGAGTGGTCGCGGCAGGGCGCCTTATTATCTCTACTTTTGCGGATACCGCTATGATTAGCTGTAAAGCCGTTTGCTATAGGTGGGTTGCGGTTATCCGATGATTTACATTGTATATTTCTTGTATATAGTACTCTCCATCTACCACCTTCAAGTATTGACTTAGAGACGAGTTGTGAGGATCGATATTGTTTATTCTTATACTCTGGTTGTCGTGCTTATGTGAGCCGGACTTATTATATGTGGGTTATCTCATTTCTTCGCTATGGCGTCGTATATCTGTTGTGGTGGTTGTTTCCGCTGTTGGGCGAGATTTGCTCCCGTTTGGGGATGTTTTACTGTTATCTTATGTTTGTACCCGTTTTGGGGCTAGTTTTTACAAAGGAGGTGCTGCCGAAATTTTTATGAAAAACAAACTTAAGTTTAAAGTTTTGCATCGAGATTTTTAAAAGTGATCTATCTTTCTTTCTTGTAATGGTTTAGATTGCTGGGTTTTTCTGCTTACTTAATTGCATTAGGCATGTTAACATTACGTAGTTTAAGTGCCAGTCATGTGCCCAATTTTGGGTTGTGACAAAACATCATTACCCTTGCTATACCTTTAGATAGTTCACGAGGTAATGACCTACCTCTTCACAACACTCATATGTAACATAGCACGATGATATTGGGAAACATAGATTTGGGAAAATACGGTTTTACATAAAACTACATCCGACTTATATAAAAACCTTTTTCTAAAAGATTATGTATTTTAAAAAAATCTTTGCAAAGCGTCGCTACAACCCATTTCGGGGATCCCGTTCGGAATGGTGCAGATTATCGCACATCCTCGGACTTAGTAGTGTGAGATGTAGACCTCCGTAAGGAGCATACGGTCTCGAAAGATTTAAAAATACAAATATCTTAAGAAAATGAGATTTCTAGAAAAATAATAAATTAAATTATTTTAATATATATATGTATCATCAAAATATCTCATTTTTGATATAATATAAATATTCCAACTTTTCTAAATCAAAAGAACCACTTTACATGAAAACACCATGCAATTCCATACAAGTTCAATACTTTACAATTAAATACCATATACTATGAAATTAGGTTTTACTCACTAGAAATGTCACATATATATAAAATCCACATCTATGAAAACTCTAAAGACGATAATTAAATACTTGAGGTGTATTTTGAAAATTATACAAAATTATTTTTACATAAAACCCCTTCAAATTTTATAAATTACAATAAGGACCCTAGTAAATATAGGTTTAAGCGGGACTAGTCTCTTGAGCCTCAGGGAGCCGGAGATATGAGTGCTTGCCTATTTAAGATAGACAACTTAACAAACGGTGTTATCAACACGGTAATCGTTTTTGAAAAAGACACAAATCCTGCCGTCCATGTGCAGCGGTTACCGATAACACCAAAACTTAATTCAGGATTCAATTTCTTTTCTAATTGTCTGACTCAGACTGAGTCTCATTATAAATAATCTGACTTGAATGAAATTCAAGTGTATATAACAATTCAATATGAATCCATATATTCAATCTGTTCAATCTATCAATCTATGCAACTTGACCGAACCGAACCATGGATATACATCCATCTACATGATTCTACAGTTACATCCATTTACTGATATCATGATTTCGGCAAGTCACCCATCTATACAATTCATATTACAAGACAATACAATACAAACAATACAATCAAGATATCGCGGGGTTTAAAGGGTAGATTGGTACGGAAGGTGTTAGAAGTGGCACAAGACTACAACTATTAGGACACCTAACATGTATTCCATTGCCATTGTACCGTGGCTGAACGGTTCCTTGTACTTTCCGTCCACCTTAGTCTCTGGTCTACTAAGACTCCTCTCGTATACACTGGCCTCTTCTGTACCAAGCAACAAACAACAACGTTAACACTAAATGCAACATTATAACAATATAATATAACTTTAAAAGTTACTCTCTCTCTCTCTCTATCTATTCTATTTCTCCCTTATCTTTGGGACTTACCGAGCGATTGTTCACTGACGACATTCCTTCTCTTTCTTCTTTAGAATGTTGTCAAGTGATTCGGACCTTCAGGAGATCGAGCCCACCAGCGAGGACTTGGATCAGCTAGCTATCGACCCGGAGCTCTAGATTCTTGTACATTTCATTTCAGTACTTTCCATTTCTGTTATGCCACTGTTTAGGCATTGCCTTTCATTTCATGTATTTACTTTCAGATGTATTGTAATAAGAATGTTAATAAATAAAGTTTTTGTTCATTACATTTGTCTCTTGTGTATATTTCTTTTATATTGCTTAGTTACGCTTAGCGTATTTACTTCGGAGTAAGTACGTAGCGGGCCCGTCGCGCCCTCTGCCCGTACACCGGGAAGCGGGGCATGACAATACTAGTGGGGCCAGGGTGGTCCATAAGTACATCCTTTAATCAGTTCCTAGTCGAGGGAATATTGAGACTAGGGCATCGATATTCCAGAGTAGACTAATGTGTACGTTTCTTGTCCCTTGGAGGGCGGTGGTTGATCACATAACCATTGGTGTGTGACATCAAAGATTGTACACAGGTGCTCATTGGAGAATGGGTACACCGAACAGGACTCACCGAGAACTCTTATGTGGTAGTATACCTATCGTCAGATAGCAGTCCTCTGGTGACACTAGTACAGGTCAGTCTGTAGACCCGAGATCGTCATAGAGTCTTGTACGGCTCCCACCGTGCTTTGATTTTCTCCCTACCACGCTCAAAGGAGACATGCAAACAGGTGGATTTTGGGTACAGTTCTGAGTCGCATGGATGCAATGAGCGATAGGAGGGGTTTTGTCTCTCCCGGTATTGGGGGTTGATGTTGCGCTATGCTCGATTAGCTATAACTGGAAGTCCTTGGCCAGGGCTGCTTATGAGATTTACTGATAAGTGTTATTAGTAGTTTCTCGAACTGTTATAGGCCAGACATCAACATGACATATCACGTTACTGGGGTCTGACGTTTACCACCCCTAGACATGATATGCGACATATCAGACGAAGAGACCGGACTATACGGTAGTGTTACTAATAGGCTTCATGGAAACTATGGACAAGCTTGCTTGTTGATCTTCATATCACTCAATATCCGGGTAGCCGTTACGTCCAGCTAGTACCGCTGACGGCTTATGGGTGACTGATGTGATCATCACCTACTGCTAGCGTATTGACGAGTCTTTAGAGTCCCACACAGAAGTTCCCTGATTCAAGCGAAACGAAGTAGGACACATATGTGATATGTGTGTGGGCCTGATTAAATAAGTGTATGTGATACCGTATTGTAATCTGGCAGTTATCTGTTATCGAGTTAGGTTATATGTGATATAACCAGATTATCGAATCAAGTGTTGATTTGATAATGTGATATACAGATAAATAATATTAGTCAGTCATATATGATATAACTGGATTATTAAATCAAGTGTTGATTTAATAATGTAATATATATTATATGTGATAGAATTATATCTTAACTAATATCATTAGCTCACTAATTATTCTTCATTATATATATATTAATATATATGATATATATATAATAATGAAACATGGCATGATTTCTATTTTCGAGAAAAATAGAAATGAGGTGGAAAATGAGAGCATGGTTGCAAGCATGGGATTTATTTTTGTTTATTCATCTTGACTCACTATTCAAGCATGGTTGCAATTTTATATTGCAAAATTCCATGCTTGAATGAGTGGGGGTCAAGAGTTGTCATTCATTCTAAGCTCATTCTCAGCACTTAGCCATTTTCTTGAGTTGCTCTCTAGCTTCTTCTTCTTCCTCAATTACTATAGTTCAAGCTTCAACCCTCACATGTGATGTGAACCATGAAGCTTGAACACAAACTTGTGAGCTTTTAATATCCCCTACTTCACCATCCTACACTTGACTAGCGATCGAGTGTAGCGTGTTTACTATGCTAAAGAGTTTAATGTAGAGCTAACTTGAGTTGGAGGGACTTCGCGTGGATCATCTTCGGCACGAAGGTCGTCGGAGGAAGCTCGTCTACAACCTTAAGTGGAGCCTAGTGGAGTCGCGGGACTACTACATGGAGCATGTGAAGTGAAGGACTCGATCTATAAGGGTATAGTCATCTTTCATTTCATCTAGTTTACTAGATATCAAAACCTAAACCGTAATATTCTAGCAAAGATCTTGTTTAGTCTAGCTTAGCACTACTAAAAATTTGAATTTGGCATGCTTGATGCTACTAAAACCTCATGGTGGTGCTAGGGTCGACTTTCATGGTATCAGAGCCAAGCTAGAACATTAGGGTAGACTATCATAGCTTGTAGCGACGTTAGAAATCCGACGTCTTTTTCGCGCAAAAACTGCCGATAAAAACAGTTTCTAAAATGATGTTTTGAGTTGTTTGCACACCCCGCGGGCTCACAGTTTGAACCGAGAAGCCGCGGGGTAGAGCGTGCACACTCTGGGGACACCCGGGGGGGACCAGAGGCCGGACCCACACCCCAAGACCACTACAAGGTGGCCTTGGGGGTGGGTGACCCGAGAGCACTCCAACTGGGTGCTCTCGGGTCTGCCTTCCCCTAGGGGGCACTTTGAGGTGGCCCCTGGGGGTGGATATCCCCCCAAGGCCCCCTACTCGATAGTTAATTTTGGGATCTTCGCCTCCACGAAGATTCGGACGGGTTTCGAGTTCGTTTCACCACCCGGATTGGCTTAAAACGATCGGTTTTGGAACTTTAGCTCACTGGATTTTTCATGTCTTGGAAAAATTGGTTTAGTTTGCTAATTGCCTGCGGAATTCTAATACCGCGGTTACTTTACATGCTTTGTGATGTGTGATACAATTAGTAGAATACGAATTAATTAGTTTTATGAAAACTAGTTAGTATATTGTAAATCTAACCGTTTAGTCTCAATTGATCGATTGCCACGAAGTTTCTCCGTCACAATTGCATATTGTACGCGATCACTAAGTAAGAAATCTTGTTGAATTATCCGACAACCAATTGAAAAGATTTTTCAATTTGGGACTAAAATGCAAGTTTTATAAGTTAGGCATGAAATTCGGAATATGAGATATTCCGGGTTTATGATGTCTAAGAATATTGCGGATTCTAATTATTGTAGTTTTCTGTTTTCTTTTCTGCGACCGTAAGTGTAATATGTGGGGTATCCCAATCTCGTTGCTATATGTCAACAAGTTTTAGGGATATACATATTTGCTTACGTTGATGATATGTGATATCATGTGTTGCTGTTGATCTAATTTATTGGATCGTCATGAAAAAATAGCCGGGGGGGGGGGGTCTATGTGAGATGAGAGTTTTAATTTTCATTCATATAAAATCTGTATGTAATATTCTTTTATTGGGGCACTTACGGGTTGAGGATGATGTCGCCATTGTTATATATTATTTACTTTTCCGCATTAGGATAGACTCAAGGCGAGGAGGACAAGTAATCGGGTTCTAGAGTCCAGTGGGAGACCATATCAAGAAGTTGAGACCGGGTCTCCTAACTCTAGAATTGGAAGGGTTACTTTCCGCTCTCGTAGGGGTCTAAGGATGTGGGTTTGGCTATTCATCATGACCGTGGAATCCGTGTTTTACATTACTGGCTAAATTTAAAACACGGACATCCTAGTATATCCAATATTTCATATGTTGCTTCTGCTGCTTGATTCTGTGATGTTGATCATATAATTGAGTGAGACGAATGTACTATTATATATATGATATATAATAAACGTTGCTTATGTTTTGCACCCATGCTAGACCAGCTCCCGCTCTGCCGGTAGTTAACCTAACGGTTCATGACGGGGCCTCATGGCGAATGCGGATGGCATAAGCATGCGTTCTATTTTCGTTTCATTTTTCTGTAATGTTTAGGAAACATTAATTGATGGGACTTCATTAATGAGATTAATGAAAAGAAAGAAATCTAAAAATGTTGTAGAATCAAATTTTCAAAAAGTGTAGCTCTAGTTTTTGCTTTGCACAGTGGTATTCCTTGATGAATATCCAGCACCTCATTCGATGAGGAAAGAGCCGAGATCCCTTCACCGGGAGTGACCTCTTTAGCGAAACTAGCAAATGTTACAACCCACTCGGTTTTTTCTTTTGACTGCTTCTCTGGTTCTTGATTTGCATAGTGGTATTCATGAATATCCGGCACCTCATTCGATGAGGAAAGAACCGAGATCACTTCACCCGGAGTGACCTCTTTAGCGAAGCTAGCAAAAGCCTCAAAAACACTCCTTTTCTAAATCACTAGATTCTACAATGATATCAAGTTCATTACGCTCATGGTTTTCTTAAAAACCTATGTAGCCCTCCGTCATTTCAGATAAGCGTTATTTAGTATTCGTGCTGCGATTGTTGACCTTGTCAAGGCATAGTGTGCGATAGCTAATTAGTGCTTATCTACCCGCATGAGATGCGATTGGGTTAGGGTAGTCGTGCGGCCTTGTTGACCTTGTCAAGGGTCGTGCAGGTGGGTTTAATTCAATCAAGAAATGACGGGTAGAACTTGACTAGCGCTTATGATTTGTTGACCTTGTCAAGGTCATAAATGGCTAGGGGTAAAAAACATTATCGGGAATTTCAAGTGTTGAATTTGCAATGAGATTGCATACCTTCTATATGATAGTTGGATCCCGATACCCATTGCGAGTAAGAGTTACTCCTGGGAGAATTTTGCACTTTACAATTAGCTAATCCAGTAGGTGTCTATAAAGGTATCAACGGGATTATGCCTCTAGGAAAACGAGGTTTATTTTAATTAGGTCCGTGCGAAAGCACGGGGAACCTCCCTCGGAGTACCGATACCTGCCCGGCCGAACGATTGGCGAACATGTAGGGTGTAATTAATCCCGGCTAATCTTACCTTTTAGGGTTTGAAGGAAGATTTGATAAAAACAGTGGGAGCCATCCTGATTAGATAAAATAACCAATCTAATCTTGCAAAGAGCGCATGCAAAGTGATTATCCTTCTCTCTCTCCTGGTAGCGACCAATGAAATGCCTTAATCAAGATAATAATATGGATGTTTTGACCGAACCTACTTATTATACTGGGCTAGGTTCCGCTCTACCTTATGATTGTCATAAGTCTGAGCAAGGAATAGGAGAATATTCGGATTCCCACGCCACCCAAACGAAGAATAAGCATGCCGATGCATTGTCTTAGGGTGTGTTCGTAACCAAGAACTGTTTCTCAGTTACCTTTACGTCCTGGGTATTGGATACCGGATCAGGATACCACACATGTAATTTGTTACATAGGCTATAGACAGGTGGAGAACTGGGAAAAGGTGATATGTCTCTAGTAGTAGAGAATGGTGCAATTGTTGCAGCCAAAGCAGTTGGCAGATATCACCTGGTGTTACCAACTGGTAATGCATTGATTCTTAGCGACTGTTATTTCGTACCAATAATATTGTGAATATTTTCCTAAATCAAGTGTTTGATTGGGTAAGGTATGTTGTATAACAGTGTACACGTTCTGAATCAAACTACAGTTCTAAATGTACAGAATACACACATGAGGAACAGTTCAGAAATGAATGAAGTCTTCTTGAGGCATTATAGACTAGGTCATGTCGATGAGACAAGACTAACTTAAGTTCCATAAGGATGCATATTTGAATCCGTTCGAATTTACATCTTATGAAACTTGTCAGTCATGTCTCAAAGACCAAGGTGACCAAAATCTCTGTTTACTGGAAACGGAGAAAGAGCTACTGAACTCTTTGACAGATACATGGTGATGTATGTGGTCCTATGTCTACATATGCCAGGGATGGTTCCGCGTACTTTATTACATTCACGGATGTTCTCTCAAGATACGGACATGTGTTCTTGTTCAAACACAAAACTGAATCTTTTGAGAATATCAAGAAAGATAAGTACGAAGTAGAGAATCAGATGGGTAAAGGTATTCAAATCCTTCGATATGATCGAGGAGAAGAATACTGGAGCACGGAATTCCGAGACTATTCAAAAGAGAATGAGATTCTCTCTCAGTTTACTCCTCCGTATATACCACAGCACAACGGTATATCGGGATGGAGGAATCGCACCCTATGAGATATGGTGCGCTCTATGATGAGTACTGCTGAGTTGCCTATTTCCTTTCAGGGACATGCACTTAAGAAGATACATACCTATTGAATAGAGTTCCGATCAAATCCGTTGCCTACCACTCCATATGAGATATGGAATGGGAAGAGACCATCTCTTAAACGAGTTAAGATATGGGTTGTCCGGCCTATGTTGAAAAGCAAAATCCGGACAAGCTCGAGGCAAGGTCAGTTCTGTGCAAGTTTGTAGGATATCCCAACCATTCGCGAGGGTATAACTTCTACTACACTGAGGAATAAAAGATGTTTTGTTTCTCAACATGCCACCGTTTTAGAAAAGGAATTTCTTATGGAAGAAATTAGTGGCGACGAGGTAGAACTGGAAGAAGTTGCAGCAAAGCAAACTATAGCTGACGATTTGTTGGAACCGGAGGATTCAATAGTCCCTGACGAACCGAAGCCACTCCGCAGATCTAGTAGGGTTCATCATCCACCCGAGAGATACTACGGTTTTCTCATAAACGGTGGGAGCGAGGATTTCATCATGGAGATGATGACCCAACTAGTTTCGAGCAGGACATCACAAGTGGAGACTATGTGAAATGGCTGGATGCTATGCGATCTGAGATGGAATCCATGTACACCAACAAAATATTGACTTTGGATGTTGCTACTGAAGGGGTAAAACCTATCGAGAGCAAGAGGATCTTTGAGATAGATAATTTGGTGTAGACGGAAAAGTTGAGACTTTCAAAGCTATGCTTAAGTCCATCAAGATCCTACTTGCCATTGCTGCATACCATGACTACGAAATCTGGCAGACTGCACGTCAAAACCGGTTTTCTAAATGTGATTTAAAAGAGAGCGTGTATATGACACTGCCAGAGGGCTTCGTAGACAGTGGGAGCAGCGGAAGCATGTGCACGCTGCTTAAATCTATCTACGGGTTTGTTCCCCTCCGAAAGACGCGGCAGAGACGCGGCGAACGTCTTGCCTGAATTTTGGGGCAGATGCTAATTGGTGCTATCCGTCCACCTCTCCGAAGATGCCAAGTTGATTTATGGCACCATGTATCGAAGGTTTCAACGGATGCGGACGATGTAGCAGACTTCGTCAGATTCCCCCTCGTCTGAGGGGTTTTTGATTGTGGGGACGCTCTTCCCTGCAGGCGCAAGCCCCTGCAGTTAATTACGCTACCGCATCGCGGTAACAAATTTCTCCTTCTCCAGATGGTCACTTCGTGTCGTGGGTATTTGTTTTGTGTTTGGTTGCCCGTGGATTGTATACGGAGACTAATTTATATCGTCGCCCGTAGGGCGTGGATTAGTCCAAATCCGTATTTTCTTAGATTTGGGTTTGGGGGTTTGGGTTTAAGGATACGTTAGTCTCATTTGAGACTAAAATCAACTTACACGTTCGTTAAGGATACGTTAGTCTAATTTTAGACTAAGATCAACTCAACGTTTGTTAAGGACACGTTAGTCTAATTTTTAGACTAAGATCAACTCAACGTTTGTTAAGGATACGTTAGTCTAATTTTTAGACTAAGATCAACTTAACGGGATCGTTTAGATCCAACAAAAGAGCATTTGGACTCTATTGTTTAGTTTAAGGACATTGCGGTCGATTTCCAGTTTAAGGACATGGTGGTCCAATACCAGTTTAAGGACGTAGTGGTCCAGTGCCAGTTTAAGGACATAGTGGTCCAGTGCCAGTTTAAGGACATAGTGGTCCAATGTTAGTTTAAAGACATCGCGGTCGAGGTTAAGGACATCATAGTCCGTGAGTTTAAGGACTCCACAGTCTGATGTTAGTTTTAAGACATTACGGTCGAGGTTAAGGACATCATAGTTCGTGAGTTTAAAGACCTCACAGTCAAGGTTAAGGACATCATAGTCCGTAAGTTTAAGGACCCCACAGTCCAGTTTAGAGACGTCATAGTCTGTGAAGTGTGTGGTTATCGGGACCCATCACCTCTCTGAAGACGTTGAAGGATTACAACGACAAATATCAGAGGAGTGAGGAGATGTACCCTCGAGCCAAAGTGGATTAAGTGATCTGTAGTCCAATTTGGAACTAAGATCAATTAATTATATTATGAGCACATTGGCTCAGTTAAGTCTGAATTGAGGACTTATGGCCTTCTTGGGCTAAGTCCAATCAAGTTGGGAATATTAGCCCTCTGTTGGTCTATTGAAGGGGAGGCTTTGCCTCTAGAAAATTAGTCAATTGGGCTAAAACTAGTGTTCAACACTAAAGAACAATAGTGTTAAACACTGGTAATCAGATTATCAAATTACTAGAAATGTGATCCTCAAATTAGTGTTAAACACTAACAGATAACAGTGTTAAACACTGGCAACAAAATTATCAGATTAGTGTTAAACACTAGAAGAGTGAGGGGTCACGTGGGAGCACGTGAGGGCGCCCAAGAATGGTTCTGCCTTTGAATTTATTCTCTTTTGTTTTAGGAGTCACGTGGGAGCACGTGAGGCATTGCCTCCGAGCTTTTTCCCCTCTCATTTTGGGGATCTTTTCAGGGGACACGTGACCTTAATCTTTTGCATGCATGGAGATCTTTTAAGTTCTCTGTTATTTTCAAGAATTGAATTCTTTAATAGGGTTAAACCCTAATTATGATTTTGGAGGAATTAAATTCCTATTGTAAAAGAATTAAATTCTGATATAGAGTGAAACCCTATTATCATTGAGGAGGAATTAAATTCCTGTAAATCTGAGAGAATTAAATTCTCTATTAGGGTTAAACCTTAGTTCTGTCCATCTTGAAGGAATTAAATTCCTATAATTGTAGGAGAATTAAATTCTCAGATAGGGTTTAAACCCCAAGTTCATCATGAAGGAATTAAATTCCTGTGAGTTTGGGAGAATTAAATTCTCTAAACTCAATTCTCCCTCTAAGTTTTGGATCTGCATGGTAGGATCTCAACCCGATGAGAATTAAATTCTCAACTTATGGGGAGATGTGCTCTTTGCAGATCTTCAACCAGAGGAAGAACTAAGTTCTTTTTGCAGAAGAGTTAAACTCTTGGATTGAGAATTAAATTCTCTTTTTGAAGTTTTGATTCCCTTTCTTTTCTCACCTAGGGTTTTTCTTTGTTGAGAATTAAATTCTCCTTTCTTTTTCTCTCTGAATTTTCGAGATTCCCAAAACTCTATCTCCAAAAATCCTTCCCTCAACTCTCTTCTTTTGGCTCCTATTTATAGGAGAAGGAAAATAATCAATTTGTTTAGTAAATCTTTCATTGAAAGATTTTGTCTGTTTTCATAATTAATATGAGCCTTTAGATTGGTGATTTTTAATCACCCCTGGATCTTTAATCCATAAATTGGTGATTTTTAATCACCCCTGGATCTTTAATCCAACGGTCCTCATAATCCTTTTCCATTTGGAAAGATTTAGAAGCTTTTAGAATTTAATTCTATTAACTGTAAGGCTTTCGAAACCAGTCACGTGCTGACACGTGACCCTTGGTCACGTATGAGCACGTGACCCCCAATTGAGTCCTTTTCTCAGCATTTTCTTACGCTTCAGTTGTAACCATCACGTGTCAACACGTGACCATTGGTCACGTGTGAGCATGTGACACCTCATTGAGGTATTTCCTTCAGCCGTTTGTTATTTTATTTCTGTTTTGATTGTCACGTGTCAACACGTGACAATTGGTCACGTGTGAGCACGTGATACCTCATTGAGGTAATTCCCGGTTTTTAGAATTAAATTCTATTAAGTTGTAAGGCTTTCAAAGCCTGTCACGTGCTGGCATGTGACCCTCGGTCATGTGGGAGCACATGACCCCAATTGAGCCATCTTTCAGCCGTTTGTTACCATTTCTGGGAGCACGTGACCCCAATTGAGCCATCTTTCAGCCGTTTGTTATCATTTCTGTTTGATGAGATTTTAACCATCACGTGTCATCACGTGACCGTTGGTCACGTGTGAACACGTGATACCCTATTGAGGTAATTCCTGACTTTTAATCAGGAAACAGGGTTAAAGCAAGTATCGCGGAGATGGAACATCTGTTTTGATGAATCTGTCAAAGAGTTTGACTTCATCAAAAGGGTAGATGAACCATGTATAAATAAGAAGGTTGTAAAGAGTATGGTTGTCTTCCTCGTATTGTACGTAGATGACATACTCTTGATAGGAAACGATGTTCCTATACTATACTCGGTCAAGCTCCTCTTATCACACAAGTTCTCCAAAAAAGATCTAACTGATACCTCCTACATCCTGAGGATTTAGATCTATAGAGATAGATCTAAATGAACGAGTTGACGAGTGATTCGAGAGTCCTGTGATTGTCCCAATCCAGGTACATAGACACCATGCTAAAGGGGTTTAGTATGGATGATTCTAAGCGTGGTAATGTACCCGCTTGTTCAGGAATCACTCTCTCTAAAGAGATGTCTCTTGAGACTGATTTGGAAAGGGCTCGCATATAAGGGATACCCTATGCTTTGGCAGACGGGTCAATCATGTATGTGATGTTTTGTACGAGACCAGATGTAGCTTACTCACTAGGTGTAGTGAATAAGTATCGAAAAGATCTTTAGGAAAACCACTGGACAGCTGAAGAACATTCTTAAGTACTTGAGAATGACTAAAAAGATGTTCTTGGTATATGGTAACGGTGAACTCCAGATGGAGTCCTTTACCGATTCGAGCTTCCAGAGTGATAAGGACGACTGAAAGTCAGTCTCGGGTTTTGTCTTCATCCTCAGTGGAAGGACGGTATGTTGGAAGGGTTCCAAGCTATATACCGTAGCAGACTCGTTGATAAAGGCTAATTACATCGCTACCAACGATACTGCCAAAGAGGTTGTCTGGATGAAAAAGTTCATAGGATGAACTTGGTTCCTACCATTGGGCAACCAATACCCGTGTATTGGGATAACAATGGAGTTGTGGTTTTGGCCTAGGAACCCCGGTCCCGTCAGCGATCCAGACATATTCTTAAACAATATCACCTGATCAGGAAGATAGTTGATCTCCGGGAGATCAAGGTTAGGAGAGTTGACACAGAGGATAACACAACGGATCCACTCACCGAGGCCTTCCCCCAGATGCTATTCGAGAGACTTTTTGGACGTTAGGTATGAGATACTACAACAACTAGCCTTAGTGCAAGTGGGAGATTGTTAGGAATATGTATGCCCTAGAGGCCATTATTGTTGATATAGTGGATGCTTGGACATATATATAGATGACTTTCTTGCTCGACATGATAGTATGCTATCAGCCTACCTTTATCTTAACATGTAGACTGGTATTTATACTGTCTGTCTCTTACATGTTGATAAAGCCCTTAGGATATGTACTTGACTACTAGGATTATGATGAGATCATACTAGTGGGGCCAGGATGGTCCATAAGTACATCCTATAATCAGTTCCTAGTAGAGGGAATATCGAGACTAGGGCATCGATATTCCAGAGTAGACTAGTGTGTGCGTTTCTTGTCCCTTAAAGGGAGATGGTTGATCCCACAACCATTGGTGTGTGACATCAAAGATTGTACACAGGTGCTCATTGGAGAATGGGTACACCGAACAGGACTCGCCGAGGACTCCTATGTGGTAGTATACCTATCGTCAGATAGCAGTCCTCTGGTGACACTGGTACAGGTTAGTCTGTAGACCCGAGATTGTCATAGAGTCTTGTGCGGCTCCCACTGTGCTTTGATTTCCTCCCTACCACGCTCAAAGGAGACATGCAAACAGGTAGATTTTAGGTACAATCCCGAGTCGCATGGAGGCAATGAGCGATAGGAGGGGTTTCTTCTCTCCCGGTATTGGGGGTTGATGTTGCACTATGCTCGATTGGTTATAACTGGAAGTCCCTGGCCAGGGCTGCTTATGAGATTTACTGATAAGTGTTATCAGTAGTTTCTTGAACCGTTATAGGCCAGACATCGGCATGACTTATCACGTTACCGGGGTCTGACGTTTACCACCCCTAGACATGATATGCGACATATCAGACGAAGAGACCAGACTGTACAGTAGTGTTACTGATAGGCTTCATGGAGACTATGGACAAGCTTGCTTGTTGATCTTCATATCGCTCAATATCCGGGTAGTCATTACGTCCAGCTAGTACCGCTGTCGGCTTGTGGGTGACTGATGTGGTCATCACCTACTGCTGGCGTATTGACGATTCTTTAAAGTCCCACACAGAAGTTCCCTGATTCAAGCGAAACGAAGTAGGACACATATGTGTGTGGGCCTGATTAAATACGTGTATGTGATACCGTATTGTAATCTTGCAGTTATCTGTTATCGAGTTAGGTTATATGTGATGTAACCAGATTATCGAATCAAGTATTGATTAGATAATGTGAGATACAGATAAATGATATTAGTCGATCATATATGATATAACCGGATTATTAAATCAAGTGTTGGTTTAATAATGTGATATATATTATATGTGATATAATTATATCTTAACTAATATCATTAGCTCACTAATTATTCTTCATAATATATATATTAATATATATGATATATATATATATATAATAATGAAGCATGGCATGATCTCTATTTTTGAGAAAAATAGAAATGAGGTGGAAATGAGAGCATGGTTGCAAGCATGGGATTTATTTTTGTTTATTCATCTTGACTCACTATTCAAGCATGGTTGCAATTTTATATTGCAAAATTCCATGCTTGAATGAGCGAGGGTCAAGGGTTGCCATTCATTCTAAGTTCATTCTCAACACTTAGCCATTTTCTTGAGTTGCTCCCATGATTGCTCTCTAGCTTCTTCTTCTTCCTCAATTGCTATAGTTCAAGCTTCAACCCTCACATGTGATGTGAACCATGAAGCTTGAACACAAACTTGTGAGCTTTTAACATCCCCTACTTCACCGTCCTACACTTGACTAGCGATCGAGTGTAGTGTGTTTACTACGCTAAAGAGTTTAGTGTAGAGGTGGCTTGAGTTGGAAGGACTTCGCGTGGATCATTTTCGGCACGAAGATCATCGGAGAAAGCTCGTCCAAAGCCTCAAGTGGAGCCTAGTGGAGTCGTGGGACTACTACACGGAGCATGTGAAGTGAAGGACTCGATCTACGAGGGTATAGATATCTTTCATTTCATCTAGTTTACTAGATATCAAAACCTAAACCCTAATATTCTAGCAAAGATCTTGTTTAGTCTAGTTTAGCACAACTAAAATTTTTAATTTGGCATGCTTGATCCTACTAAAACATCATGGTGGTGCTTGGGTCGACTTTCAAAATGCACTGTTTCGCCGCGCTTCCGCGGCGGTCTTGGCGAGTTACGATCTCGTTTTTCTTGAGTGTTCTTAGAAAACCCTGCTTATATTTTTAAGGTCTCTGAAATAATTTTTAGATCAGTTTTTAAAATCGACAGAAACATGGATTTTCGAACGTGATTTTGGGATTTTTCCGATGATCGAATTTCTAACTACTTACTAACTAGCTAGTTAAGATTTTGTAGGCTCTGATACCACTGTAAGCTGATATCGCGGACTCTGCTGGTTCACGGGGAGGCGGAATTTTCAAAAAACGATTTTAATGAACTACGCAACACCGGCTAACTCCAAGATCTATACTAAAACCTTAACTAACTAAACTAATTAGGAGGTTTAGATACTCGGTAAGAGTGTTATACTTCCTAGAACCGGTCCTTCGGGTCTTCTTGTCCTCCTCTCCTTGGCTCCTCGGTGAACGGATG
This sequence comes from Agapanthus africanus, assembly GCA_030015575.1. Lineage (NCBI taxonomy): Eukaryota > Viridiplantae > Streptophyta > Magnoliopsida > Asparagales > Amaryllidaceae > Agapanthus > Agapanthus africanus. The sequence goes on from JASDDO010000001.1 coordinate 67,382,629, forward strand.
AAGGTTGCATGATCGGCCTCCTCGCGTCAAAGATGATCCACCCGAGAGTTTGTGCAGCTCCAACCTCTAAACCGAGGTAACTGGGGTACTTGGTTCGCTAATCCAAGTAGCCTAGATGATGTAGAGAATGTTTAATGGATTGTATTATCTCACTAAACCTTTTGTTTCACAACACATGTGAGTGTAAGGGTTTACTAGAGGAAGAAGGAGATGGAATGAAGAGAGAGAAAGGAGAGAAGCAAATGAGCTAGGATTGTCATGGCTAATATCTCATACCTCACTCATTAAACCACGGATTAAAAACCAATACAATATATCACATGCTTCAATAGTGAGTCAAGACAAATAAAATAATACTTGAGCCATTCCTCACACTATGCCAAGTATGTCTCCTCCAATTTCACCTCATTAATCCATTTACCAAAAATGACTAATACCAAATAATGAGGTGTCTTCTTCTAGAAGCATTTTTAAGAAAATTACAAGAATACCCCTCACCGTATATACATACATGTATCCGTATTCCGAAAAATACAAATACACTGAGATGATAACAATCCAATAATACAATACTAGGATCCGGTTTAAACAAAAGCCTACTAGTATTGTCCGCCCGAACATCATCCGTGTACAAGTACAGGTATGTGATCGTAGCCCTGCCGTAAAACCATACGGCCTCTATATCTTTTGCCCGAAGCAGGGAAACCCTCTGTGTGGGACTCTGAAGACTCGACAGTAGGCTGGCAGTGGGTTTAACCACAAGCACGTCAGCGGTACTAGCTGCACGTAACGGCTACTCAGGTATCGTCGATAAGAAGGTCGATGAGCAAACTCATCCGAACTTCTACTGAGCCTGTCTATGACAATCTCCGTACAGTCTGGTCTGTTCGTCTAAGATACTCGCATATCGGGCCTAGGGGGATGGTAAACGTCAGACTCCTAACAGCCCAATAAGTCGTGTCGGAGGAGAGCCCAATACACCCTGAGAAACTACTGGAGTGCCTACCAGTATTTCTCGACCGCCATAGCCAGGGACTTTGTGTAATGGCTTTCCGAACACTGCGCGATATCAACCCCCAATACCGGGAGAGACGAATCCTATCTGACCGCTACTGCCTCCAAGTGCTTCGGGACTACACCCAACTACTATCTGTTTGCACGACTCCTTTGAGCCGTTGTAGGGTAGAATCAAAGTGCAGTGGGAACACACTTGAGATGAAGTAGCGATGGCAAGTCAACGGACTAACCTGTATTCATGTCACCTGGGAACTGCTTCCTGACAATAGGTATAATACCAACAAGCAGTTCCCAACGAGTCCTGTCCAGTGTAACTCATAACCTAATAAGCACATGCATACTATCTCTAGTACGTCGTACTAATGGCTGTAGGACACACTATATCCCTTGCTGGGATGAGAAGCGTATACACTAGTTTACTCCGGAGTATCGATGCCCCGTCTCGATAATCCTACGACTAAGGACATGTATAAGGATGTGTTTATAGACTACTCAGCCCCCACTAGTGTGACTTCCATCACAACGCTGGTAGTCTAAGCAAAAATCCTAAGGGCTCTACCAATATATATAAGCGATATGCTAAAAGAAACACATGCACATATTGAGCTAGAATTAAACCAGGTAGCATACTACCATTTTGAGCAAGACTATTATTATAACTGTGAATATCCCAAGCTTCCAATATATAATATACAATCTAGTATGATACAATAATAGGCTCTAGGGCATATATCACTAACACTTTCTCGTTCGTAATAATAGTATACTATATGGGTTTTTTTTTGTATATCTTTTATTTATAATAATATGTTTATTATTGATTACCTATAAAGTCCGTAGAATAATACTGGACTACAGGATTATGATGTGGATCACAATAATGAGAACTGACTAGTCGATAAGTATACTTTTAAATGTTCCTAGTCATTGTGTCACGCCCCGCTTCCTAGAAGACGGTCATGGCACGTGACGAGGCCCGCAACATATTTGTTATAAGAAGATCATTTTCCTTAATAAATAAAGTAAGCGTATGTAAGTAATATAACATTATGCAAGAATAACAAGAGTAATAAAAATAAACAGCAACTTTATTTACATTCAAAATTCAAATACAGCTGTCTAAAATAAAAGATACAATGATTGGAAGGTGCTTAAACAATGGCATACAGAAAGTAAGAGTAGAAAAGGAACTAGGAGTCAGGCTGGGTGTTGAGCAGGTCCAAATCCTCATGGTTCGGCTCTATCTTCTTAGAGTTCGATTTTCCTGACAATCATTCCAAGGAAAAGAAACAAAGAGGAATGTCGTCAGCGAACTAGCGCTCGGTAAGTCCCCAAAATAAATAAGTAATGACAAATGAAGGTATGCAAAATGAATAGAAACCAAGTAGGAATGAACAGGCCAAGGTTTATGTAGAAATATCTTAATCATGCCATTCATGTGTATAAGAGTAGCTATTCTAACGTGGTTGTTTGTAGTCTAATAAGGAAGGTGAGCGTGTATACGAGAGTAGTCTAGCTTACCCCAAGGACCAAAGGTACAAGAGAGTACAAGGTTCCATCATAACCCACGAAACAACGGCACGAGATATTCAAGTGGTGTCTTTTAAAGTGACCTCTCGTTCCATGACAAACGTTTCTTACCAGCCTATCCCTTATCCCCGAGTATTTTATTGTATAGTTCAAGTTTACAGGTTTTGGCTGAATCCATGAATATAATAATGCAAGTTCAGGTTCAAGTAGTATCCAGGTATTCAAGTATATATGTCAAGTTCATGTCAAGTTATATTCATGATTCGGTCAAGTCAAGTCAAATGTTCAAGTTCAAGTTTGTATATTAGAATTCAAGTTCAAGTGTTCAGGTTCAAGATCAAGTGTTCAAGTTTGGGTTTGAGTTGGATTCGAGTTTGAGTTTAAAACAAATTCGAGTTTGTATTCGAGTTATAGTCAATATCTTATGAATATATTTAACTTCTGAAATTCTTAAGTTCGGGAATAATCGGACAACCGCTGCATATGGGCGGTAGGATTTGTTTCTTTTTTCAAGACGATTGTTATTAATAATTCCTTTAATTTGCAGTGTTATCTAACCTAGATAGGCAAGCACTCACTTTCTCCGGCTCCTTGAGGCTCAAGATAAATGATACTGCTTAAACCTATATTAATTTAAGGTCCTTAAAGATTTATTCAAGTTGTTTGCATTTCTCGAGGGGTTTTATGTAAAATGTTTTAATATGGTTTTAAAACCAAACATCGAGGGTGTTTTAGAATATAAAGAGTTTTTATAAAAATGTATTTTAGTTTTAGTGGTATTTTAGTGATAAAATATAGCTTTTTAAAAGTTTATTGTATTTTTATGAAAGCTATACTTTTGGAAATTTGATGGTATTTTTGTGTAACTTTAATTTTTCATTTTAAAATATAGTTTTCAAACTTTATTTTCATTGGAAAAAATACGGATTTATGATTTATGAATTTTCAAATGATTTAATTGTTGAAAAGGTCGTATTCTTTAAAAATCGTATTTTTATTTCCTTTCGAGACCGAATTCTCCGTGAGAAGTTCTGTATCCCACTCTACTATCCCAAGGATGTGCGACAACCCGCACCATCCGCAATGGGTCCTCCTAAAAGGATTGTAGAGACGTAATTGCAAAGGATTTTAAAAATAGCGATTAAAAGTGTCTTGTAAAGTAATGGTATTTTAATGAAAATTGTTTCTTTTTAGAATCAAACATGTATCTAAATTATCGTGCTATGAACCATAGTGTATGTGAGTGTGGTAGGTCATTACCCCATGAATTTTCTATAGGTATATATTTCTAGGTATCGAAAAAAAGTACTTTTAAAGTTCATGGTATTTATATGAAAATGTTCGATATGTGTTTATTCGCATGGAATCTTAAATACATAAAAAGTAAATGATGTGAAAATATTATAGAGCGATGTTATAATATTTTTATGACATATTTGGTCTATTAAAGATGATAAAAAGGTTTAAAAGAAGTGATATTAAAGTTAACTCAACTTTGTCGATTTTTTATTTAAAGAATGGTAGAGAAGAATCGAATTGAGAGAGTAGGAGGGACTTACGGGTTTTGTGCTTAGAAAAGAGAGGAAGAGGAGAGGTCTTATAGAGTCACGGTATCGTCGAGAATGGTTTCGGTCTTCAAAGGAACGAACTTGTATTGCTAACTCCACTTGACTAGTCTTAATCCTTCTTGAGCTTAGGAATTTTAGAGAATTTTTGCTAGATTTTCAGAATAGGAGGGAGCTAGGAAATGTGGTGGTATTTATAGAGTAAAAATGAGATTATGTGATTTAAAAAAATGAATTAAAAAGGGATTAAATTGTTTTAATGGGATAGATGAAAGGTTGTGAAATCTCTGGTTGAATTCAGATAAAACAAATAATAAAATGGAGTAGAGGGGAGTTAGAGGATCGCACAGGCGAAACACGGATGGATTTGGGGCAAGGGGACCACTGGTGGTGGGAAGCCGGTGGCCAGGATTGGGATACATGTCTCGAAGTTCGTGCTTTGTGTATAAATTGCAATTAACTCTGTATTTATCCAGTTTGATTTCTCTAAAACTTTTTGTTTCTCCGTATATTGCACGTGCAATTCTTAGGCTTCCGAAAAGTTAAAAAGAAAAATATTAAAAATAATTGAGACTGATGGGATTCGAACTTGCGGGCTAAAGAACAACAGTATATAGTATTAACCGGTGAGTTACAAGTTGTTTCTTGTTTTTACTGAACAAATTTAACTTATAACTCCAGATCAGGCTGAAATACACCTTCCTATACATTGAATAAGTTACATTTGTATAAGAATTTCAGGGTCGTTACACGTAGGAGTATCAAGACAGGATATTGATACTCCGGAAGATTAGTGTATACTATACTTAGTCGTTAGAGAGTAATGGTTGTTCCCATAGTCGTCTGGTGTGGTGACATCAGAGTATCGTATGCAGGTGCTTATAGATGATAAGTACACCGAACGACTCATTTTGAATTTCCAGTTGGTAATTATACATTACCGTCAGATGGAAATTCATATAGTGACAACTAGTATGACTTAGCCTCTAGACCTAAGATTCGCCATAGCATATTGCGTGTGTTAGAGATTACTTTAGTTACTACCCAACCACATATCCATTGATACTGTGTATAACGGTAGTAGTTGGGTATGATCGAATACATGTGAGGAGTTAATATGGGATTCGTCTCTCCGGTATATGGGAACAGTGTTCTAAAATGTGCAATATATCGGCGACTTAAAATCTTTGGTAAAAGTACTAGAGATCAAATGATAAGTGGTTATCGGTTTGATTTTAGGGTTACGTGATTATATCAAAACAATATTTATTTGAGTTATTAGGATTTGACAGTACTACCAAACCCTAGACCAAATAAGGAGCACAAGTAGACGAAAAGACCAGTCCATACGGTAGTTGCTATTGATAGGTATTGATTTGCTTGGATAACATTTTTCTATTCCAATTCAGTCATCGACAGTTCACCCAGGTAATCTAAATACATGGCTATCATCCTTATAAACTTGTGGATTTTACTATTCACAGAATTAGTTCGAATTGTTCAAATTAATTATCCACTGCTGAGTAAACGTCGAGCCTCCGGATTCACACATAGGTGAACTCCTACTTTTCAAACATAGAACTATAAAAGAAGAGAAAGTGTATGGTTGATATACAAAAAGGGATTTAATTAAATAAGTATATTTGATGTACTATTAATTAAATAAGGATAAAATTGTTAAATACGATTTGACGTGCTACTCAAGATAATATGTGATATTAAATGAGTAAATAATACATGCCTATATATATTATGAATATATATATAAGATAATATTGTTATGCATTTGGTGTGTATCAAATATTATATGCATATATATGTGTGGGCCAATATGTATTAAGTTATAACTAATTAGTTTGTTTAAGGATTAAACAAATTAATTAATTATGAGGGTTTAAATAGAAAAAACTATATCCTTATATATAGGCGTCTATTTGATACAAACTCTAAGCCCTAATTATTCCTCTCATAAGTTTTGGCCTCCCCTCTCCTTTTCTTTTGGCCAAAATTTTCATGGTGGAGACGAAATAAAATTTTGATTTTTAATTCTCTTCTTTCTTATATAATTATCTCTAATTAATTAGATTAGCAAACTAATTAATTAGAGTTCACTAATCTTGGATATTCGTGTGGAGGTAAGTAATGAGATCGTCAAGGTGCAATCAAGTCGTCTTGATTGGATAAGAATCGCTAGCACAGCGAACGGAACGCAAATCTGAATTTGCGCAAAGGTATAATCTTTTCTTGAATTTGTTAAGTGTTAATTGATTTTGTTAATTAAATTAGCATAATTTATAAACCCTTTTTGGTGTCAATATAAAAAATTTAATTTTTCCTTCCGCCGCGTTTACACCAAATTTACCAACAGTTTAAGTATGAGGGTGGTTTTGTACTTAGTTTTTCATCTTTCTTTTTTTCATTTATTTTAGATTTTCGTAGTTTCTTTTCATTCTCTTTTTAGGTTTTCTTTTGAAAAAAAATTATTAGAAAATTTTGAAAATAGAAATAAAAAGTGAAAATGTATATAAAAGAGATAAAGAGATTTTAAGAAAAATAAGAAAAAGAGATGTGTTGAATGGATCTAGAAATAAGTAGTCATGAGCCCGTTCCCAAAAGTCGAGTGATATGAAAGAGCTGTTGAGTTTGAGAAAAGAAATGAAAGTGGAGGTTATATTTGAGTCCAACTTTGTGAATATACATCCTACAAACTACACATACACACATTCTCAAGCTCGAGATAGTAGAGGATACCATGATATATCATTGTTTGAAAGCCTTAGTATGAAAGAAAAACGGTATTTGAAGCTAACCACGGAAAAAATATCGCTGAAAAAAATATTATATATATAAGTTTGGCTTGTAACTTATTTAGGGCTATAAAAAAAGCATAAAAAACATACGATGCTTTATCATCCAGTGTCTTAGACCAACTGATCTAAGAGTCACTGCTGAGCCCAAAGTAGTTATAAGACTAGGCTTATATGTATAAAACTATTTACGCATTAAGCTCACACATTCGGTAATCGGTTGATTAGTGCCTAAACAAGTATTAGTAGTCGCATGAAAAGTGTGTGAGCAAATACATCCATCCTTAATAAAAAAAAAGTAGTACTGAGATAATTAGGGCAATGGTACAATTGCTTGAATTGAATTCTTAGAGTATAGGGATGACATTTTTACACACATATAAGATTATAGGATCGATATGTGGAAAAGAGATAGGTAGAAAAGATTGGAATGATATGGAGAAAGTAACTTTCGGATTTGATCAAGGCTATTAAGATGTGGTTCATGAATACTGAAAAGCTAGTGATGTTTAAAACTCTTTATTTTCATTTTTTTATCTATTACTATCTTGTTATGTAGTTTTCACACTTTTATTTTTGTTTTCCTTATTTTCTTCTTCAATTTTGGAATTTTGTGGGTAGTATTCGCAGAAAACCCTCAGAAAACACAACTCCTCCTATTAGGGCTGCGTAGAGGTTTAAAGTCTTGTTGCATACGCTTAATGCAATCGCACGCCCGCCAAAGGTGCCTAGGAGTAGGAGTAGTTTTTAGATGTTGGTGTGGTTTTTGAAACCTTAGAATTGTTCAAGGACTTGGAAAAGATAAGTGGGGGTATTTGATAGGTGCAAGCAATTTATTGCATATTTTTATATCACATTTATCGTTTATATTTCATATTTTATGCTATTTTGGGTGTTTTTATGAATAAATACAGATAACAGGGCTTAAACGCAAAAAAACGGAAAAGTGAGTTAAATGAAGATCACGTACGCGGAATGTACTTCATGAAGATAATCAGAAAATAGAGAAACAATTCATAAAGTTGGAACAAAGTTTTAGAATCTCATTGAAAAACAACATAAGATGCAACAAACAAAAGATGGATTAGCCTAAAAAATTCAGCCGAATTCATCAAATCGGCCGAAATTTTATGGGCAATAAAGTTGAGATTTTTATGGTTATTTTGTATTTTCTGGTTATTTTGTAGAGTTTGTATCAATTCTCCCAAAATACTATAAAAAGCTCTGTATAAATTATGGTTTAATTATCTCTCTCATTGCTTTCAACTTGGGATTTTCTAGAGAGGGATCAACAATTGTAAGTATTTATAATCAATAAAATTTCTATTCTATTTAATTATGAGTACTTAATTTCTTTCTAGAGTTTGTATTGCTTTAATTCTTGTGATTGGATATTTTTATTCTCTTCTTTTCTTATTCTTTAATGATGAGTTTTTTTTATTTAATTTCTTTCTTTTATATTGTCATCTCATAAACTAGATCATATAAGGATAATTGATGCTTTGAATAGATCTAGAGATCGGTGATACACCTAAAAACTAATTAGGATAATGAAGGTTCGACAAACTAGAAACATAATTAGGGACAGTAAGAAAGGTTTTAATTGAAATAAATTCAACCTAGATAGTTAAAGGGTTCTAGGTTAAATCAATAGTATAATAGTATAGATTGATCACTTATTACTGTTAATCGAAGATTAAATCTAGGTATTCTTAATTAATTAGGACTAAAAATGTTTAATATAGATTCTAAATGATATTTTACAATTGATAGGCTATTTCAATCAAATTAATAGAACCTATATTTTTATTTAAATTAATAGAAAACATATTAAATATAAATCTAGAAAAAAAAGTAGTATCTTTTAAACCAACCCTGAAAATAAAGCAAAACAAAACCCTAGATTCTTCTCTTCATAGAAAAACCCACCTTTTTACTTCCTTACTTTTTAGTTCTTAATCTAAATCAACTATCTCATAAACTTATCTTTAAAATTGATTAAATAACACATCTTTGTGGATCGACCTATAAATATACTATGATAAACCGTGCGTTCTGTAAACCAATGTCGCGCACCCCGCGGTTCGCGGGAAGGCGGAATTTTCAAAAACGATAATGTTGAACTACGCAACATCGGCTAAAACTCCAAAATCTTTACTAAAGTCTTAACTAGCTAATCTATCTAATAGGTTTAACTACTCAGTGAGATGGTTATACCTCCAAGATCGAGTCCTTCGGGTCTTCTAGTGCTACTCTCCAAGGATCCTCGATGATCGGATAACGAAAGCTCCATCGGCCTCCTTACGTCAAAGATGATCCACCGTGAGAGAATGTGCTCCAAGCTCTAACCTCTAAATGAGGTAACTAGGGTAGATGGTTCGCTAATCCAACTAGCCTAGGAGATGTAGAGATTGCTAATGGATTGTAGTGTCTCGCTAAACCCTATGGTTCACAACATATATGAAGGATTAAGGTTTAGTCTTGAGGAAGAAAGAGATGGAGAAACTCAAGAGAGAGTATGAGGAGAGCAACTCAAGAAATGAGCTCAAGAAAATAATATGGCTAAGTGTGAAGCATTGTGTAGAGAATTGCTAATAACTCAACTCAATCATTCAAGCATGCAATATTTCTCAATAAGAAATACCACCCATGCTTGAATAGTAAGTCCAAACAAATATAATAATCCAAGGTCATTCTTTACACCATGCTACCAAAGTCTCCTCTATTTCCACCTCATTAATCCATTAATCAAAATGGATAATACAAATAATGAGGTGGCTCTTTCTAGAATCATGTCTTGTCAAATTACAAGAATGCCCCTCACCGTATATACATACCTGTATCCGTATTCCGAAAAATTCGGATACACTGAGACGATAACAATCCAATAATACAATATTAGGATCCGGCTTAAACCAAAGCTCGCTATTATCGTCCGCCCGATCAGCGTCCGTATACAAGTACACGTATGTAATTGAAGCCCTGCTGTAAAAGCATACAGCGTCTACATTAATTGCCTGAAACAGGGAAACCCTCTGTGTGGGACTCTAAAGACCCATCAGTACGCTGGCAGTGGGTTTAACCACAAGCACGTCAGCGGTACTAGCTGCACATAACGGCTACCCAGGTATCTGTCGATAAGAAGGATGATGAGTAAGCTCATCCGAACTCCTACTGAGGCTATCTGTGACAATCTCCGTACAGTCCGGTCTGTTCGTCTGAGATACTCGCATATCCGTCTATGGGGATGGTAAACGTCAGATCCCTAACAACGTGATAAGTCGTGCCGGAAGAGAGCCCAATACACCCTGAGAAACTACTGGAGTTCCTTATCAGTATTTCTCGACTGCCCTGGCCAGAGACTTTGTGTAATGGATTTCCGAACACTGCACGATATCAACCCCCAATACCGGAAGAGACGAATCCTATCTGATCGCTACTATCTCCAAGTGCTTCAGGACTACACCCAACTACTATCTATTTGCACGACTCCTTTAAGCGTGGTAGGGTTGTAATCTAAGTGCAGTGGGAACACACTCGAGACGAAGTAGCGATGGCAAGTCAACGGACTAATCTGTACTCATGCCACCTGGGAACTGCTACCTGACGATATGTATAATACTAACCAGCAGTTCCCGGCGAGTCATGTCCAGTGTAACTCATAACCTAATGAGCACCTGCATACCATCTCCAGTACGTCGTACTAATGGCTGTGGGACAGACCATATCCCCTGCTGGGATGAGAAGCGTATACACTAGTCTACTCCGGAGTATCGATGCCCCGTCTCAATAATCCAACGACTAGGGACCTGTATAAGGATGTGCTTATAGACTATCCAGCCCCTATGAGTGTGATTGCCATCACAACGTAGGCAGTCAAGCAAGATCCTAAGGGCTCTACCAATATGTATAAGCGATATGCTAAAAGAAACACATGCACATATTGAGGTAGAATCAAATCAGGCAGCATACTACCATCTTGAGCAAGACTCTTACTATAACTGTAAAATATCCCAAGCTTCCAATATGTAATATACAATCAGTATGATACAATAATGACATCTAGGGCATATATCACTAACAGTTTGCGATATTAAAATTTATCACGAACACTATTGCATCTGTAGACCCTTTGAATTTTCTGCAATTCAGAGTGAAATGCCTAGTTTTGTGACATGATTTACAGAAATCAAATCAATTTTCAAAATAAAAGTTCTGAGCAAATCTAGAACTTGGTGAAGATCCCACCCAAATTTTATCAGGTAAAGACTTTTGAAGATTAAGCTCAGTGCAAATTCTGGCTCTATCAGTTCATGTGGCTTGAGAGTATTAGAATCCACACTGAGAAGTTTCCCAATTGGCTTTATAATAGATCTTAACATGTCACACTGATAGAAATTTGGAGGCAACCGAGGTAAAGTTAACCATGCTGGAACAATGATGGGTTCTTTATTGAATGAAAAGTGAGAATCCCACATGAAGAACCTGAATAGAAATCCTTGAATGTAAGTGTATTCTGAAAGCCAAATTTTCAGAAATTTTTCTCTATTTGCAAATATGAACATTAAATGTCTGTTATCCAGGGAAGTAATCAAAACTCACTTTTGAAGATTGAACTTCTGTTGTAATGTAGAATGAATTTCCAAGAAAACAGGCTTTCCATAAGCACGCTTTGCAAGCAAAGCAAGCTGTAGACTCACTGAAGATTGTTGCAATTCAGATTCTGAAAAATATATAGCTGGAGAGCCATTTTCATCTGTAGTCACATTCTTTTCAGCAAAACTCGATTTCTCAACAGATTCCTTGTGATGCAAAATATCAGCATAAGAGGGCTTCGCCGCTTTTGTCACTTTCTTTGCAGCAAAACTCAATTTCTCAATAGATTCTTTGGGATGCAAAATTTCAGCATAAGAAGGCTTCAAAACGTTATTCAAGATAAGTCCAGTATTTGCTATGTTAAGATCAATTTCATCTATTTCTTTCTCAATATCTTTCTCAATTTCAACATTTTTCTTAATTTCTTTCTCAATTTCAACAATTTTCTCAATTTCATTCTCAGAAATCAAGAGATTCTGATTCTCAGAGGCTAATATTGAAAACTGATTAATAGAATAATCAGTATTCATGGTAAAAAAGAAGAACAAAGGACAAGAGCAAGAAGATGAAATCCAAATCAAGAAAACCAAGAAAATGCAAAGATTAACTAGTAATGAAGAGAATTTGCTTACAGTAGCGAAAATGATTCGACGGATTCGAAATCATTTTCAAAAGATTTTGGAAAGAATTGGGGGGAAACCCTAAAATCGCCTGAGGAAATCAAATTGTAGCTCCCTTTGATAGAACTATTTAGGTTCTAAACTTAATCCTAAAATTCTTGGGTTTTTTTTTCTGAAATCGGACGTTTTTAATTTTAAATTATTAAAATATGATGGTTAGAGTTAAAATTGTAAAAATAGGACGGTTTGCCGCCCCACCCCCAACCCAGTGCAGGGGGAACCGCCCCCTATATAAACAATAGAGAGGGCGGGTTCTAGGAAACCCCCGTGTATAAATATAGAAATCTTAATTAAAAATCGAATAAAAATTGGTTTTGTAAAATAAAAAAACGGGAAAATTGAAAAAAAAATTGAATAAAATAATAAAATTTTATTATATCAATATTTTGTACAAAATGAATCCGTCAAATTTAAAATACAAAAAAATCCTATTTGATCTCTATCTCGACGGTCAAATTTATAATATCAAAATGAATCCGTCAAATTTACAGTACAAAAAAATCATATCTGTTTGTAAAATGTAAATTCTATCTCGACGGTCAAATTTATAATAACAAAATGAATCCCGGTCTCCATCCGCTGGAAGATGATAGTTGGGTAGACTTAGCCGTGGCAGAAGTAAATACGGCACCCTATTTTGAAGCGACAGTAGCAAGCGTAGATTACGTCAGTCTCGGAGATTTGTTTCAGGAAAAATGAGATCTTATTTGTAAGCCGAAGTCGTGGGCTATTCAGCAAAACGTTACATTTAAAATTGAAGAGTCAAATAAGACATACTATACCGTGGTATGTACGAAAGCTCCTAAATGTAAGTGAAGATTGCATGTATGTTGTTCCAAAAGAGCCAAAGCTTGGAAGGTCGCGAAATACAACCAAGAACATACTTGCATCAATTCATTATGTTACAAGATCACCGGAATTGCACTTCATCTTATATTTGCTCACTAATCATGCCACCAATCCATACAGATGTGGCGATAACTCCTCGAGAGATACGGCTCTACGTTAGCGGAGAGCACAAAATTCAGATTTCGTATGCGAAGGCATGGGATGCTCGTAGAAAGGCTTTATGCAAGATATTTGGGGACTGGGAAAGCTCGTACAACTCACTAGTCCCTTTTATGGAAGCCATGAAAGTATTAAATCCGGGGACCGTATACCGGTTAAAAACCACAGAAACAGATGTCGATGGCTCTGTCAGGTTTCAAAGAATTTTCTGGTGCTTTGCTCCATATGCGTCTGGTTTCACACACTGTCGGCCGGTATTGTGCGTTGATGGGACGTATCTATACGGTAAGTACAGAGGCTGCATGTTAATTGCTAAAGGTGTTGATGCTAATAACGGTATATTTCTGTTGGGATTTTCTATTGTCGCGGGTGAAAATACATCATCCTGGTCATGGTTTTTCCTTCAACTCAAAAATATCCCATCTGTTATTGATAAAACAGATTTATGCATCATATCTGATAGACATCTAGGAATACTAGCTGCAATGAGATATGTATTTCCGACGACCCCACATAGGTTTTGCCTACGGCACTTAAGGCAAAATTTTGATAGAAAATTTAAAAATTCGGATCTACATGAGCTTATATACAAAGCCGGTGAAACGCCTGACCCTAATATTCATGACATGTACATGACGAAAATTGGGGAGATGAGTCAAGCCGCGAAAGCGTGGTTAAATGAGTATCTAGTACGCATGTGGTCACAAGCACATGATAATGGGTGCAGATATCTACTAATGACTACTAATATGTCTGAAAGCTTCAACGGGGTCCTTAAAGGTATTAGAGGCTTACCGATACAGGGGTTGATTGTTCGAACCTTTTCCCGGATGAATACTTACTTTGTGCAAAGAAGAGAAAAGACCTTGGCGATGGAGACTCAGCTCACCGCGTATTACGAAGATATATTCCGGAAAAGAGAGCGCAGAGTACAATACTATAGATCCGAAAGGTTTGACACGGCGGAGTTTCAAGTAACGGGAATCAATATACCATGAACTTTAGAGATGAAGGGCTCTCTTCATATACATGCGGTGTTTTCCAGCAACAACATTTATCTTGTGCCCACGCAATTGCTGCTGCGAGCAGCATGCATAAGTCACATTACAATTTTGCTTCTCATTACTATACAGTTTCCAATTACTAAGGCGCATACGATCCAAAATTTCATCCTATACCGGACAGTCGCTATTGGCACTATTATACTGGGAACAGACAAACACCGACTGTATTACCGCCGGAAAAAAATATAGGGCCCGGAAGACCTAAGCTGCGTCGAGATTGAATGACAATGGATTCCGATCCTCAGCAAAGACACGCCAGATGCAGCCTATGCAAACAACCAGACCATTATAGGACCAGATGTCCAGGACAGTCATCAGGGACGGGACCTTCGAGATCGTGACAAGTGCACCGGAAGATTTTTTTTGTATTATAAATTTGACGAATTCATTTTGTTATTATAAATTTGACCGTCGATATAGAATTTACATTTTACAAACAGATAGGATTTTTTTGTATTGTAAATTTGACGGATTCATTTTGATATTATAAATTTGACCGTCGAGATAGAAATCAGATAGGATTTTTTTGTATTGTAAATTTGACGGATTCATTTTGTACAAAATATTGATATAATAAAAATTTATTATTTTATTCAAAAAAAATTCAATTTTCCCGTTTTTTATTTTACAAAACCAATTTTTATTCGATTTTTAATTAAAATTTCTATATTTATATAGGGGGCGGGTTCAAGGAACCCGCCCCCTGCACTGGGTTGGGGGGTGGGACGGCAAACCGTCCTATTTTTACAATTTTAACTCTAACTATCCTATTTTAATAATTTAAAATTAAAAACGTCCTATTTCAAAAAAAACCCAAAAATCTTTTTGATATATTTAACTTTTAATTCAATTTCTTATAAACTTAATTCAATTTCTCTAATCTTAATATTTAATTTCATATATACTTATTTCGATTTTTCTAAACTTAATTTTACACGTAAAAATATTTTTTTTGTTTTTGTCCGCCATTTTAGGTTAAAAATTTTAGTATAAGAAATCAAATCAAATTTTGTTATATCAATATTTTTTGTAAAAAAAGAAATTTTTTTATTAATAAATAAATCATGCGTATTCTATTTAAATTTTATGGAAATCAAATTTGTGATTAAAAATCAAATCAATCAAATCATGTTATATACTTTTGTAATTAAAGAAAATCTTTTATTTATATATAAATCATGCACATGCTATTTAAATTTGATGAAAACCAATTTTTTTAGAAAATCAAAAGCCAATTTTAGCGTAAACTAAAGTTTGATAACAATAATCTTCACAAATCCATAAGTTGTAATAATTCTTTAAGACAAAGATAATTTTTCAAGAAGAAAATTAAATTACTGTATTTATTAAGATATTTTATAATTTACATTATCATTATCATGGTGCTTATTTGTTCTATTTTTTTTAATTTAAATTATAATATAATTTTGAAATAAAAGAAAATGTTTTATTGATATATAAAATCTCGGTAAGCCCTTGAAGAAATGCGGTAGAAAAATCTCAGTAAGCTGATGGTTCTTGCCTTGCGTTCATTTTTGCCGGCGCTGGAAATTTTGAAAGCTTTGAGGGTTTCCTTTTCCTCGCAGTGCTACACAATCGAAAGAGGGAATTCCACTACGCCAATCTCTAGCTGAAATGGAAATCCTAGAGCGACTTAAGTGTCGTTCCATGAGTAATGACCAAATAAAATAATTTAAGAGTAAATATTAATAATTCTTGAGTATAACTCATTTGAAATTTTTTAAAATTACATATAAGAGAAAAATATCATCTCTTTTTAACTAAATTATCCATAGGTCTGGATAGAAATTTATATGAGTCCTAGCTCCTCTTCTTTTGTTTCTGCTAGACTTGCTCGAAATATGAGCAAGTATATTAAAAATAATAATCTTATAGATTATCCCTCAGATGAGGCAGTTGAACAATAGGACCATTCCAAATGTTCCTTCTAAGGATATTTATATTATTGGTACCTTTGATTTCAGTTTTAGACTGTCCATAAAAAAACATGGAAAAATAGTCTCTTTTGATAGTAATGAACAAACTATCAAGCTTCTCTCGAAAGATGGTATTTTCCGATATGGAAAGAATTACAAGTACCTTCATATAGGACTAACTCAGGTGGCTTTTAAGCTTTTGACCTTATAAGGTCTGAATGCCTTTATACTTATCTCGCTTAGAGATGCTAGATGCCTAGACTAGATACCTTCCCTTATGGGAATTATGCAAACAAGTCTTTGTCATGGACCGATCTATTTTGATATTTATCCAAATTTAATTTTGTCTTTAACTGACCCAAACATACTTGAGGCAGTTACTCTCAATTTAAAGACAAATGGGTACAATTTTATGTATGGATCTGAGACAATTGCTATAGTATATAGAATCCATTTTAAGTTTTTATCGACGATGACAACAAAAACAAAACCAAAAAATGAACGTGGTAAAACTACGTTTATCGAGACAAATTTATTGTCCTCTGGTATTGTGACCAATAGGGTCATCAAATGGGAAGAAATAAACTTTCCTGAAATATGATTATTAATCTCTGATGTCCCTCCTAAATCAATTATAGATACTGATATAGATCAGATAATCCATACAGATTGAGAGAGAAATCGAGATAAAATTTGGTTCTGATCAAATTACTAAAATTACTTATGGCGATGAGGCTACTACCTCCATGGGCAGAAGGTCTTATTTTATACTTAAATCTAGTAACATATCTGAACAGAATGTTCGAGGTATTAATATTTCAGAATCCGCCATTCCACACCCAATATATGAGAAGACTACTGTTTACCGCCGAAAACTGGACTAAAACGAACTGGGTTAGAACGTCTTGCCTGAATTTGGGGGCAGAAACTATTTGGAACATATCCATCCACCTCTTCGAAGATGCTAAGTTGATTTATGACAACGTATATCGGAGATTTGGATAAATACGACCGATGCAGCAGATTTCATCAGATTCCCCTTCATTTATAAGGGGTTTTGATTGTGGGGACGCTCTTCCCTACAGGCATAAGCCCCTACAGTTAATTACATTATCGTGTTGCGATAAAAACTTTCTTTTGCTCCAGAAGGTCACTTTGTGTCATGTTATATTTGGTTTATTTGGGGTTGCCCGTGGATTGTATATGGAGACTAGTTTATGCCGTCGTCCGGAGAGTGCGGATTAGCTCAAATCCGTACATATATGAATTTGGGTTTAAACTTAGGACACAGATCTCGTATGAACGAGATCCATCAATTCGAGATATGTTATCTGAGAATCGTTAGTCATTTTCGAGACTAAGATCATCTCAGGAATATGTAGTTAAGGCTCGTTAATCCTGTTTTGGATTAAAATCAACTCAACAAGTATGGATTAAGGATTTTTAGTCATTTTTGAGACTAAAATCACTTGGGTTTATTGATATTTTGATCAACAGATGCTTCATCATTTAATTAAACTTTTTTAAGTGATTAAATGATGTTTTATGGTACAAATGCACAGGTATATGTGACGCACATGCCCATTTATTTCATTTGGAAGGGTGCGCACATGTGTTGCATGTGGTTACGCACTATTTTATTTCAAGAATGTTGCGCAAGTGTGTATCACATAACGCGCATGCCTTCATAGGAAACTTTAATAAAGTGCGCACACGTGGGTGCGCAAGCCTTCATAGGCGGTTTTCGTCAAGTGCGCACGCGTGAATATCACGTGATGTGCATGCCTTCACAGGCTGTTTTTGTTAAGTGCACATACGTGGGTATCACGTGATGCACATGCCTTCATAGTCTTTTTTCGTCAAGCGCGCACACATGGATATCATGTGATGCGCATGCCTTCATAGGCTATTTTTGTTAAGTGCACATACGTGTATATACGTGATGCACATCCCCAGGGCATTATTTTCCCAAGGACATCAATTTTTATCATTAAGCATGCACTGATTTGAGTGCGCACCTTTTTTCATCAGAAAGCAAAAGCTTTCGCTAAGAAGCAATGGCTTTTATTTCACTTTCTTTTTTTCTCTTATTTTCCGAGAAGTGAAAACCTTGGTTTTCATCTATTTTCGAGTCAGGTATTCATGCGTTTTATGGTGCGCATCATATATTTCATTGGATCTTAGGATCAATCTCTTGCAAAAGTATAAACTTTATGAACAAGGGACAAATTCTAAGATCATTTGATCTTTTAATGGCGAATCTATGGATTCGTAAAGAAGCAAAGGCTTCTGTATAAAAGCAAAAGCTTTTTAATGGAAGAAAAGAGAAGTTTTTCTCTTTATTTATTCTACCTTACGCAATTTTGCCGATGAAGGGGAAGTCTTGGGGTTTTTCAAGCTTATAAGAGGATTTTCCGTCCCTATTTCTTCACAAGATGCTCCAATTTATAGGAGATAAGAAATTAGGGTTTGATCAGTTTGTTTCAGTTTGTTTTTATCTCGATCAGATTTAGATTGATTTAAAAAAATTTAATTGATTTATGTCAGTTAAGGATGACATACACACCGTTGGATCTTTGGTCCACAGATCTTTTGGTTAAAGTGTTTAACTAACATAATATTTTACTGTTAATTAAAGATTCGATCACTTATCAATCAAGATTTATTCCCTTTTCAATAAGGTATGTTTTCATGGGATGCGCATACACTTGTCATTGATTAAGTGCGTAATGCGCCCGTGTGTTGCACGTGCATAAGCGCACCTACCATGTGCATACTTATTGCATGTGCGCCTGTGTCATATGACTTTGTCATCAAATATGCACACGCATTTGTTTCTTCGCATGTTTTCGAAGCGAAAAACAAGTGTTAAGTTAAGATTCATTGGTTCTGTCTTTGGACTTGCCAGAATGCGAACTGTCTTTTCTGCTCCTATAAATATGTGTCTTTTCTTCACTCCCTTTAGAGTTGTTCTTTTTCTGAAGCTCTTGTTTTCTGTTAGAAGCCTTTGCTTCCTTACTAATTTGGTAAGTGCGCTTGCGCACCTCTGCCTTGTGCATCCCCTTTTAGTTTACGCTTTTGATTTAACTTGCACATCCTTTGGGTAGGGCATTTGACTTATCTTACGCACCATTTCGGTTGCACACTTAACTTAATATAAATCTTAAGAGTTTCTTTTACTTCAAGAATGTCACTTAAGTTTAACCTTAATCAAACTGTAATTTTGAATATGGATATTTTTAGTCCACGTTTTAGTGAACTGACGTCTTTCCAGTCTTTTTCTTTCAGGTGATATGGCCAGTCGTCTTTATACGATTAGGGAGATCGTTTCCCATGCCCACGTCCACTTTTACGAACCTGCCTATAGTGATGCCCAATGCAAGGCTATACTCCGTCGTCTCGAGAACCATGTGGGCGGTTACTCCTTCGCCGGTCTTCTCTCTTACAGATGATTTTCCTCCCGATATGGAATGCTACACCTGAGCTTATCGAGACGGTGCCGCTTCATACTCTAGATGAGGCCGAGAATAAGGTGCACTCGGTCTATCTAATGTGTTTGATCTCCATGAATCGAAGAGATCGCGCAATAGACATCATGCACCGGATATATCAGCTGAAGACGATCATAGCTTCGTACGCGAGGGCGGAGGATATTAGTGGCGACCATGATGCTCGTATTCATGCGCGGAAGTATCGAAAGATGGATGTAACGAATCTAAAATCTTTGTACGGAAAATTTCTGTTAATATACAAGAAATGTGTTTTGCAGCCTGAGTTTGAGTTATGAATTACTTTTGTTAAATAACAGCAAGAAGCACTTGTAGCTCACTAGTAAAGCCCTTCACTGCAATGACGTAGCCCCTGTGTTCGATTCCCATCAGACACAATTATTTTTTTCTGATTTTTTTTTACTTTTTGAAAGCCCAAAAGGTTACACGTGCAATACACAGGGAAATGAAAAGTTCAGAAAAATCAAACATGTGGAAAATAGAGTAAACAGAGGGTTGATCAAGGGGCACGAATCTCAAGGAAAGAGCCTCAAGATCGACCGGTGGAATAGCCTATAATGCTGGCGCCGACGGTCATGATGGGGCCAAATTGCCCCGTGCTTTGCACACACACCAATTCACCAGCCCCCAACTCATCTGCACTGTTTGATTTTCCTGCAATCAAACAGAGACCTTTCATTTCACAATTAAATTTCATTTCAATGCTTTTTAATCCACAATTTTAATTCTAAACCCCTAATTCTCCACTATAAATACCACCCCACACATTGGCTCAGCACCATTCTGAAAATTCCAGCCAAAACACTCTAAAAAGTTCCTAATGCAAGTGAAGTAAAGTGGAGTTAGCGAGCAAGTTGGTTCCGGCGAATATCGAAGCAAATTCCGGAGCTCCTGCGACGCCACGACGACACCCGTTCCTTCCTAACCTTTTCATTGAGTTTTCTAAACCGTAAGTCCCTTATAAACTCCCTTTCTCTTCAACGAATTTTTTTAAAACAAAATTGGTAAAAGTGGAGTTATTATCGATATCATCTTTTCTAAAACCGATAAATTCATTCTCCTTTATCATTTAGACAATCTAATTTTACCACTTCACTTATAATCTTAATACTAATGTCTAGAATAAATTTTATCCAAGAACCTCATGTAAAACAGTCTTAATTTAACTTTTACATTAAAATATCTTGAACTTTGTTATCACATCTTTTCGACAAAACATGCTTTACAATACCTTTAGAAAAATTTCACGGGGTAACGACCTACCCCATACGTACACTTGGATCCATAGCATGATATCTCTTTTATATGAATATTTGTTACGAAGAAAAAATTACAATAAAATACTACATAATTCTAAAACCGGATTTCTTTTAAAACGGTATTTCATATCTTTTGTAATTATGCATCTACAACCCTTTTTAGGGGACTCGCTAATGGATGGTGCGGATTATCGCACATCCTTAGGCTAGTAGAGCGAGATGCAGACCTCCTCACGGAGCATTTGATCTCGAAAAGATTTAAATATGGTTTTTAAGAAATACGAATTTTCTAAATAAAATAAAATTATTTTAAAATTAAAATTATATAAAATTATAAATCCATATTTTCAAAATATAATAAATCTATATTTTTAAAAAAATGAAAAGATTAACAAATGACAATAAAATACCAACAAGATACCAAAAAGGACAAGTTTTTTTTCAAGAAAATACCATGAATTTTCCAAGCCAAGTGTATATCACTAAAATACCCCAATACTTAAAATCCATACTCATGAAAACCCTAAGTAATACTAATCACCCCCGAGCTTTACTTTTTAACTATATTAAAAATATTTTTCATAAAGCCCCCTCGAGATATATAAAACAATATTTAAGGACTTTAGTAAATATAGGTTTAAGCGGGATCAATTCTCTTCAGCCCCAGGGACTCGGAGAAAGTGAGTGCTTGCCTACTTAAGATAGATAACTTAACGGAGTTATCAATGGTAATTGTTTTAGAAAAAGACATAAATCCTGCCGTCCATATGCAGCGGTTACCGATGACTCCCGAACCTAAGATTCCAGAGTTAAATCAGTACCAGTGTCTGACTCAGTCTGAGTCCAATTCAAACATGAATCCAAACTCAAACCTGAGTCCAATTCAAACTTAAATCCAAAATCAAACATGAATACTTGATCATGAACATGAATACTCGAATTCAAACATTAATATCAAACATGTATGCTTGACTTGACTTGACCGAACCATGGTTATAACTTAACTTGACTACTTGAATACTTGATTACATCCTGAACATGAATACTTGAATATTTTGTATCCATGGTTTCGGCAAGACTTGTAAACAAAATCTATACAATACATTACGCGGGGATAAAGGGGGAGATTGGTACGGAACGTATATTGTGGCACGAGAGGTCACTTAAAAGACACCTACATGAAATCACGTGTCGTCCCGTGGGTTATGACGGGGCCTTGTACTACATGTTACCATAGTCCACGGGGTAAGATGGACTCCTCTCGTATACATGAATACCTTCTTTACCAAACTACAAACAACCACGTTATTATAACTAACATATACCAGTAATCAATCATACACAACTTACCTGTTCATTTCACATTACTTGTTATATTCTCTTTCTTCTTTTGAGACTTACCGAGCGTGTCACGCCCCGCTTCCCAGCATACGGGCAGAAGATGCGACGAGACCGCTATGTATTTACTCTGAAGTAAACACGCTAAGCGTATCTAAGCAATATAAATAAAATGCACAAGAGACAGAGACAATAGATATAATTGAACAACAGCTTTATTTATTCACATTCTTTTTACAATACATCTGAAAAGTAAATATATGGAATGAAAAGCAATGCCTAAACAGTGGCATAACAGAAATGGAAAATACAGAATGTAAAAGTGTACAAGTAACTAGAGCTCTGGGTCGATGGCTAGCTGATCTAAGTCCTCGAAGGTGGGCTCAATCTCCTGAAGGTCCGATCCACCTGACAACATTCCAAAGAAGAAAGAGAAGGAATGTCATCAGCGAACAATCGCTCGGTAAGTCCCAAAGATAAAGGAGAAGTAGAATAGACAGAGAGAGTGTGTGTAACTTTTAAAGTGGTATTATATTATTATAATGTTGTATTTAGTGTTAACGCTGTTGTTTGTAGCTTGGTACAGAAGAGGCCGGTGTATACGAGAGGAGTCTCGTTAGACCAGAGACTACGGTGGACTGAATACAAGGAACCGTTCAGCCACGGTACAACGGCAATTGAATTCAGATTAGGTGTCTTAATGGTTACAGTCTCATACCACTTTTAACACCTTCCGTACCAATTTACCCCTTAAACCCCGCGATATGTTGATTGTATTGTATTGTCTTGTAATTTGAATTGTATAGATGGATGACTTGCCAAAACCATGATATCAGTAAATGGATGTAACTGGAGAATCATGTAGATGGATGTATATCCATGGTTCGGTTCAAACAAGTTGTATAGATTGATAGATTGAACAGATTGAATATATGGATTCATTGATTCATATTGTAATGTAGCTTTATACTTGAATCTCATTCAAGTAAGATTGTATATATTGAGACTCAGTCCGAGTGAGACAATTAGAAAAGAAAATTGAAATCCTGAATTAAGTTTTGATGTTATCGGTAACCGCTGCACGGCAGGATTTGTGTCTTTTTCAAAGACGATTACCGGATTGATAACACCGTTTGTTAAGTTGTCTACCTTAAATAGGCAAGCACCCATATCTCCGGCTCTCTGAGTCTCAAGAGACCGGTCCCACTTAAACCTATATTTACTAGGGTCCTTATTGTAATTTAGTATAACTTGAGGAGGTTTATGTAAAAATAATTTTGTATAATTTTCAAAATACACCTCAAGTATTTTATTATCGTCTTTAAAGTATTCATTGATGTATATTTTATTATTGTGACATTTCTAGTGAATAAAACCTATTTTCATAATATATGGTATTTATTTGTAATATTGGAATTGTATTGTATTTTCTTGTAAATGAGATATTTTTCTTGAATTTTGAAAATGTGGAATTTTATAAATATTAAAAATAGATATTTTGATATTAATTACATATATATTTATTTATTATTAAAAATATAAGTTTTATTTATAATAGAAATCACATTTTCTAAAGAAAATTGTATTTTTAAATTTTTTGAGACCGTATGCTCCTTGTGGAGGTCTGCATCCCGCACTACTAAGCCCGAGAATATGCGATAATCTGCACCATCCTGAACGGGTTTCCCAAAATGGGTTGTAGCGGCACATTGCAAAGATTTGTTAAAAATACATATTTTGTAGAAAAATGTTTTTTATAAGTTGGAGATACTTTTGTGTAAAATCGTATTTTCCCAATTCTATATTCCTAAAGATCATCATTCTATGTTACATATGAGTGTTGTGAGGAGGTAGGTCATTGTTCCCGCCAAAAATTTCTGCGCAAAAGAGCCCAAGGTATCAAATGGCGGCGATACGCTTAAGAAAATGGGAACCAGTATCTTCTGGGCTGTTTTTTGACAAACTCCCGAATGAGAAACAGATAAATTCTGATGGTATCGAAAGCGGCTCGAAAAACCCTTCGATTTGATATATTATGGGCCTCGTAATTCATCCGGGATCAAAAGTTATGAGGAATTACGTGTCCACACGTGATGGGATTTTAAGAACCCGCTGGAGGAGTTAAAAGATACAATAAAAACTCAGAAAAGACCCCAATGGGGCATCACGTGCTCACACATGACCATGGGTCACGTGCAGACACGCGATGGGCTTTTAAAGTCTCTAAAATAATGAATAGAATTTAATTCTAAAAGTCAGAAAATACCTCAACGAGGTATCACGTGCTTACACGTGACCAATGGTCACGTGTTGACACGTGATGGTTAAAACTGAAACATAAATAAGCGGCTGAGAAAGGAACCCAATTGGGGGTCACGTGCTCACACGTGACCAAAGGTCATGTGCCAGCACGTGACTGGCTTTAAAAGCATTATAATTTAATAGAATTAAAATTCTAAAAGTTTCTGAATCTTGCCAAATGGAAAAGGGTCATGGGGAACCGTTGGATTAAAAATTCAAGGGTGATTAAAAATCACCAATTTATAGAAAAACCTTGGACAAGGAAAGATTTCCCTGAAAATCTCACCAGGATAACAAATAGAATATCTTTTGGATTTAAAATCCACGGTGAATAAAATTCACTGAATGATCTAAAGGCCCAGATTAATGATAAATATAAATCAAATCTCTCAACAATCAAATCAAATCTTCCAATGAGAGATTTGCTAAACAAATTAACTCTTTTCCTTCTCCTATAAATAGGAGCCAAGAAGAGAAGAGAAGGGATCTACTTTTTTGAGAGAAAAACAGAGAGAGGAGAATTTAATTCTCAAGAGGGAAGAAAAGAAAGGAGAATTTAATTCTCAACAAAGAAAACCCTAGGTGAGAAAAGGGAAAAAGATAAACTTCAAACAGAGAATTTAATTCTCAAAATCCAAAAGTTTAACTCTTATACAAAAAAAAAGAACTTAGTTCTTCTTCCGGTTGAAGATCTGCACAGAGCACATCTCCCCATAAGTTGAGAATTTAATTCTCATCGGGTCGAGATCCTGCCATGCAGATCCTAAACTTAGAAGGGGAATTGAGTTCTGAGAATTTAATTCTCCTAAAACAAAACTAGGGTTTTACCCTAAATAAGAATTTAATTCTTTCAAAATAGGAATTTAATTCCTCCAGAATCAAAATTAGGGTTTTACCCTAAATAAGAATTTAATTCTTAAAGATAAGGAGAATTCAATTCTTAAAAGATCTCTGTTTATGAAAAGAACTAGGGTCACCCTTGAAAAGATCCACTGCAAAGAACTTTGAAGCATCACCCCACGTGCTCCCACGTGACTCCCAGAACGCAGAAAGAAAAAGCAAAGGGGATGAAAGCTTTGGGCGCTCTCACGTGTTATCACGTGACCCCTCAGCAAATGCTTTAACAATTGGCGCACAGATCCCTATCACGTGCCAACACGTGATGCTCTAAAATAAAAATAAAAGTGTTTAACACTTGTTTGCAGAACAAAATAAAGGGGATCTGGCCCCACTTTTTGATGCCATCACGTGTTCCCACGTGACTCCCAAAATGCAGAAAGAAAGATCAACGGAAATGAAGGCTTTGGGCGCTCTCACGTGTTTATCACGTGACCCCTTAGCAAAACGTTCTAACAGTCAGCGCATAAATCCCCAACACGTGTCAACACGTGATGCTCGAAATAAAAAGGAAAAGTGTTTAACACTTATTCGCAGATTTAAGGGTAAAACAAAGGAGATCTGGCTCCACATTTAGGGCGCCCTCACGTGTCCACATGTGACCCCTAACAAATCCCTTTAATATCTAATGGATGGATGCCTATCACGTGCCCACACGTGATGGCCAGGAAATGAAAAGTGTTTAACACTTAATGGCAGAACGAAGAAAGGAGTTTCGGCCCAATCTCAGGCACCTCACGTGCCCCACGTGACCTCTGAAGCACAAGGAATAGAAAAGAGCTCTGGGGCGCCCTCACGTGTCACCACGTGACCCCTAGTGAGCATTATAACGCACAGAGCATGGGCTTTCATCACGTGCTCGCACGTGATGGCCGTCAGAACTAAAGTGTTAAACACTTACCTGCAGAATAAAATAAGGGGAATCAGGGCGCTCTCACGTATCCACACGTGACCCCTCTCCCCTTAGTGTTTAACACTAATCCGAAGACTTTGTCCTCAGTGATTAACACTGATTTTCTTAGTGTTTAACACTAATTTGGAAAACTCTATTTGCAGTGTTTAACACTGATTTGCTTAGTGTTTAACACTAATTTGAAAACACTGTTCCCAGTGTTTAACACTGATTATCTTTTAGTGTTTAACACTAACTTGCTATCTTATTCCCAGTGTTCAACACTGTTGGTTTCTAGTGTTTAACACTAGCTTTAGCCCAATTGGCTAAGTTTTTAGAGGCAAAGCCTCTCCTTCAATGGACCAACAGAGGGCCAATATTTCAAACATAATTGGACTTAGCCCAAACTGGCCATAAGTCCTCAAATCATCTTGAACTGAGCACATCTGCTCTTTCAACCAACTCATTGGTTCAAGGGTACATCTCTGAACTCCTCTGATATTTGTCGTTGTAATCCTTCAACGTCTTCAGAGAGGTGACGGGTCCCGACAACCACACATCAACACGGACTGTGGGGTCCTTAAACTCATGGACTTATGCGTCCTTAAACTAAGATACGGACTGTGGAGTCCTTAAACCCGCGGACTTATGCGTCCTTAAACTAACGGACTAATGCGTCCTTAAACACACCCATATGGACTGTGGGGTCCTTAAACCCATGGACTTATGCGTCCTTAAACTACCTATGGACCGCAATGTCCTTAAACTACCAATGGACCACCATGTCCCTAAACTGGGACAATAGAGCCCCCAAATGCTCTTTTGTCGGATCTAAACGATCCTGTTAAGTCGATCTTAGTCCCAAACTGGACTAAAGTATCCTTAACAACCGTTTAAGTTGATCTTAGCCTCAAATATGGCTAACGTATCCTTAAACCTTCAAACGGACTGGACTATGAATCCCTCCAATCAACTTTGGTTACGTCGTCAGAGAGGTAACGGGTCCCGACAACCATACATTCAATGGACCACTATGTCCCTAAACTGGAACAATAGAGCCCCCAAATGCTCTTTTGTCGGATCTAAACGATCCTGTTAAGTCGATCTTAGTCCCAAACTGGACTAAAGTATCCTTAACAACCGTTTAAGTTGATCTTAGCCTCAAATATGGCTAACGTATCCTTAAACCTTCAAACAGACTGGACTATGAATCCCTCCAATCAACTTTGGTTCAAGGGTACATCTCGGAACTCCTTTGACACCTGTCGTTGTAATCCTTCAACGCCGTCAGAGAGGTAACGGGTCCCGACAACCATACATGTAATGGACCACTATGTCCCTAAACTGGAACAATGGAGCCTAAATGCTCTTTTGTCGGATCTAAACGATCCCGTTAAGTTGATCTTAGTTTCAAATTAGACTAATGTATCATTAACAAACGTTTGAGTTGATCTTAGCCTCAAATATGGCTAACGTATCCTCAAACCAAACCCCCAAACCCAAATCTAAGATAATACGGATTTGGACTAGTCCACGCCCTACGGGCGACGACATAACTTAGTCTCCGTAAACAATCCACGGGCAACAAAACACAAAACAAACACCCACGACACGAAGTGACCAGCTGGAGAAGGAGAAAGTTGTTACCGCGATGCGGTAGCGTAATTAACTGCAGGGGCTTGCGCCTGCAGGGAAGAGCGTCCCCACAATCAAAAACCCCTCAAACGAGGGGGAATCTGACGAAGTCTGCTACATCGGACGCATCCGTTTAAACCTTCGATACATGGTGCCATAAATCAACTTGGCATCTTCGGAGAGGTGAACGGATAGCACCAATTAGCATCTGCCCCGAATCTCAGCGCCAAGACATCGCAGTCTTGTGCGCTGTCTTTCGGAGGGGAACAGATTCTGGCACGCCCGTTGGGACACTATGGCTAGTTTGGAGTTGAGGACACTTCGGAGTTGAGGACTTATGGCCAGTTTGGGCTAAGTCCAATTATGTTTGAAATATTGGCCCTCTGTTGGTCCATTGAAGGAGAGGCTTTGCCTCTAAAAACTTAGCCAATTGGGCTAAAGCTAGTGTTAAACACTAGAAACCAACAGTGTTGAACACTGGGAATAAGATAGCAAGTTAGTGTTAAACACTAAAAGATAATCAGTGTTAAACACTGGGAACAGTGTTTTCAAATTAGTGTTAAACACTAAGCAAATCAGTGTTAAACACTGCAAATAGAGTTTTCCAAATTAGTGTTAAACACTAAGAAAATCAGTGTTAATCACTGAGGACAAAGTCTTCGGATTAGTGTTAAACACTAAGGGGAGAGGGGTCACGTGTGGACACGTGAGAGCGCCCTGATTCCCCTTATTTTATTCTGCAGGTAAGTGTTTAACACTTTAGTTCTGACGGCCATCACGTGCGAGAACGTGATGAAAGCCCATGCTCTGTGCGTTATAATGCTCACTAGGGGTCACGTGGTGACACGTGAGGGCGCCCCAGAGCTCTTTTTTATTCCTTGTGCTTCAGAGGTCACGTGGGGCACGTGAGGTGCCTGAGATTGGGCCGAAACTCCTTTCTTCGTTCTGCCATTAAGTGTTAAACACTTTTCATTTCCTGGCCATCACGTGTGGGCACGTGATAGGCATCCATCCATTAGATATTAAAGGGATTTGTTAGGGGTCACATGTGGACACGTGAGGGCGCCCTAAATGTGGAGCCAGATCTCCTTTGTTTTACCCTTAAATCTGCGAATAAGTGTTAAACACTTTTCCTTTTTATTTCGAGCATCACGTGTTGACACGTGTTGGGGATTTATGCGCTGACTGTTAAAACGTTTTGCTAAGGGGTCACGTGATAAACACGTGAGAGCGCCCAAAGCCTTCATTTCCATTGATCTTTCTTTCTGCATTTTGGGAGTCACGTGGGAACACGTGATGGCATCAAAAAGTGGGGCCAGATCCCCTTTATTTTGTTCTGCAAATAAGTGTTAAACACTTTTATTTTTATTTTAGAGCATCACGTGTTGGCACGTGATAGGGATCTGTGCGCCAATTGTTAAAGCATTTGCTGAGGGGTCACGTGATAACACGTGAGAGCGCCCAAAGCTTTCATCCCCTTTGCTTTTTCTTTCTGCGTTCTGGGAGTCACGTGGGAGCACGTGGGGTGATGCTTCAAAGTTCTTTGCAGGGGATCTTTTCAAGGGTGACCCTAGTTCTTTTCATGAACAGAGATCTTTTAAGAATTGAATTCTCCTTATCTGTAAGAATTAAATTCTTATTTAGGGTAAAACCCTAATTTTGATTCTGGAGGAATTAAATTCCTATTTTGAAAGAATTAAATTCTTATTTAGGGTAAAACCCTAGTTTTGTTTTAGGAGAATTAAATTCTCAGAACTCAATTCCCCTTCTAAGTTTAGGATCTGCATGGCAGGATCTCGACCCGATGAAAATTAAATTCTCAACTTATGGGGAGATGTGCTCTGTGCAGATCTTCAACCGGAAGAAGAACTAAGTTCTTTTTTTTTTGTATAAGAGTTAAACTCTTGGATTTTGAGAATTAAATTCTCTGTTTGAAGTTTATCTTTTTCCCTTTTCTCACCTAGGGTTTTCTTTGTTGAGAATTAAATTCTCCTTTCTTTTCTTCCCTCTTAAGAATTAAATTCTCCTATCTCTGTTTTTCTCTCAAAAAAGTAGATCCCTTCTCTTCTCTTCTTGGCTCCTATTTATAGGAGAAGGAAAAGAGTTAATTTGTTTAGCAAATCTCTCATTGGAAGATTTGATTTGATTGTTGAGAGATTTGATTTATATTTATCATTAATCTGGGCCTTTAGATCATTCAGTGAATTTTATTCACCGTGGATTTTAAATCCAAAAGATATTCTATTTGTTATCCTGGTGAGATTTTCAGGGAAATCTTTCCTTGTCCAAGGTTTTTCTATAAATTGGTGATTTTTAATCACCCTTGAATTTTTAATCCAACGGTTCCCCATGACCCTTTTCCATTTGGCAAGATTCAGAAACTTTTAGAATTTTAATTCTATTAAATTATAATGCTTTTAAAGCCAGTCACGTGCTGGCACGTGACCTTTGGTCACGTGTGAGCACGTGACCCCCAATTGGGTTCCTTTCTCAGCCGCTTATTTATGTTTCAGTTTTAACCATCACGTGTCAACACGTGACCATTGGTCACGTGTAAGCACGTGATACCTCGTTGAGGTATTTTCTGACTTTTAGAATTAAATTCTATTCATTATTTTAGAGACTTTAAAAGCCCATCACGTGTCTGCACGTGACCCATGGTCATGTGTGAGCACGTGATGCCCCATTGGGGTCTTTTCTGAGTTTTTATTATATCTTTTAACTCCTCCAGCGGGTTCTTAAAAGCCCATCACGTGTGGACACGTAATTCCTCATAACTTTTGATCCCGGATGAATTACGAGGCCCATAATATATCAAATCGAAGGGTTTTTCGAGCCGCTTTCGATACCATCAGAATTTATCTGTTTCTCATTCGGGAGTTTGTCAAAAAACAGCCCAGAAGATACTGGTTCCCATTTTCTTAAGCGTATCGCCGCCATTTGATACCTTGGGCTCTTTTGCGCAGAAATTTTTAGCGGGAACAAATCCCCCCCACTACTTTGCCCACGTAAGTATTTACGTGGGTGAAGTAGTGCAAAGTAATGCATAGCGTATGACCAGTTTCGGGTTGGTATATTACTTTCAGAATCTTGATCTGAGAAGATAACGAGCGGACACAAGCGTCGTCATTTATCATTGACTCAAATCTCGACTCTTAAGAGATATAGTTCCAAACCCTTAACTCCATGAGCCGCACCCTTCTATCTCTTTATATCTTACTCTGGAGTGAAGTAGTTTATATGCTCATGAGTAGCTTTTCCATTTCAGTGGCATGTAGCTTTGGCGAGTGTGGCTCATAGATGGTCCATCTTGACCTCTTTGCACGGCAGTGATGGCTTAGGAGACAGGGTTAGGATCTGCCACCTAAGACTTTTCAACTTTATGAGCCGTGAGGGTCTCATAAAGACTTTTCTCCCTACGGATCGAGAGGATCTCGTAGGTGTATTTTCTCCTTAGGAGTCGTGAGGATTCCTAAGTGTGTTTTCTCTTATAAGTCGTAAGGATCTTATGAGAGAATTTTTCCCTCTTACGAGTTGAGAGGACCCGTAAGCGGTTGTTCCCCTCCTTGTCGAAATTCGACTTCGGAGAGTGAGACCCGTGGATAGTATGCAAGAGACCATTTTGGGCCGACTTGCAGGATCCCAGTGCTTAGGAAACAGGTTTTTTAATCCCTACTGCCTAAGGCTTTATCTCACGAGTCGAGACGAATCGAGAAGTTCTCGTAAAGACATCATTTTCCTCACGAGTCTAAACGAATCGAGCAGATCTCGCAAGAATATCTTAACGTCACAGTTAACCTCTACTCTTTACGACAGAAGTCCGTTAGGGTCTGTGGTACTTAAGGTTTTGGCCGTCGTACCGTCGCATGAGCTGATGTATTCCTCGATAGGCAATCGTGCTGTTCGAGTAGCCCTGCTACTGCCGTGTCTCTGATCCCTTCGGGGGCTGGACAAGACGTCTTCAAGCAATCCTCCTTGGCAGTTTGACCGTCGGAAGAGCAAGCGCTAGGAATTTGCCATGCCGCTTTTTACTTGAGGTTAGGCACATTTTGGAGAGCCCCGATGAGTCATAACCACTCCGCGCTGGTGTGGGATGATCTCCGATAGTCTTTCAGGCTTTATATGACTTGCCGTTAAGACCCTGAAGCTAGGAATTTGGCCTTTGCTTCGTTTGCTGGCATTGCGTCCTCTGTATCGAGGCGAATGTCGTGGTTGTCTCTAGGTTGCTGGTGAACCGTCGAGGTTTGGAACTAGGGATTTTGCCGTTGCTCCTTTTGGTGATGTTGCGTCTGCTGTATCGAGACGAACGTCGAGGTGGTGACCACTCCATGTGGGATGATCTCCGGTGGTCTTTCAGGCTTTATATGACTTGCCGTTAAGACCCTGAAGCTAGGAATCTAGCCTTCGCTTCGTTTGCTGGCATTGCGTCCTCTGTATCGAGACGAATGTCGTGGTTGTCTCTAGGTTGCTGGTGAACTGTCGAGGTTTGGAACTAGGGATTTTGCCGTGGCTCCTTTTGGTGATGTTGTGTCTGCTGTATCGAGACGAACGTCGAGGTGGTGACCACTCCATGTGGGATGATCTCCGGTGGTCTTTCAGGCTTTATATGACTTGCCGTTAAGACCTTGAAGCTAGGAATTTGGCCTTCGCTTCGTTTGCTGGCATTGCGTCCTCTGTATCGAGACGAATGTCGCGGTTGTCTCTAGGTTGCTGGTGAACCGTCGAGGTTTGGAACCAGGGATTTTGCCGTGACTCCTTTCGGTGATGTTGCGTCTGTTGTGTCGAGACGAACGTCGAGGTGGTGATCACTCCATGTTGGTATGAGATGATCTCTGAATGTCTTTCCGGTTTTATATGACTTACCGTCAAGACGTTGAAGCTAGGAATTTGGCCTTCGCTTCATTTGCTTTGTCGCGTCCGAATCCTGCTGGGGGAAGAACGCTGGGGTGACATTTCATCTGCTGTATCGAAACGAATGTCAAGGTGGTGACCACTCCGCGCTGGTGTGGGATGATCTCCGATTGTCTTTCAGGCTTTATATGACTTGCCGTCAAGACCCTGAAGCTAGGAATTTGGCCTTCGCTTCATTTGCTGGTGTCGCGTCTGCTGTATCGAGACGAATGTCGCGGTGGTGATCACTCCATGTTGGTGTGAGGACCAGGATCCGCTCTGGACGTTTCCCATGGGATCGAAGAGCGACGTTGTCTGCGTTCCACGTGACCAGAAATTTTGCTCTAGATGCTTCACACGGGTTCACTGCCGTGTTAGGCGAGGACTAGGCTCCGCTCTGGATGCTTCGCACGGGTTCACTGCCGTGCTCTGCGAGGATCAGGATCCGCTCTGGACGTTTTCCACGGGGTCAAAGAGTGACGTTATCCGCGTTCCACGTGACCAGGAATTTTGCACTAGATGCTTCACACGGGTTCACTGCCGCGTTAGGCGAGGACTAGGCTCCGCTCTGGATGCTTCGCACGGGTTCACTGCCGTGCTCTGCGAGGACCAGGATCCGCTCTGGACGTTTTCCACGGGGTCAAAGAGTGACGTTATCCGCGTTCCACGTGACCAGGAATTTTGCACTAGATGCTTCACACGGGTTCACTGCCGCGTTAGGCGAGGACTAGGCTCCGCTCTGGATGCTTCACACGGGTTCACTGCCGTGCTTTGCGAGGACCAGGATCCGCTCTGGACGTTTTCCACGGGGTCAAAGAGTGACGTTATCCGCGTTCCACGTGACCAGGAATTTTGCACTAGATGCTTCACACGGGTTCACTGCCGCGTTAGGCGAGGACTAGGCTCCGCTCTGGATGCTTCGCATGGGTTCACTGCCGTGTTCTGCGAGGACCAGGATCCGCTCTGGACGTTTTCCACGGGGTCAAAGAGTGATGTTATCCGCGTTCCACGTAACCAGGAATTTTGCACTAGATGCTTCACACGGGTTCACTGCCGCGTTAGGCGAGGACTAGGCTCCGCTCTGGATGCTTCACACGGGTTCACTGCCGCGTTAGGCGAGGACCAGGATCCGCTCTGGACGTTTTCCACGGGGTCAAAGAGTGACGTTATCCGCGTTCCACGTAACCAGGAATTTTGCAGTAGATGCTTCACACGGGTTCACTGCCGCGCTCGGCGAGGACTAGGCTCCGCTCTGGATGCTTCACACGGGTTCACTGCCGTGCTCTGCGAGGACCAGGATCCGCTCTGGACGTTTTCCACGGGGTCAAAGAGTGACATTATCCGCGTTCCACGTAACCAAGAATTTTGCACTAGATGCTTCACACGGGTTCACTGCCGTGCTCGGCGAGGACTAGGCTCCGCTCTGGACGTTTTCCATGGGGTCAAAGAGTGACATTATCCGCGTTCCACGTAACCAGGAATTTTGCACTAGATGCTTCACACGGGTTCACTGCCGCGTTAGGCGAGGACTAGGCTCCGCTCTGGATGCTTCACATGGGTTCACTGCCGTGCTCTGCGAGGACCAGGATCCGCTCTGGACGTTTTCCACGGGGTCAAAGAGTGACGTTATCCGTGTTCCACGTGACCAGGAATTTTTTTGATTGTATCCGCATTTCACGGGATGGAGGTTCGACTCTTGGTGATATGTATCGCCGAGCCATGGAATTAGGAGTTTCCGCTGTTCCGCTTTGCTTGATGATGTGTCCGCTGTGACGAGACGAGTGCTGAGGTGGAGTTGGGATTTTGCCATCACTCCGCTTTGCTGACCATGGGGTCTTTTATTAGCTTTGCATGTACATCCTGCTGGACTGCGAAGGAACGCCGTTGTTAACATTGCGTCTGCTGTAATGAGATGAATGCTAAGGCGGAGTTGGGATTTTGCCATCGCTCCGCTTGATGGTGTAAATCTGTGTCCTGCTGGAATGAGGAGGCACGCCGTTGTTGGTCTCCAGGCTGTAGATGTGGCCATTGAGATTTGGAACTAAGGACTTTTCCATGGTTCCGTTTCGTTGCGACTCTGAGGTCGATTGTTGACGTCACGTCCGCATCTGGCTGGAGTGAGGAGAAACGCCGTTGGTGATCTCTAAGTTGTCGATGTTGACGTCGAGACCCTGAAGCTCGGGATCTTCTTTTTGCTTTCTTTGTTGACATTATGTCTGCAATATTGCGATAAATGTCGAGATTGTCTCTAGGTTGTCTATTAACCGTTGAGATTTGGCTCCGCTTTCTGATGGAGCCTGTTGGGAAGGTATGGTTCCCTTTTTATCTGTGCCCCTGGATTGTATACAGGGATCGATGTGATTTCACCTGTAGGGCAAAAAGTTCCATTCTTTCAGTTTTTTATTCTTTCCGCGATGCTCTATCATTTCAGCTTTTTATATCGCGAAAATCGCGATTGCCCAATCATTTCGGCTATTTTTCGCGGTGCCCAATCATTTCGGCTATTTTTCTTTTTACTCGCTGCTTTTTATTGCGAGTTGCCCAATCATTTCGGCTATTTTTCATGCATACATTTTTACTTGCTGATTTTGTTGCAAGTTGCCCCATCATTTCGGCTATTTCATATGCATTTTTTTTTGGCTCGCTGATTTTTTCTCGCGAGTGTGGAACTTGGAATCTGGTGCCAATCTCAGCATCAGCATCGCAGCGACTGGAATATAGCCAGGAGCGAATCATCATTTGCCATGAAAGGACTTGGAATTTGGTACTGATTTAGGCATCAGTATCGCTACAACTGGAATATTGCCAGGAGCGAATCATCATTTGGCTTGAAAGACTTGGAATTTGATACCGGTTTAGGCATCAGTATCGCTACAACTGGGATATTGCCAGGAGCGAATCATCATTTGCCTTGAAAGGACTTGGAATTTGATACCGGTTTAGGCATCAGCATCGCTGCAACTGGGATATTGCCAGGAGCGAATCATCATTTGCCTCTGTCGATGTTGAACAAAGGTGGCTTAGTAAACAGGGTTAAGGGTCCTGTCGGCTAAGGCTTTTGACTTCATGAGCCGTAAGGGTCTCACAAAGGTATTTCTCCCTACAAGCCGTGAGGATCTCGTAGGTGTGTTTTCTCCTTAAGGATCGTGAGGATTCCTAAGTGTATGTTCCCCCGTAAGTCGTAAGGATCTTACAAAAGGGTTTTCTCCTTATAAGTCGAGAGGACTTACAAGTGTTGTTTGCTGTACAAGCATATCCCTAGTCACGGATGGGACTTTGTTAGGGAAATATTTATTCGTGCCCATGGATTGTATACAAGGGTCAATATGAGCCGCTTGTAGGGCAATATCGAAAGTTGTGGGGGTTGCTTAAGCACAGGTTTAGGTCTCTGTAACTTAAGACTTTCAAATCTTATGAGCCGTGAGGGTCCCATAAGAGAGTTCTCCTTACGAGTCGTGAGGATCTCGTAAGTGTATTTTCTCCTTAGGAATCGTGAGGATCCCTAAGTGTGTTGCTCCCTTGTGAGTCGTAAGGATCTCACGCGGGTGGTTTCTCCTTATAAGGTCGAGAGGACCCTGTAAGTGTCTTTTAACGAGGTTGCACCCTTTCGGGTTTTCACAAACACTCGCCGGTAGCCCTGCTGTTTTTACTCACGGAGCCCTTTTGGGTTTTCATCCGTGCCCATTTTGCTTATGGACATACCTTTTTTTTTATTCTTTTTATTCTTTTTTCTAACGAGGTTGCGCCCTTTCGGGTTTTCACAAACACTCGCCGGTAACCCTGCTGTTTTTACTCACGGAGCCCTTTCGGGTTTTCATCCGTGCCCATTTTGCTTATGGACATACCGTTTTTTTTTTCTTTTTTTTTTGCTTTTTTTTTTCTTTTTTCTTTTTTTTTCTAACCATGCCAGCCTGAGGATGCCGCTGGTTGATAGTAGTTTAACGACGTTTCGGTCATTTGCAAGTTTTAGGACATTGCGGTCCGCTGTTAGTTTAAGGACGTTTCGGTCCGACGCCAGTTTTAGGACATAGTGGTCCACCGTCGCCGTATTTGAGGCGAATCTCTAGTTTACTGACTTTTCGGTCTATGGGGCTTTCCTTATGAATGAGCATGATGCCCCCGGCATATCCACCTTTTTCGAAGCATGTTGTTGTTGCGGGTTTACTTTCCACTTTTCGGGCAGCGCGAACTTGCCCTGTTGGTATTGGTCTTCAACCCAGTTTTTGAAGACGTAGCAATTATCGAGTGGGTGACCCATTACTCTGTGGTAGGGACAATAGTTAGGATTGTTAACGTCACCTGGTTGCAATGGACGTTTTGGATCTGGCAGAGTGATAAGCCCGCTGTGCACTGCTAGCTCGAACAATCTCTTTGTTTTATCTTTGGGAAACGAGTAAGGACGTTTCAACTTCTCATTGAGGTATCACGGCTTGTTGTTTTGACGACAAAACGGTCTCGGGTTACTCGGCTGTTGTTGAGTGTTGGCAACAAAGGTCGTTTTTTCCTTTTCCTTTCTCATTTCGTTTGCTCCGTCGTTTGTGGGTCCGAGATTCTTTCCGGGTAGCGTGAGATTGTACTGCTGAACGTTCTCGCAACTCTCCAATTCTTTTGTTTTAGAAATGAATTCCTTGAAGAGAGGGTTGAGGGCGGCTTCTTCATCAGAGTCGCTTCCAAAGGTGAGAACTCGTGATCCCCCGGATTCGTCCCTATGACAATTGCCGGCAACTCTTTTATGCCCATCTGTCATATTTTTTCGCTGTCTACGAGCTTCCCGTTTTATTCTATTGACGTGTTGTCTATGAGCGACATATCCTTGCCACCAACACTTAAAGGACTTGCAGTCTTCAGTAGGATGTACGATCTTCTGATGATATAAGCAGAAGTTAGGGTGTACGTCCGTTTCATCAAAATGTATACCACCAGGAGAATTTTTTCTGAAAGAGGGCGGCCTCATCCCCATTGCTATGGCTTTGGCGAATCGTTTCCTTGTCTTGATCCTGCTTTTATTTGCGGCGGATGTACTTTCATCCGGTGGGAGTGTTTCGACCCTTTCATCTAGTCGCCGGCGTTTGGCTTTCTCGAATATGGCCATCTCGCGCTCTCGATCAGCTTTGCTTTTAAGACGGGCTTCGTTCAGGAAGGCATCGATCATCTCGTCTGATGGCCACAGAAGTTCTGGTTCAGGCCCCACCCCTGGTTTCTCGGTGCAAGGAGCCTCTTTATCATCTATCAATGAGTGAGAGATCACATGACAACTTGCTACGTAGTCCTCAGATTCATCTGATGAGTCTTCTCCATCATTTTCGCCCTCGAGGGCGTGGCTGAGGAACTCTTGGAGCGTGATTGGAATCCGCGCCTTCTGGTTATACTCTTCCAGCACATAAATCTGTTTCTGCAAATCCGTGCGCTTGTCGCCAGGCTTCACGGGCTTCTTGGATTTCTCCTTCTTTTTCGAAGATTTCGACGGCTGGGTGTGAATGCTTTGGCTATCACCACCGATATTTGG
Source organism: Agapanthus africanus (assembly GCA_030015575.1). Taxonomy (NCBI): domain Eukaryota; kingdom Viridiplantae; phylum Streptophyta; class Magnoliopsida; order Asparagales; family Amaryllidaceae; genus Agapanthus; species Agapanthus africanus. The sequence goes on from JASDDO010000001.1 coordinate 67,421,060, forward strand.
AATTGGGCGCGGCTTCAGCATCCCCTTGATGATCTCATGTTCCAACAGGTTCTTCCATCTAATCGCCGGGCACGTCTGAAGATCATTTAGCATCCTTTTGGTCTTGGCCGAAAGAGCCACCTCCCATGGAGCTTCTTCAACAAAAGAGCATGTTGCCCCCAGTGTGTTTGTCTTCTTAGGAGTGTGCGGCTGTGGTGGGTTTACCTTCCACTTTTTAGACAGCGCAAACTTGCCTTGTAGGTACTGATCCTCGATTCATCCCTTAAAGACGAAGCAATCCTCGATCGGGTGACTTACCGTTTGGTGGTAAGGGCAATAATTGGGATCGTTGACATCGCCTGGCTGCAAAGGACGCTTTGGACTCGGCAGATTGATGAGTCTGTTGCGCACTGCCAGCTCGAACAGTCTTCTCGTTTTATCCTGAGGAAACGAGTAAGGACGTCCTAGTCTTTCCTTAAGGGATGGGCGTGGACGCACGTTGTTTTGGCGAACAACCGGGTTTGAGTTGCTTGGCTGTTGCTGAGTACTAGCAAGGAAGGTTGCTTTCCCTTTGCCCTTTTCATTCCAAGGCTCTGTCTTTGAAGAGGACGGCCTATGGCCCATCGGGTCCATTTGGGCCAGCTTGTCAATCAAGGCCTGGAAGGTGGTCGGCTTGAAGAACATCATGAACTGGGAGATGGCCGCTTGAGGGTCAAGGGTACCCACGAACATGCCCACCACGGGCGCTTCTTCAATGCGTTGCTCGCATTACGACCATAGGTTCCGCCATCGTGTTGCGTATTGGACCCATGTTTCGCCGGGCCTTATCCTGGCATTTATCAGTGCTGTTATCGGGGTGCGTTCACTAGCACTCGTGAATCTTTGTGTAAATAGTAGCTCCATCTCCGCAAATATTTTGACAGAGTCGTTAGGTAGCTCCGAATACCATTCAAAGGCCGTTTCTACTAAGCTGCCGACGAATTGGCGAAGCAACAATTTGTCGTCGCCTCCAGTGTTGCCGCATAAGGCTCTGAATTGAGCGACATGCTGATGTGGATTCCATGTCCCTTTATATACATGGAACTTAGGGATCGTATATCCCGGCGGGTAACTAATTTGGTCATACCAGCCCGGGTAGGGTCGTCCGGTTCTAGCAATTTGCCCAGCCGCTTCATTTGCCTGGTGAGCTCGTATTTGCTGAGCTATATGGTCATCCAGTGTGGCCTTGTAAATGGTTTCTTCCTTGGCTGCTGAAAGAGCCGAAGGAGGATTCGATGTCTCTCCTTTGTCATCTTCAAGGACAATCGGAGGATCTTCAGCAGGAGGGTCCGGCTGTAACATCATCCCTACCATATCTTGGAAGAGGAGCACCATTTGTTTTATGTTAGCCGCTTGCTCTGCGACTTCTTTGTCCTTCTTTTCGAGGACTCTGCGTAGGTAGTCAGCATCAGTCTCTTGTTCATGACGCTGCTCTGATGATGCCCCCGGGCTTTCTTTTGGCCCGGTGAGTGCGGCTATTGCAGTCATCATCTCCTGAAGCTTCTGTTGCTGCTCCTGGGTTTTCGTCACGGATCGGGTGAGCGGTCGGTGACCCGTCGAAGCATGGCTTTCCTCCTTTCCAGAAGCCATATAAACAGTGTGCACCACCATGCCTCCAGACTTGGGGTGTTTGGGCTTAGCGTCTTTGTGGTCTGCCACGTTTACTGGGGCTTTCTCTGGCCTCCTTCTTTTCTAAGTGGTTGACGTTGAGGGGGCCGCTGTCGTGGGCACCCAAGTAGTCGTTATCTTTTGTGGCTTAACAGGACGGTTTTCTTCCTGCCGGACCTTCAGCTTCTTCTGCTGGCGGGAGAAATTTCGATCAATCACCGAGTCTTGGACTTGGCGCCAGACCTTGTAGATTTTAGAGGACAGTCGCTGAGGGGGTTGCTCCGGCTTCTTCTCTGGAGTATTCTCCACAGGTGAAGGAGTTCGTTTCAACATCGCAGTAGGAGAATTTCTGCGCACCTTATTCAGCAATTCAAAGCTGTTCTCGGTTGGAACAGCAGCATCGATCCCCACCATCGGAGCTGGTGACGTAAATCCAGAGGGGGATTTGCCCCCAACCTCTCTTACTCGACGCCAGTGGCGACGTCGGGCGTGTCTTGCGGATGGAGTCACCTCCGTTGTTGGATAAGCTTCTTCCTGCCCTCTGCCCTGGGTAGGGGAAGCAGCTTTGAGGTCCTCGCCTGGAGCAGCAACCGGAATAGCCAGCCTTGTAAAAACTGACTTCTCGGAAGGAGAAACCCTTCCAATGATTTCGTCTGCTTGAGCCGGGATAGCTATCCGCCTTGGGATGGTAGCTTCGGGTATCGCAGGTTTGCAGACGTTCTGGCCCAGTCCGTTGAAAACTGAGGTATTGAAGCTGGGCGACCCATTGAGAGGGGTCGCGGCAGTGGTAAGCCGATCAAATACCGACTTCTTTGGGGCTACTTGCAACGTCATTGTGGCATTGAAGCTCAACGGTGGGAGCATGGTCCCGAAGAATAATCCAGTGGTGGCCTGAGTTACCTGCTCCACTGGCATCTTGAAAAGGGAGGCCGCTTGGGGCCCATAAGTCACTCCTCCAGCAAGGACCGAGCGAGAGTTGCAGTTGCAGGCAGTGCAGTTTGAAGCCATTGATCTTCTGTTTTCTACACGGAGCAAGACACCAAATCTTAGTACCTCGAATCCACAGGCAACCACAGTAAACCGCGATTCGTTCGCGAACACGACACACGAAGTGTGGAGTGGAAAGTGGAAAAGGTCCCACCGGGCGTGCCAGAATCTGTTCCCCTCCGAAAGACGGCGCACAAGACTGCGATGTCTTGGCACTGAGATCGGGGCAGATGCTAATCGGTGTTATCCGTCCACCTCTCCGAAGATGCCAAGTTGATTTATGGCACCGTGTATCGGAAGTTTAGACGGATGCGGCCGATGTAGCAGACTTCGTCAGATTCCCCCTCGCTTGAGGGGTTTTTGAATGTAGGGACGCTCTTCCCTGCAGGCGCAAGCCCCTGTAGTTAATTACGCTACCGCATCGCGGTAACAACTTTCTCCTTCTCCAGCTGGTCACTTCGTGTCGTGGGTGTTTGTTTTGTTTGTGGTTGCCCGTGGATTGTATATGGAGACTGAGTTATGTCGTCTCCCGTAGGGCGTGGACTAGTCTAAATCCGTATTATCTTAGATTTGGGTTTGGGGGTTTGGTTTGAGGATACGTTAGCCATATTTGAGGCTAAGATCAACTCAAACGTTTGTTAAGGATACATTAGTCTAATTTGAGACTAAGATCAACTTAACGGGATCGTTTAGATCCGACAAAAGAGCATTTGGGCTCCATTGTTCCCGTTTAGGGACATAGTGGTCCATTGCATGTATGGCCGTCGGGGCCCGTCACCTCTCTGACGACGTTGAAGGATTACAACGACTGGTGTCAAAGGAGTTCCGAGATGTACCCTTGAACCAAAGTTGATTGGAGGGATTCGTAGTCCAGTCTGTTTGAAGGTTTAAGGATACGTTAGCCATATTTGAGGCTAAGATCAACTTAAACGGGATCGTTTAGATCCGACAAAAGAACGTTTGGGTTCTATTGTTCCAGTTTAGGGACATGGTGGTCCATTGAATGTATGGTTGTCGGGACCCGTCACCTCTCTGACGACGTTGAAGGATTACAACGACAGGTGTCAGAGGAGTTCAGAGATGTACCCTTGAACCAAAGCTGATTGGGGGGATTCATAGTCCAATTTGGGACTAAAGTCTGTTTGAAGGTTTAAGAATACGTTAGCCATATTTGAGGCTAAGATCAACTTAAACGGTTGTTAAGGATACGTTAGTCCAGTTTGGGACTAAGATCAACTTAACGGGATCGTTTAGATCCGACAAAAGAGCCTTTGGGGGCTCTATTGTTCCAGTTTAGGGACATGGCGGTCCAATACCAGTTTAAGGACATAGTGGTCCATCTCCAGTTTAGGGACATAGTGGTCCATTGGTAGTTTAAGGACGCATTAGTCCGTTAGTTTAAGGACGCATAAGTCCACGGGTTTAAGGACCCCACAGTCCGTATCTTGGTTTAAGGACGCATAAGTCCATGAGTTTAAGGACCCCACAGTCCGTGTTAATGTGTGGTTGTCGGGACCCGTCACCTCTCTGAAGACGTTGAAGGATTACAACGACAAATATCAGAGGAGTTCCGAGATGTACCCTTGAACCAATGAGTTGGTTGAAAGAGCAGATGTGCTCAGATGAGTTGAGGACTTATGGCCAGTTTGGGCTAAGTCCAATTATGTTTGAAATATTGGCCCTCTGTTGGTCCATTGAAGGAGAGGCTTTGCCTCTAAAAACTTAGCCAATTGGGCTAAAGCTAGTGTTAAACACTACAGACCAACAGTGTTGAACACTGGGAACAGAGTCTTTCGGAGGGACTTATGGCAATCGCGATTTTCGCGATATAAAAAGATGAAATGATAGAGCATCGCGGAAAGAATAAAAAAATGATGAAAGAATGAAACTTTTTGCCCTACAGGTGATGCTACATCAATCCCTGTATACAATCCAGGGGCGCAAACAAAGAAGGAGTCGCACTCCTCCTCCCCAGGTTTCATTAGAAGAAGAAGCCGAATCTCTAAGGGCCACAAATAACCTATAGATCATCTCAAGGCTCGTCTCGTCACAGCGGACACATCATCAAGCAAAGCGGAACAGCAGCAACTCCCAGTTCCATGACTCGACGATGTACTCCCACAGAGAGTCAAATCCCAACTCCGTGAAATGCGGATATAATCAACAAAATTCCTGGTCACGTGGAACGCGGATAACGTCACTCTTTGACCCCGTGGAAAACGTCCAGAGCGGATCCTGGTCCTCGCAAAACACGGCAGTGAACCCGTGCGAAGCATCCAGAGCGGAGCCTAGTCCTCGCCTAACGCGGCAGTGAACCCGTGTGAAGCACCTAGTGCAAAATTCCTGGTCACGTGGAACGCGGATAACGTCACTCTTTGACCCCGTGGAAAACATCCAGAGCGGATCCTGGTCCTCGCAAAGCACGGCAGTGAACCCGTGTGAAGCATCCAGAGCGGAGCCTAGTCCTCGCCTAACGCGGCAGTGAACCCGTGTGAAGCACCTAGTGCAAAATTCCTGGTCACGTGGAACGCGGATAACGTCACTCTTTGACCCCGTGGAAAACGTCCAGAGCGGATCCTGGTCCTCGCAAAGCACGGCAGTGAACCCGTGCGAAGCATCCAGAGCGGAGCCTAGTCCTCGCCTAACGCGGCAGTGAACCCGTATGAAGCACCTAGTGCAAAATTCCTGGTCACGTGGAACGCGGATAACGTCACTCTTTAACCCCGTGGAAAACGTCCAGAGCGGATCCTGGTCCTCGCAGAGCACGGCAGTGAACCCGTGCGAAGCATCCAGAGTGGAGCCTAGTCCTCGCCTAACACGGCAGTGAACCCGTGTGAAGCATCTAGAGCAAAATTCCTGGTCACGTGGAACGCGGACAACGTCACTCTTCGATCCCGTGGGAAACATCCAGAGCGGATCCTGGTCCTCACACCAACATGGAGTGATCACCACTGCGACATTCGTCTCGATACAGCAGACGCGATACCAGCAAACGAAGCGAAGGCCAAATTCCTAGCTTCAGGGTCTTGACGGCAAGTCATATAAAGCCTGAAAGACAATCGGAGATCATCCCACACCAGCGCGGAGTGGTCACCACCTTGACGTTCGTTTCGATACAGCAGATGAAATGTCACCCCAGCGTTCTTCCCCCAGCAGGATTCGGACGCGACAAAGCAAACGAAGCGAAGGCCAAATTCCTAGCTTCAACGTCTTGACGACGCAACATCACCGAAAGGAGTCACGGAAAAATCCCGGGTTCCAAACCTCGACGGTTCACCAGCAACCTAGAGACAACCACGACATTCGTCTCGATACAGAGGATGCAATGCCAGCAAACGAAGCGAAGGCCAAATTCCTAGCTTCAGGGTCTTGACAGCAAGTCATATAAAGCCTGAAAAACAATCGGAGATCATCCCACACCAGCGCGGAGTGGTCACCACCTCGATGATCGTCTCGATACAGCAGATGAAATGTCACCCCAGCGTTCTTCCCCCAACAGGATTCGGACGCGCCAAAGCAAACGAAGCGAAGGCCAAATTCCTAGCTTCAACGTCTTGACGGTAACTTATATAAAACCGAAAAGACAATCGGAGATCATCCCAGATGGAGTGGTCACCACCTCGACGTTCGTTTCGATACAGCTGATGCAACATCACCAAAAGGAGCCACGGCAAAATCCCTAGTTCGAAACCTCGATGGTTCACCGGCAACCTAGAGACAACCATGACATTCGTCTCGATACAGAGGACGCAATGCCAGCAAACGAAGCAAAGGCTAAATTCCTAGCTTCAATGTCTTAACGGCAAGTCATATAAAGCCTGAAAGACAATCGGAGATCATCTCGAACCAATGCAGAGTAGTCACCACCTCGACGTTCGTCTCGATACAGCAGACGCAACATCACCAAAAGGAGCCACGGCAAAATCCCTAGTTCCAAATCTCGACGGTTCATCAGCAACCTAGAGACAACCATGACATTCGTCTCGATACAGAGGACGCGATGCCAGCAGACGAAGCAAAGGCCAAATTCCTAGCTTCAGGGTCTTAACGGCAAGTCATATAAAGCCTGAAAGACTATCGGAGATCATCCCACACCAGCGCGGAGTGGTTATGACTCATCGGGGCTCTCCAAAATGAGCCTAACCTCAAGTAAAAAGCGGCATGGCAAATTCCTAGCGCTTGCTCTTCCGACGGCCAAACTGCCAAGGAGGATTGCATGAAGACGTCTTGTCCTGCCCCCGAAGGGATCAGAGACACGGCAGTCGCAGGGCTACTCGAACAGCACGATTGCCTATCGAGGAATACATCAGCTCATGTGATGGTACGACGGCCAAAACCCTAAGTACCACAGACCCTAACGGACTTCTGTCATAAAGAGCAGAGGTTAACTGTGACGTTAGGATATTCTTGCGAGATCTGCTCGATTCGTTTCGACTCGTGAGGAAAATGATGTCTTTGCGAGAACTTCTCGATTCGTCTCGACTCGTGAGATAAAGCCTTAGGCAGTAGGGATTAAAAAACCTGTTTCCTGAGCACTGGGATCCTGCAAGTTGGCCCAAAATGGTCTCTTGCATACTATCCACGGGTCTCACTCTCCGAAGTCGAATTTCGACAAGGAGGGGAACAACCGCTTACGGGTCCTCTCGACTCGTAAGAGGGAAAAATTCTTTCATAAGATCCTTACGACTTATAAGAGAAAACACACTTAGGAATCCTCACGACTCCTAAGGAGAAAATACACCTACGAGATCCTCTCGATCCGTAGGGAGAAAAGTCTTTATGAGACCCTCACGGCTCATAAAGTTGAAAAGTCTTAGGTGGCAGATCCTAACCCTGTCTCCTAAGCCATCACTGCCCTGCAAAGAGGTCAAGATGGACCATCTATGAGCCACACTCGCCAAAGCTACATGCCACTGAAATGGAAAAGCTACTCATGAGCATATAAACTACTTCACTCCAGAGTAAGATATAAAGAGATAGAAGGGTGCGGCTCATGGAGTTAAGGGTTTGGAACTATATCTCTTAAGAGTCGAGATTTGAGTCAATGATAAATGACGACGCTTGTGTCCGCTCGTTATCTTCTCAGATCAAGATTCTGAAAGTAATATACCAACCCGAAACTGGTCATACGCTATGCATTACTTTGCACTACTTCACCCACGTAAATACTTACGTGGGCAAAGTAGTGGGGGGCATTTGTTCCCACCAAAAATTTCTGCGCAAAAGAGCCCAAGGTATCAAATGGCGGCGATACGCTTAAGAAAATGGGAACCAGTATCTTCCGGGCTGTTTTTTGACAAACTCTCGAATGAGAAACAGATAAATTCTGATGGTATCGAAAGCAGCTCGAAAAACCCTTCGATTTGATATATTATGGGCCTCGTAATTCATCCGGGATCAAAAGTTATGAGAAATTACGTGTCCACACGTGATGGACTTTTAAGAACCCGCTGGAGGAGTTAAAAAATATAATAAAAACTCAGAAAAGACCCCAATGGGGCATCACGTGCTCACACGTGACCATAGGTCACGTGCAGACACGTGATGGGCTTTTAAAGCCTCTAAAATAATGAATAGAATTTAATTCGAAAAGTCAGAAATTACCTCAACGAGGTATCACGTGTTTACACGTGACCAATGGTCACGTGTTGACACGTGATGGTTAAAACTGAAACATAAATAAGCGGCTGAGAAAGGAACCCAATTGGGGGTCACGTGCTCACACGTGACCAAAGGTCACGTGCCAGCACGTGACTGGCTTTAAAAGCCTAATAATTTAATAGAATTAAATTCTAAAAGTTCTGAATCTTTCCAAATGGAAAGGGGTCATGGGGAACCGTTGGATTAAAGATCCAAGGGTGATTAAAAATCATCAATTTATGGAAGAATCCCAAATAAGGAAAGATCTCCCTAAATCTCACCGAAATAACAAACAGAATATCTTTGGATCTAAAATCCAACGGTGAATAAAATTCTCTGAATGATCTAAAGGATCATATTAATTATGAAATCAAATCATATCTTTCAATGAGAGATTTGCTAAACAAATTGATTCTTTTCCTTCTCCTATAAATAGGAGCCAAGTAGAGAAGAGAAGTGATCTACCTTGGGGGGAGAGAAGAAACGGAGAGAGGAGAATTTAATTCTCTGCAAAAGAAAAACCCTAGGTGAGAAAAGAGAAAAGATTAGCTTCAAAAAGAGAATTTAATTCTCAAAATTCAAGAGTTTAACTCTTATAAAAAATAAAGAAGAACTTAGTTCTTCTTCTGGTTGAAGATCTGTACAGAGCACATCTCCCCATAGGATGAGAATTTAATTCTCATCGGGTTGAGATCCTGCCATGCAGATCCTAAACTTAGAAGGGGAATTGAGTTTTGAGAGTTCAATTCTCCTAAAACAAAACTTAGGTTTAACCCTAATCAAGAATTTAATTCTTTTACAGATCTGGGAATTTAATTCCTTTGAAAAGAAATCAAGGTTTTATCCTAAATAAGAATTTAATTCTTTCACGATAGGAATTTAATTCCTCCAAAATCATAATTAGGGTTTAACCCTACAAAGAATTCAATTCTTAAAAGATCTCTGTTCATGAAAAGAACTAGGGTCACGTGCCCCCACGTGACCCTTGAAAAGATCCCCTGCAAAGAACTTTGAAGCATCACCCCACGTGCTCCCACGTGACTCCCAGAACGCAGAAAGAAAAAGCAAAGGGAATGAAAGCTTTGGGCGCTCTCACGTGTTATCACGTGACCCCTCAGCAAATGCTTTAACAATTGGCGCACAGATCCCCATCACGTGCCAACACGTGATGCTCTAAAATAAAAATGAAAGTGTTTAACACTTAATGGCAAAACAAAAGAAAAGAAGCTTCGGGCGCTCTCACGTGTCCCCACGTGACCTCTCAGCAAGTGCTGTAATATTCGATGCATAAACCCCCATCACGTGCCAACACGTGATGCTCTAAAATAAAGATGAAAAGTGTTTAACACTTATTCGCAGATTTGAGGATAAAACAAAGGAGATCTGGCTTCACATTTAGGGCGCCCTCACGTGTCCCCACGTGACCCCTAACGAATCCCTTTAATATCGAATGGATGGATGCCTATCACGTGCCCACACGTGATGGCTAGAAAATTAAAGGTGTTAAATACTTACCTGCTGAATAAAATAAGGGAAATCAGGGTGCTTTCACGTGTCCGCATGTGACCCCTCCCTCCTTAGTGTTTAACACTAATTGGAAAACTCTATTTGCAGTGTTTAACACTGATTTGCTTAGTGTTTAACACTAATTTAAAAACTTTGTTCCCAGTGTTCAACACTGTTGGTCTGTAGTGTTTAACACTAGCTTTAGCCCAATTGGCTAAGTTTTTAGAGGCAAAGCCTCTCCTTCAATGGACCAACAGAGGGCCAATATTTCAAACATAATTGGACTTAGCCCAAACTGGCCATAAGTCCTCAACTCATCTGAGCACATCTGCTCTTTCAACCAACTCATTGGTTCAAGGGTACATCTCGGAACTCCTCTGATATTTGTCGTTGTAATCCTTCAACGTCTTCAGAGAGGTGACGGGTCCCGACAACCACACATTAACACGGACTGTGGGGTCCTTAAACTCATGGACTTATGCGTCCTTAAACCAAGATACGGACTGTGGGGTCCTTAAACCCGCGGACTTATGCGTCCTTAAACTAACGGACTAATGCGTCCTTAAACTACCAATGGACCACTATGTCCCTAAACTGGAGATGGACCACTATGTCCTTAAACTGGTATTAGACCGCCATGTCCCTAAACTGGAACAATAGAGCCCCCAAAGGCTCTTTTGTCGGATCTAAACGATCCCGTTAAGTTGATCTTAGTCCCAAACTGGACTAACATATCCTTAACAACCGTTTAAGTTGATCTTAGCCTCAAATATGGCTAACGTATCCTTAAACCTTCAAACAGACTTTAGTCCCAAATTGGACTATGAATCCCCCCAATCAGCTTTGGTTCAAGGGTACATCTCTGAACTCCTCTGACACCTGTCGTTGTAATCCTTCAACGTCGTCAGAGAGGTGACGGGTCCCAACAACCATACATTCAATGGACCACCATGTCCCTAAACTGGAACAATAGAACCCAAACGTTCTTTTGTCGGATCTAAACGATCCCGTTTAAGTTGATCTTAGCCTCAAATATGGCTAACGTATCCTTAAACCTTCAAACAGACTGGACTACGAATCCCTCCAATCAACTTTGGTTCAAGGGTACATCTCGGAACTCCTTTGACACCAGTCGTTGTAATCCTTCAACGTCGTCAGAGAGGTGACGGGTCCCGACGGCCATACATGCAATGGACCACTATGTCCCTAAACGGGAACAATGGAGCCCAAATGCTCTTTTGTCGGATCTAAACGATCCCGTTAAGTTGATCTTAGTCTCAAATTAGACTAATGTATCCTTAACAAACGTTTGAGTTGATCTTAGCCTCAAATATGGCTAACGTATCCTCAAACCAAACCCCCAAACCCAAATCTAAGATAATACGGATTTGGACTAGTCCACGCCCTACGGGCGACGACATAACTCAGTCTCCGTATACAATCCACGGGCAACCACAAACAAAACAAACACCCACGACACGAAGTGACCAGCTGGAGAAGGAGAAAGTTGTTACCGCGATGCGGTAGCGTAATTAACTGCAGGGGCTTGCGCCTGCAGGGAAGAGCGTCCCCACATTCAAAAACCCCTCAAGCGAGGGGGAATCTGACGAAGTCTGCTACATCGGCCGCATCCGTCTAAACCTCCGATACACGGTGCCATAAATCAACTTGGCATCTTCGGAGAGGTGGACGGATAACACCAATTAGCATCTGCCCCGAATCTCAGTGCCAAGACATCGCAGTCTTGTGCGCCGTCTTTCGGAGGGGAACAGTCATTACCTCGTGAACTATCTAAAAGTATAGCAAGGAATTATAAGATTTATGCCGAAACTAAACTATATTGTATTTTTCTGTAAAATTGCGATAAAAAGTAAAATAAGAATTCTTTTGATATGAAACTTGTCAATATGTTTTGTTAATATTTAATGATCATGATGTGATGGTTTTGTATTATTGGTTTTAAGAAAAATATGATTTTTAAGGAAAAACCGAATTGGAAGTCGGATTAACTCCACTTCCGTCGGGTTTTAAAATTCTAAGTTTTTAGAATAGTAAAGAGAAGGGGGAGAAGCGACTTACTAGATTGTAGGGTAGAGAAGAGTAAAAGGAAGAAGTGGGAGGCACCGGTGCGTCGTTTCATCACCGGAATCTTCTCGGATCGTCGTCGAAAGTTCGTCGGAGCTTCGCCCTTTGCTAACTCCACTTGCACACAAAAAGTCTATGGAACTTTCTTGAGAGTTTGGACAGAGATTTGGAAGTGAGGAGGTGTGATTTTAGCTGTGGTATTTATAGGAAAAATTAGGGTTTAGGGTAGATGAAAGGGTGTGATAAAAATTGTATTAAAATATGGTTTAAATAGGGTTTTAAATTGCTCTGTAAATATGCAGGGAAATTAAACAGTACAGGGGTTATGGGGAGTTAAAGAGTCACAGGTTACATAAAAAAATGGGGTTTCGGCCGAGTTGACCCGGCGGCGCCGGCCGAGTCAGCTGTGCCGCCGGCCCGATTCGACCGGGCCGAGTCTCGCCGCCACGTGTCCCCTGTCTCTTGGTCTACCTCTTGAACTCGTTTATTTTATATGTGACTCTTGGTTTTTACGAGTTATGCACGTGTACACTCTTGGGCTTCTAAAAAGATTAAAAGAAAACTAATTAAAAAATAATGTGGCTGATGGGATTTGAACTCTGGTGCTTTGGTTCAGCAGTGCAAGGTCTTACCAATGAGCTACAGGCTCCTTCTTGCTGTTCAAAAGTAATTCCAATACTTATAGTACTCACAAGAAATGTAAATACCCTAAGTATAAATTAACTTTAAATCAATTTTATGTACACAAGAATTGGAGTTGTTACAGTCTACCCTCCTTACAAAAATTTCGTCCTCGAAATTTACAATTTATTTTAAGTACTAGTTTACAAATAGGTGAGGATATCTTGCACGCATCTCATCTTCCCTTTTCCATATCGATTCTCCTGGAGTATCTTTTCTCCACATCACTCGAACCAAGTTGACTTTCTTGTTCCGAAGTGATTTCACTTTCCTGTCCAGGATCTCAACAGGTTGTTGCTCATAAGATAAGTCGGGCTGTACAGTGAGCTCGGAATGATCGAGAATATGGCTGGGGTCACTCACATACCTTCTAAGTTAGGATATGTGGAACACATTATACACTCCTTCCAATGAGGATGGAAGTGCCAAGCGGTATGCCACTTCACCGACTCATTCGAGTATGTCGAACGGTCCAATGTACCTTGGACTTAGCTTACCCCGTCTTCCAAATCGGATCACTCCACGGTTCGGAGATATCATCAGAAATACATGATCTCCTGGCTGGAACTCGAAATGACGGCGCTTTGCATCAGCCCAATGCTTCTGTCAATCTTGGGCTATGCACATTCTTTCCCTGATAGTACGAACCACATCAACAGTTGCTACTATCATCTCAGGTCCAAGGAGTTCTCTATCACCGATGTCATCCCAACTTAATGGCGATCGACACTTTCTTCCATAAAATGCTGCAAAAGGTGTCATTTCTATGCTTGCTTGGTAGCTGTTGTTGTATGAAAACTCCACAAGATGTAGGTGATCTTCCCACGATCCTCCGAAGTCTGACATACACGCTCTGAGCATATCCTCCAAGATCTGAATAGTTCGCTCAGACTGACCATCAGTTTGTGGATGATAAGATGTGCTGATGTTTAGACTTGTTCCCAAGCTCGCTTACAGACTCTGCCAAAATTGTGATCGGAATCTAATGTCACGATCGGAGACAATGCAGACCGGTACTCCATGAAGTCTCACAATTTCCAGTAAAAGTTCATGAGTATCAGAGATAGTACATATTTGAATATTCAAAATCTTACTTGGATTCTTACCTCCATGTACTTCTTTGCTAATGTCTCAGTTGATTGGCCAACTCGAAATGGGATGAAGTGAGCCGACTTTGTGAGTCGATCCACAATAACCCATACCGCATCGTTACCCTTTGTGCTGTAAGTTTACGGTAGCGCCCCGGCCGTCTTACAGACGCCAATATGCGGAACAAAACTTTTACGACTGGTGCTATCGCATACTATAACACGGATCTGCCATTAAAGCTAAACTAACATATTGTAAAGAGGGTAGAATTGTTATACCGAACGATCCGAGTCCTTCGGTCTTTAACCATCATCCCACGCTTTCTTGCAGCGGCTTCGATCTTCTGAAACTCCAGTCTCGCCGTCTAGGTGGCACCACGTCGACGGATCTTTAAACGGGCTCCCGCCTCTGAACCGAGGCAACTCGGTCGTCAAGTTTGCTAAAAGAGACGACCAAGATGAAGTAGAGAATGAGTAGAATACTTTGTCTCGTTTCGTCCAAGGCTATGGACGAACGGTTAATGAAGTTGCCTTTTGGAATCGGGTAAATGGAAATTGGGCTATGAAATTTTCATACACTCAACTATCATAATCTTTTCTCTCAAATCAAACTGAACAACCATGCCCATTCCCACAAGAGGGGCCGGCCATATAAAGGAGAGGAGGGAGATGAGTGTAGGAGAGGGGGGTGACCATTATCATGAATGAAAACAATGAGTCATGAAACACCTAGTGTGAACATAATTAAAGCAAAAGATGAATCATTAAGCAAGTCATCACAACATTAAATGCACCATTAATGAACTAATGACTCATGAAGCTAGTCACCATTTCTAGAACCTTCTAGAACTCTGACTCACCTCATGACCCACCCAATTAAAGAAAAGATAAATCCGCATTTAACCGAATGTTAAATACGGGTGATAGAAAACTGGAAACTGGCAACTTCCAAAAGTGATCTTGAAATGAATTTCAGGATAACCCCGTAACGGTATAAATATACCCGCATTTGTATTACGACCGAATACAAATGCAACTGAGACAAAGATATTATATCTACACAGTATAATACTGAGATCCGGCTTAAACCAAAGCCTACCAGTATTATCTGCCCGAAAAATGACACGTGCGAAAACGCACGTGCATTTTCCGAACCCTGCCATAATACCATACGGCATCTACAACGTTTCGCCCGAACTTGGGAAAGTGTCTGTGGGGGGGACTCTAATGACTCATCAATACACTGGCACTAGGTATAACCACCAGCACGTCAGAGGTACAAGCTGCACGTAACAGTTTGCCTATGAATTGATTGGAAGGGAAGCTGACGAGCGAACTCATCTATAAACCCTACTGAGCCTGACAGTGACAATATCCGTACAGTCCGGTCCATTCGTCTATGAGTATCGCATATAAGGCCTAGGAGGCTTATAAACGTCAGACCCCCAATAGCTGTATAAGTCGTGTCAGAGAGCAGCCCAGAACACCCTGAGATACTACTGGAATACCTTCCAGTAAATCTCGATTACCCTGGCCAGGGATTTCGTGTAATGGCTCTCCTAAACATAGCGCGATCTCACCCCCAATACCGGGAGAGACGAATCCCCGAAGATCTGCTCACTGCCTCCATGTGGCTCGGGACTGTACCCAAAATATACCTGTTTGCACAACTCCTTTGACCCGTGGTAGGGTATAAATCAAAGTACAGTGGGAACTCACACGAGACAAATGACGACCTCAGGTCGATGAACTAACCTGTACACATGTCACCAGGAAACTGCTATCTGACGCTAGGTATAATACCAACCAGCAAGTTCCCGGCGAGTCCTGTCCGGTATACTCATAACTCAATGAGCACCTGTATACATCTTAGGTGAACAAACTAACACCAATGGCTTGTGAGACCGGCCACCGGCCCTCGTCGGGGTCTCGAATGTATACACTAGTATACTCTGGAGTATCGATGCCCTGTCTCGAAATTCCTACGACTAGGGACACTTTAAGGATGTGCTTATAGACCCCAGCTCTCACGTATATGATCGCCATCATACTGCCGGCAGTCAAGCAAGAATCTTATGGGCTCTATTAACATGCAATAGTGAACTAAAGCATGTATACGATGATAAAGACAAACCAGATAGCATACTATCATCTCGAGCAAGACTTTCATATCGGTATAGGTTCTTCCTCAATCATTGCAATCACGTACCTGCGATCCAATAATTGACTTAGAGGGCACTATATCCAACAATCTCCTACTTGCACTTAAGGCTATTATTGCGATGTCGCATACTCATAGTCTCAGTGAGTGGATCCGCCCTGATGTTTCTTTCTACGTCTCTCTTAATCTCAAGTTCGCGGAGAAAGTCATCTCTTGAATCGAGTAATAGGTGTCTTAGAATATGTCTGGATACCTGATGGGACCTAGTTCATAAATGAACTCCAAATCCAAACTTCTTAGACTGTATTGATAACTGAACCTAATCAGTATCGCGCACCATGCCTCCCACAGTATCTTCTTGGACCACCTGTCCATAATACTGTCCCTCGTCAGAGGGAAAACTATAACTCTGACAATCACTCTGTCATCCAGGTCACCTGTGAAGCCTGGAATAATAACCGTCTCCCGAAGGAGGCTGCCGTCATCTAATCCGTATAACATGTACTTATGTTCTATAACTGCTTCCGTATGTTTCTTCAGGATTGGATTAATATAAACTTATCGCATCTAGTGCAAAAACGACATCTGGTATGGTACTTGACATCTCACGATTGACTCAATTGCCTAAGCAAGTGATCTGCCAATCATGTGCGTCCCTCTCCCCTTTAGTCTGTAAGACATCTTTAGAGAGGGTGACTCCATCACCTGCAGGTACACCACCATGCCAGGAGTCATCTATTCTAAACTACTATTAGAATATTGTCAAAGTACCCACATTGGGAAACTACCCAAATCTAGATCTAAAACCATAGATCTAGAAACCAGAATGTCAAATATTATATCCATGTCCCTTGTGGAGAAACAATTGTGTGACGACCAAAGTACAACCGATCGTAGTATAGGAATTTTACTTCCTACTCTGTGTATGTCATCCAAATACCAGGATATCACATCCTACTACTTTCTCAACAGATCCATCCCCTATTCTGATGAAGTCAAAGTCATGACTGTTACATCAAAATTAGATGATCTAATATCTGCTATATCTGTTTATGCCTATAAATAGACATAAGCTACTTGCCCACTATGCTTCCGTTGCTCCCATTGACTACGATAATCCTCTGGCAGAATAATATATACGTACACTTCTAAAACTAGTTTAGAACGACGCTATACATATTCTCCTGCCGGGTCTCATAGTCTGGAACAACAGTAGTGTCAAGTCTGGATAAACAAGAACCTCCCTGTCACCGTCCTTGAGGCTACCGGAGTACCTCTCGGGTGTCTGAGGTTACCCACTATATCTGCGGAGTGGCTATTGGAATGTCAAACCCGATTGAATGTATAGGTCGTATTAAATTTTCCGTAATCGTTTGCGGTTCTGGAATCACTTCCAGTTCTACCATACTCCCACTACCGTTTTCTGAAAAAATCCATTTTACTAAAACTGCGGCGAGTCAAGAACAATATCACTATTGATCTTCCAGATGGTAGAAAATCAACCCTCGTCAAAGCTAGGGTCAACCCACAAACTGCCGTTACAGAAACATGCCTTGAGTTATCCAGTGTCTGGTTTTAAGCATAAGCTGGACAACTCCCCTTACCTTAATATCGTTAAGATATGAAGCAATCTATATCCAATATAGAAACTTAGGTACTTATTTAATTTGAACCAGATTCAAATCATGCAGCTGTCTCCGGTACATATCAACTTAATGGAGAGAGGCTAATCAGCATTACTCAACTTAGGAATCCATCCAATTATGAGTAACCTGAAAGAGAAACAAGTTTCTCAAAACCATTACTATTAACTGAATATCATTCACAAGAATCTACATCTTCTATTTCTTTGAAGAATCCCGATACTTGCGATACTTGGTTTTCTACTTTATTCTTATACCCACAACTTCTCAAAACTTAGACATTGTATTTCTACGAAACACTTGTCTAAAAACTAGAGAAGTTACAAGTAAACAGAATATAGTACGAGGACCAACCCCTGTCCTGATGGACACTGGACAACATACAATACTCTGTATAAGTCCGCTGAGTTGAATAACTCATAACCTGTGTATCGTAGGTTGAAAACTGTGCCCAGGCGATTTCCTCAAATATCACCAATTACAACGAATTCTGATACAATGAGGATGATCACCTAATTCCCAATAACTTGCTCCCACTCAACATCTTTAAAACGATACAGATGTGAGAATCATACCTGGTAAATACATACCCTGGAGTAAGTATCTAATCGGGAAATCAGTTTTCAATTAACAATGCACAGTGTAACTGAAACATGAAAATGTTTCGTAGGGGTATCCTGGTATTCTTAGTAATGCCTCTTCCATAATCCAATTCATGACTTTAACCGTATATCTCCCTGCCATCTTTCCAATTCCCTTTATTTGTCTTTAGTCGTTACCTTTTGTACACCATCATTAGGCTAAGTGGTTTTCTTCCTTCCCTACCGTTCGGCACCAGCCTATGGTTTGGAAGAAGAATATCCAGTAAGCATAATAGGTGTACCCTCCTAATCCTAGGAGTACTCTCAACTTGAGAGAAGGTGATGATAAAAGACAACTGAATAATCCTTATTCCTATTTCTCCTGAACCAGAATCCATCCTCGAAAAAATATCCTTCGAGTTCGTATATAACCATACGATGGATTTATCCAATGGAATTGGATGTTCGTAGTGATACGGGTTATTCTGGAGAAATGAAAAGGTGAAGTAGGAGTGGCGATGAAATACGTGGTTTGGTCGTGAATGTTAATAGTCGCAATTTACTTTGCCCCCTTTCTAATCCCTTTATTTGTCTTTATTTATTACCTTCTATACACCCGGCTTAGGCTAATTGGTTTTCTTCATTCCCTACCTTTCGGCACCTGCCTATGGTTTGGAATAAGGCTATCCAATAAGCGTAATAGGTGTGTTGGGGTAAAAATTTACACCCCGGTTGACCGAGTCAAAGTCAAGGTCAACCCCCAAGCTAGGTGAGCCCAAGCCCAGGTCAAGCGGGCCCACGCCCAAATCGAGCCCGCAGCCAGCGTCCCCATGCCAACAACAAAATCATGTAATAAATAATTTTTATGTAATTGTTTATGCATGAATGTGGGCATAAAGCCAATATTTTGTAAGCCCATGGCTTATGTGCAAAAATGAAATGGCACATGTGCCATGGGATGGCTAAAATGCCGTTTTTGTAAAGCCCAAGGGGCTATATGTAAATATGTAAGCCTATATAAAAGGCAAAATGATGATGAATAAAATAACACTTTTCATTCTCTCCACAAAAATTAGAGCTGAGCTCTTTCTTCCTTCTTCAAGGTTCCAAAACCTTCTTCTTTCTCTTGAATTAAATCAAGAGTTTTACTCTTCCTTTTTCAAAACTAAATAGTTTTCCACCACAAAACCCACAAAGGGAAACTTGGATCTGCCATCAGATCTTAAAAAGGAGAGATTTTGAGATTTTACATCTCTTGATCTTCAAGATCCAGCAAGCAACAGGAGGAAGAAGAAGAACCCTTCCATTAACCCAACAAAAAAAAACACTCAGGAGTCTAACTCCTCTTTGATTTCTCTTCAGAGAAATCTTTTTAGGCTAAAAGCCTGTTGTGTGCGCAAGTCGCCCGCGTGCCGACACGTGGCGCGCGCGCTTGCGCAACTGCGCAAGTGCGCAAGTCGCCCGCGTGCCGACACGTGGCGCGCGCGCTTGCGCAACTGCGCAGTTGCGCAAGGCGCCCGCGTGCCGACACGTGGCGCGCGCGCTTGCGCAACTGCGCAAGTGCGCAAGTCGCCCGCGTGCCGACACGTGGCGCGCGCGCTTGCGCACCTGTGCATCCCTTGGATGTCTTTTCCCCCTCTTTTGTGTACATACATACACATATACATATGTATACAAATTTATACATACACGTACTCCACGACACTGTCCCTGTTAGAAAAAAATTTCTAACGGGGCGCTGCCCCGCACCCCGCAAGGGGGCTGCTAGCCCCCTTGACCCCCAGCCCGCTATCCGGGTAGCGGGACCCCCGTAAAAACTCTGCGTGGCTCCCGATATATCCAAACCCCCCCTTTCAGAACTGAACACACGTATACTGCACATTGAGTTCGCATGACCAGTTTAACCCGTTAATCGGAGGTTCCCTCGCCCCAAAGGCGATGGGTAATTAACGGCAGCTTAGTCCGCGGCTGCCGGAGATTCGGATCCCCACAATCATTAAACCCCGGCCTACCCTAGGCCGGGGGAATCTGTAGTACGCCTGACAAGCGCGCGCGTATTCCCATCTCAATGGGGTGACGAAAAACACCCTACAGATTCTGGCACGCCCGGTGGGACCATCTCTCCTCCCATATTTCGGGTTAAATGTTCATGCGAACTCAATCAATATACATATCGATTGCCTATACTGAAATAATGTTTCTATTTCAAGGTTAACAATTTCCAATTGCCATATTCGATGCAAGTCGGTATTTGAACGATTTTTTCTTGGCCCCAGCTGGGGGCAAGGCCATCAACACTGACAAAGTAATAAGGCACCTCGGGCAAACTCCAGCGGTACCCCCGACAACTACCCGATCAGGTATCTTCTCTGACCTCTAAGTCGTTAAACTGGAAACAGATGACCTCCAAGTCGCTAAACTGGAAACAGCTGACCTCCACGTCGTTAAACTGGAAACAGATGACCTCTAAGTCTTTAAACTGGAAACAGATGACCTCCAAGTCGTTAAACTGGAAACAGATGACCTCTAAGTCTTTAAACTGGAAACAGATGACCTCTAAGTCTTTAAACTGGAAACAGATGACCTCTAAGTCGTTAAACTGGAAACAGATGACCTCTACGTCTTTAAACTGGAAACAGACGACCTCTAAGTCGTTAAACTGGAAACAGATGACCACCAAGTCGTTAAACTGGAAACAGATGACCTCCAAGTCTTTAAACTGGAAATAGATGACCTCTACGTCGTTAAACTGGAAACAGATGACCTCCACGTCGTTAAACTGGAAACATATGACCTCCAAGTCGTTAAACTGGAAACAGATGACCTCCAAGTCGTTAAACTGGAAACAGCTGACCTCCACGTCGTTAAACTGGAAACAGATGACCTCTAAGTCTTTAAACTGGAAACAGATGACCTCCAAGTCGTTAAACTGGAGACAGAGGACCACCACGTCGTTAAACTGGGAATAATCGACCTCTAAGTCGTTAAACTGGAAATGTAAAAAAAAAAAAGTGTAAATAAGAAAAAAAAGAATGTGTAAATAAATGAATAAAAAGAAAAGCCGAAATGATGGGGCAACTCGCAACAAAAATCAGCGAGTAAAAAAAAAATGATGAAAATAAAGCCGAAATGATGGGGCAACTGCGAATAAATAGCCGAAATGATAGGGCAATCGCGATCATCGCGATAAGAAAAGCTGAAATGATAGAGCAATCGCGGTAAAACAAAAACAAAAGCCAAAAAAAATGACAATAATATAAAACAAGGGCGGATGATGAGTTGCTCCTGGCATTATTCCAGTGCAGCAATGCAGACGCCAAACAAAAATCCAATTTCCCAAAATTCTTTCAGCCCTACGGCCAGTCCCCAAATTGACTACCGTATACAATCCACGGGCTCAAATAATCCTCGGCATACCCATGCCCCACCGCAACCACCAGTTACACGGCTGATCTCCACCTTTGGAATTATGCTTCATTGGAAAGACCCACTCATGTGTCCTCACGATGCATGAGGAGAACAAACCTTCGTGAGATCCTTACGACTCACCAAGGAAAAACACACTTAGGAGTCCTCACGACTCTTAAGGAGAAAATACACCTGCGGGATCCTTACGACTCGTAGGGAGAAAATGCTTTTATGGGACCCTCACGGCCCATAAAATTGAAAAGTCTTAGGTGATAGGGATCCAAACCTGTCTCCTAAGCCATCGCTCCCCATACCCCAAAAAAAAAGGCGAATGATGAGTCGCTCCTGGTACCATATTCCAGTGCAGCGATGCAGACGCCAACCAAATTCCAACTCCCATACCCCAAAATGGCGAATGATGAGTCGCTCCTGGTACCATATTCCAGTGCAGCGATACAGACGCCAACCAAATTCCAAATCTCATACCAACGGCGAATGATGAGTCGCTCCTGGTACCATATTCCAGTGCAGCGATGCAGACGCCAACAAAGTCCTGAAATGTTTCTGGCCCTACGGTCTGGATCATACATCCTGCAAAACCGTATACAATCCACGGGCGCAAAACAATCCCGATTCCAGCAAAAAAAAAAAAAAAAAAAAAAAAACAAAAACAAAAAAAAACGGTATGTCCACAAGCAAAAGGGGCACGGATGAAAACCCGAAAGGGCTCCATGAGTAAAAACAGCAGGACTGCCGGCGAGTTTGTGAAAACCCGAAAGGGCGCAAACTCGTAAAAAAAAAAAAAAAAAAAAATGCACTCGCAAAGTCCTCTCGACTTCGTGAGGAGAAAATTCCCGCGTGAGATCCCTACGACTCGCAAAGGAGCAACACACTTAGGAGTCCCCACGACTCCTAAGGAGAAAATACACCTGCGGGATCCTTACGACCCGTAGGGAGAAAATGCTTTTATGGGACCCTCGCGGCCCATAAAATTGAAAAGCCTTAGGTGACAGGGATCTAAACCTGTCTCCTAAGCCACCAATTCCCAAATTCTCTCGGGGCACATGATGAGTTGCTCCTGGCATTATTCCAGTGCAGCAATGCAGATGCCAAACAAACCAAATCCAAATCCTCTCGGGGCACATGATGAGTTGCTCCTGGCATTATTCCAGTGCAGCAATGCAGATGCCAAACAAAAAAAAACAAAACAAAAACAAATCCAAATCCTCCCGGGGCACATGATGAGTTGCTCCTGGCATTATTCCAGTGCAGCAATGCAGATGCCAAACAAAAACCCCAATTCCCAAATCCTCTCAAAGACAGATGATGATTCGCTCCTGGTACCATATTCCAGTATAGCGATGCTAATGTCAACTCAAATCAAACAAATCAAACCAACTAATTCCAACATCGACCTCTACGTCCAACCACAGGCACTCCGTCTCGGGGAAACGTCCTACAACAGGCACTCCGACTCGGGGATACGTCCTACAACAGGCACTCCGTCTCGGGGAAACGTCCTACAACAGGCACTCCGACTCGGGGATACGTCCTACAACAGGCACTCCGTCTCGGGGAAACGTCCTACAACAGGCACTCCGTCTCGGGGAAACGTCCTACCACAGGCACTCCGTCTCGGGGAAACGTCCTACCACAGGCACTCCGTCTCGGGGAAACGTCCTACCACAGGCACTCCGTCTCGGGGAAACGTCCTACCACAGGCACTCCGTCTCGGGGAAACGTCCTACCACAGGCACTCCGTCTCGGGGAAACGTCCTACCACAGGCACTCCGTCTCGGGGAAACGTCCTACCACAGGCACTCCGTCTCGGGGATACGTCCTACCACAGGCACTCCGTCTCGGGGATACGTCCTACCACAGGCACTCCGTCTCGGGGAAACGTCCTACCACAGGCACTCCGTCTCGGGGAAACGTCCTACCACAGGCACTCCGTCTCGGGGAAACGTCCTACCACAGGCACTCCGTCTCGGGGAAACGTCCTACCACAGGCACTCCGTCTCGGGGATACGTCCTACCACAGGCACTCCGTCTCGGGGAAACGTCCTACAACAGGCACTCTGACTCGGGGATACGTCCTACCACAGGCACTCCGTCTCGGGGATACGTCCTACAACAGGCACTCCGTCTCGGGGAAACGTCCTACAACAGGCACTCCGTCTCGGGGAAACGTCCTACCACAGGCACTCCGTCTCGGGGAAACGTCCTACCACAGGCACTCCGTCTCGGGGAAACGTCCTACCACAGGCACTCCGTCTCGGGGAAACGTCCTACCACAGGCACTCCGTCTCGGGGATACGTCCTACCACAGGCACTCCGTCTCGGGGAAACGTCCTACCACAGGCACTCCGTCTCGGGGAAACGTCCTACCACAGGCACTCCGTCTCGGGGAAACGTCCTACCACAGGCACTCCGTCTCGGGGATACGTCCTACAACAGGCACTCCGTCTCGGGGATACGTCCTACAACAGGCACTCCGTCTCGGGGAAACGTCCTACCACAGACACTCCATGTCGGGGATACGTCAACCAGCGACACTCTGCATCGGGGAAACGTCCAGCACAGACACTCCGCATCAGGGAAACGTCAACCAGCGACACTCTGCATCGGGGACACGTCTACTAAATCGCTTCGGATCAGAGCACCGACCGTCCATGTCGTAAAAAGGGCAGTGCACCCCAAAAAGTGGGAACCAAAGTAAGTCGCCTCCACGCGAAAGAAGATCCATCAATTTCATGCACACGACCTACATATGCTGTGTGCATTTATTGATGGGGGGCAATTTGTTAGGGTAAAAATTTACACCCCGGTTGACCGAGTCAAAGTCAAGGTCAACTCCCAAGCTAGGTGAGCCCAAGCCCAGGTCAAGCGGGCCCACGCCCAAATCGAGCCCGCAGCCAGCGTCCCCATGCCAACAACAAAATCATGTAATAAATAATTTTTATGTAATTGTTTATGCATGAATGTGGGCATAAAGCCAATATTTTGTAAGCCCATGGCTTATGTGCAAAAATGAAATGGCACATGTGCCATGGGATGGCTAAAATGCCATTTTTGTAAAGCCCAAGGGGCTATATGTAAATATGTAAGCCTATATAAAAGGCAAAATGATGATGAATAAAATAACACTTTTCATTCTCTCCACAAAAATTAGAGCTGAGCTCTTTCTTCCTTCTTCAAGGTTCCAAAACCTTCTTCTTTCTCTTGAATTAAATCAAGAGTTTTACTCTTCCTTTTTCAAAACTAAATAGTTTTCCACCACAAAACCCACAAAGGGAAACTTGGATCTGCCATCAGATCTTAAAAAGGAGAGATTTTGAGATTTTACATCTCTTGATCTTCAAGATCCAGCAAGCAACAGGAGGAAGAAGAAGAACCCTTCCATTAACCCAACAAAAAAAAAACACTCAGGAGTCTAACTCCTCTTTGATTTCTCTTCAGAGAAATCTTTTTAGGCTAAAAGCCTGTTGTGTGCGCAAGTCGCCCGCGTGCCGACACGTGGCGCGCGCGCTTGCGCAACTGCGCAAGTGCGCAAGTCGCCCGCGTGCCGACACGTGGCGCGCGCGCTTGCGCAACTGCGCAGTTGCGCAAGGCGCCCGCGTGCCGACACGTGGCGCGCGCGCTTGCGCAACTGCGCAAGTGCGCAAGTCGCCCGCGTGCCGACACGTGGCGCGCGCGCTTGCGCACCTGTGCATCCCTTGGATGTCTTTTCCCCCTCTTTTGTGTACATACATACACATATACATATGTATACAAATTTATACATACACGTACTCCACGACACTGTCCCTGTTAGAAAAAAATTTCTAACGGGGCGCTGCCCCGCACCCCGCAAGGGGGCTGCTAGCCCCCTTGACCCCCAGCCCGCTATCCGGGTAGCGGGACCCCCGTAAAAACTCTGCGTGGCTCCCGATATATCCAAACCCCCCCTTTCAGAACTGAACACACGTATACTGCACATTGAGTTCGCATGACCAGTTTAACCCGTTAATCGGAGGTTCCCTCGCCCCAAAGGCGATGGGTAATTAACGGCAGCTTAGTCCGCGGCTGCCGGAGATTCGGATCTCCACAATCATTAAACCCCGGCCTACCCTAGGCCGGGGGAATCTGTAGTACGCCTGACAAGCGCGCGCGTATTCCCATCTCAATGGGGTGACGAAAAACACCCTACAAGGTGTACTCTCCTAAACCAAGGAGCCCTCGCAATCTGAGAGAATGTGATAATAGAAGACAACTGAATAAACCAATTCTATTTCTCCTGAACCTGGATCCATCCTCGAAGAAGTTCCTTCGAGTTCGTATATAACCATACGATGGATCTATCCAATGGAAGTGGATGTCCGTAGTAATACGGGGTATTCTGAGAAATACAAAGGGTAAAAGAAGGCGCGGCAATGACTTATGCAACTTTAGACAATCTAAAAGCCAGTAAATTAAGAAGGTTCGGTCAACTTTGGTCACTGAGTTATAGTCTAGGGTCGGTCAAAGGTCGCTGCCAAAAGAGAGAGAAAAGAAACACTCTGTGTGCACTCTATCCTAGATCAGAATGGTTATCATTTTATCTAATTTAGGAAACCTCCCACTTGAATCTCAAATTCTCCTCCAAACCTGAAAGAAGAATTTAGTCGGGATCACCCGAAGAGTAAACCAACTCATCAGTGAGAATCGGGATCCAACTATCATCGCATGATAACTTGATGGAAGCCACTCAAGTTAACACACTCCAGAAGGTATGCGCAAGTCTGGCAAGTTTCCTGTATGTTTGAAACTCCCGATATAATTTTTATCCCATGCACTTATGACCTTGACGTAGGCCAACAAATCATAAGCCACATGTCAAGTTCTACCCGTCGTTGTCCTGATTAATTTAGGTCATCGTACATGCCCTTGACGTAGGCCAACAAGGCTGTACGTCTGTCCTAAACTAATGCATCTATCTATGCAACAAATGAATACCCAGCAGCTACCAAACACTATGCCTTGACGTAGGCCAACAAACATAGCTTGAATACTACTGACCATCCATAAGAAATGACGGAGGATTACGGCTGGTTTTTGGCGAAAAACCTTTAACGTAAAGAACTTGATCTCGTTGAAGGAACTTGATAGAATTTTATAAAAAATATAGTAGCGAAAACCTTTTGCTAAAGAAGTCACTCCCGGTGAAGGGATCTCGGCTCTTTCCTCGTGGAATGAGGTGCAGGATATTCCAACTGAATACCGCGATGCATAGCAACTTGTAATCGATTATATAGAAGTTATTACCCTGACGCAAACTTCTGCCCAACGGGTCACTTCCGGTGAAGGGATCTCGGCCCTTGCCTCGTCGAATGAGGTGCAGGATATTCTAACTGAATACCGCTATGCAAAACAAAAGGAAACGTCTTTGTAATAACTCCCTTTTTTTTTAAAATTTGTTCCAATAACATCAAATATATGTTTATATTATCCTTGCATTAATTAGAATCAATGCATTCCCATCATTTAATCACACCAGAAAAGAACGAAATTAAAATGTACGTATATGCCATCCGCATTCGTCACTGGGTCCCGTCATCACCCGTTAGGTTACTTAACTAACGACAGAGCGGGGGCTGGACTAGCGCGGGTGTAAAACATATACAACATCTAATAGTATATAGACTAATATACAATAATCGCTCCAGGCGTGATAATATGCAACATTACAGAAAAGTAATAAGCATCACAGAACAATACAGATAATCTGGGATCCCCGGGTTTCACAGAGCCGCTACTGAAACCCGACGTTCCCCTGGTCGTGTGGATAGCCTGTGCAATGAAACCTAGACCCCTACGGGTGCGGCAAGTTACCCGCCAAAACCTGAAGCGAGGTAGTCCCCACAACATAGTGAATGGAACACCCGGCACTTCACGGAATCCGGTAAATTGAGCACCCCTCCTTGGGTCAACTTGTACCCCTTACGAGTGCGGCGAATAGTCTGCCAATTCTAGAGTGAGGTTCCTTTGCCTCTCAAAGCCATGAGATACGGACCCGTTGCCCTCCAGAACCCGGCTATTCGTGCACTCCTTCGCGGGATAAACCTAGTACAGAAATAAAAAAATGTACAACGGGTACATCGACCTCAACTCGGTCGTGCCCCAAAAGAATATTATACAACAGGCAGTGACGGCAGTCCACAAGTCGGACGCTCGCCCCGCAATATCAAATGTACAAATAAATCCAAACTGCACTATCATTGCACCCTGCTATCCACCACGACAAATCCGCAACATCACAGCACAACACAGAACATCAACGCGAATGTCACGTTCGCAAACCCGTCTAAAAGAACTATAGCAATTAGACGCGGTTTACCAATCAAATAACATTCCCGGTCGGAGATATAATGTAAATACTGTAAACTAACACGTTTAAAATTTCGATCGACAAAATTTCCCGAAGTGGGCCCCACAAACATCTGCTGTACAGTAACCAAATCTGGGCCCAAAAGAACTATACCAAAAACCACAATTTCCACAGAAAAGCCCACTGGAGAATTTTGAAGCACTGTTCCCACAGTACTGCCGCGGTTCCGCGGTCAAACCCTAGGTTTGACCGCGCATCCGCGGCGGTCACATGGGATCACGTGCTCAAAATTTCTCCGTTTGCTTAAAAAACCCTGCTTGTTTTTCTGTGATATGCAAAATAATTTTTAGAACAGTTTAAAAATCAACAGAAACTTTGAACTGGAATTTTGCGGTTTTCGAAAATCCGTTCGATCGATCTTTTAAACGCGTTAGCACAAGTTAGTATAGCTTAATGGTGAGGCTCTGATATCACTGTAAGTCTACGGTAGCGCCCCGGCCGTCTTACAGACGCCAATATGCGGAACAAAACTTTTACGACTGGCACTATCGCATACTATAACCCGGATCTGCCATTAAAGCTAAACTAACATATTGTAAAGAGGGTAGAATTGTTATACCGAACGATCCGAGTCCTTCGGTCTTTAACCATCATCCCACGCTTTGTTGCGGCGGTTTCGATCTTCTGAAACTCCAGTCTCGCCGTCTAAGTGGCACCACGTCGACGGATCTTTAAACGGGCTCCCGCCTCTGAACCGAGGCAACTCGGTCGTCAAGTTTGCTAAAAGAGAGGACCAAGATGAAGTAGAGAATGAGTAGAATACTTTGTCTCGTTTCGTCCAAGGCTATGGACGAACGGTTAATGAAGTTGCCTTTAGGAATCGGGTAAATGGAAATTGGGCTATGAAATTTCCATACACTCAACTATCATAATCTTTTCTCTCAAATCAAAGTGAACAACCATGCCCATTCCCACAAGAGGGGCCGGCCATATAAAGGAGAGGAGGGAGGTGAGTGTAGGAGAGGAGGGTGACCATTATCATGAATGAAAACAATGAGTCATGAAACACCTAGTGTGAACATAATTAAAGCAAAGGATGAATCATTAAGCAAGTCATCACAACATTAAATGCACCATTAATGAACTAATGACTCATGAAGCTAGTCACCATTTCTAGAACCTTCTAGAACTCTGACTCACCTCATGACCCACCCAATTAAAGAAAAGATAAATCCGCATTTAACCGAATGTTAAATACGGGTGATAGAAAACTGGAAACTGGCAACTTCCAAAAGTGATCCTGAAATGAATTTCCGGATAACCCCGTAACGGTATAAATATACCCGCATTTGTATTACGACCGAATACAAATGCAACTGAGACAAAGATATTATATCTACACAGTATAATACTGGGATCCGGCTTAAACCAAAGCCTACCAGTATTATCTGCCCGAAAAATGACACGTGCGAAAACGCACGTGCATTTTCCGAACCCTGCCATAATTCCATACGGCATCTACAACGTTTCGCCCGAACTTGGGAAAGTGTCTGTGGGGGGGGACTCTAATGACTCATCAATACACTGGCACTGGGTATAACCACCAGCACGTCAGAGGTACAAGCTGCACGTAACAGTTTTCCTATGAATTGATTGGAAGGGAAGCTGACGAGCGAACTCATCTATAAACCCTACTGAGCCTGACAGTGACAATATCCGTACAGTCCGGTCCATTCGTCTATGAGTATCGCATATAAGGCCTAGGGGGCTTATAAACGTCAGACCCCCAATAGCTGTATAAGTCGTGTCAGAGAGCAGCCCAGAACACCCTGAGATACTACTGGAATACCTTCCAGTAAATCTCGATTATCCTGGCCAGGGATTTCGTGTAATGTCTTTCCTAAACACAGCGCGATCTCACCCCCAATACCGGGAGAGACGAATCCCCGAAGATCTGCTCACTGCCTCCATGTGGCTCGGGACTGTACCCAAAATATACCTGTTTGCACGACTCCTTTGACCCGTGGTAGGGTATAAATCAAAGTATAGTGGGAACTCACACGAGACAAATGACGACCTCAGGTCGATGAACTAACATGTACACATGTCACCAGGGAACTGCTATCTGACGCTAGGTATAATACCAACCAGCAAGTTCCCGGCGAGTCCTGTCCGGTGTACTCATAACTCAATGAGCACCTGTATACATCTTAGGTGAACAAACTAACACCAATGTCTTGTGAGACCGGCCACCGCCCTCGTCGGGGTCTCGAATGTATACACTAGTCTACTCTGGAGTATCGATGCTCTGTCTCGAAACTCCCACGACTAGGGACACTTTAAGGATGTGCTTATAGACCCCAGCTCTCACGTATATGATCGACATCATACCGCCGGCAGTCAAGCAAGAATCCTATGGGCTCTATTAACATGCAATAGTGAACTAAAGCATGTATATGATGATAAAGACAAACCAGATTGCATACTATCATCTCGAGCAAGACTTTCATATCGGTATAGATTCTTCCTCAATCATTGCAATCACGTACCTGCGATCCAATAATTGACTTAGAGGGCACTATATCCAACATGTGCTGCGAGGGGGTGCAGTCACAAAATCCATTATGATGTGTTGCCACTTCTATTCTGGGATTGGTAACGGTTGAAGTAATCCAGCTGTCCTATGATGTTCGGCCTTTACTTGCTGACACACCAAGCATTTAGCGATGATTCTAGCTACTTCACGCTTCATTCCATGTCACCAGTAATTTTGACGCAGATCTTTGTACATCTTTATACCTCCAGGGAGTATTGAATAGGGAAAGCTGTGAGCTTCTTTCATTAACTCTTCCCGAACAGAACCTTTTGGTACACATAATCTGCTACCGTTAGGGGTGGTAATTGAACGAGCCAGCTGGGGTTCGATTAAGGTTCGGCTCGGTATCAGCTCGTTCAAATTCGGTTCATTTATTAACGAGCCGGACATGAAACAGAAAGCCTGGCTCGTTTATTAAACGAGCCGGACTCGAGCTCAGCCAGGCTCGTTCGGTATTGACTCGGGTTCGGCTGGGTTACACAGTTTGAAAAAAAACAGTAATATGTAATATATAGCAGATTCTATACAACTCTCAGAACACTTAATTCAATTAAATGACAGTATATAAAGTGTACTGAGATAAATATAAAACCCAGCACTTAGACCCATTCAATGCCCTAGATGTTAATGTTTTTTAATTTTTCCATATCTCAAAACCCTGAGTTTTAAGCATTATTGTTAATTATGTGTTTTTCTTGGAAGATACTATTAATATGAGCAGAAAACGAGCCGAAAACGAGCCGAGCTCACAAACGAGCTCTAAACGAGCTCAGTTGAGCTCGGCCCGTGAACTCGGCTCGTTTAGTTAATGGGCCACAAATGAACCGAACACGAGCTGGGCATGTTTAATCGAGCCGGACTCGAGCCGAGCATCTCTAGCTCGATTAACTAAACGAGCCGGACTTGGGCTGACAAAAAGAACCACGGGCCAAACTCGAGCCGAGCTTGGCTGGCTCGAGTTCGGCTCGTTTACACCCCTAGCTACCGTATCTCAAAGATTCGTCTTCATGGATGATGAAGTCTATTCTGAGTCCATTCTCTACTTGTTCTCTGATCTTTTGCAACTTAGCATCACTTGCTTGAACTGCTTTGATCTGATTGATAATGGTAGACTGAACTTGTAAATTCATCTAACTTGAAGTATTACCTGGCATGACTACTTCAATCTCCATCCGATGCAAGTCTTGTTGAAGCTTCCACTGAGCGGTGAGATTCGTTGCTAATGGTTGGCGACTAAGGGCATCAGGTACCACATTCACCTTCCCTGGGTGATATTGCAGGTTGATGTCAAAGTCCGCCATGAGTTCTAACCATCGTCTATGCCACATATTAAGCTCCTTCTGAGTAAACACATATTTCAGACTCTTGTGATCTGTGTATATGTTCACTCGCTCACCAAGAAGATAATGGTGCCAAATCTTAAGAGCAAATATAACGGTTGCTAATTCCAAATCATGCGTCGGATAATTGCGCTCATGAATCTTCAGCTGTCTTGAAGCATATGCCACAACTTTACCGTGCTAATGTAGAACACATCCTAATCCCTTACCGGATGCATCGCAATGAACTTCGAAACCTCCAGATTAGTCCGGTATAACGAGAATAGGCGCTGATGTCAACCTTGACTTGAGTTCTATGAAAGCCTGTTCACATGCTCCTGACCACACGAATTCTTCATCTTTACGTGTGAGCTTGGTCAGGGGTGTTGCTATCTTCGAAAAGCCTTCAATGAACCTTCTGTAATATCCAGCTAGACCTAAGAAACTTCGAATGTCCTTCACTGACTTTGGTGTCAGCCATTCGCTTACTGCTGAAACTTTTGCTGGATTCACAGAGATTCCTTCGCACGATACAATATGTCCAAGAAAACCAACTTGATCTTGCCAAAACTTGCACTTGCTGTACTTGGCATATAGTTGATGTTGTCGTAGAGTTTCCAGGACAATTCATAGGTGCTCGGCATATTCTTTCCGACTCTTTGAATACACCAGGATGTAGTCGATAAAGATGACAACAAATTTGTCTAAGTACTCCCGAAAAACTTGATTCATCATGTTCATGAATATTGCTGGTGCGTTGGTCACTCCAAATGACATCACAAGAAATTCGTAATGTCCATAACGAGTTCTGAAAGCCGTTTTATGAATATCAGCTTCCTTGACCTTCACCTGATGATAACCTAAACGAAAATCTAGCTTAGAGAAAACACAAGATCCACTTAGCTGATCGAATAGATCGTTGATGAGCGGGAGTGGATACTTGTTCTTTATCGTTACTTCGTTCAAGGCTCTATAATCAATGCACATTCTATATGAACCTTCCTTCTTCTTCACAAGCAGTACTAGTGATCCCTAACTTGAAGTGCTGGGACGAATCCATCCTTTCGCCAATAATTCGTCCAACTGAGTTCGGACTTCCTTCAAACCTTTCGGACTTAATCGATAAGGTGCTTTGATCACCGGTTGTGCTCCTGGTACTAAATCAATGCTGAATTCAAGAGCTCAATCGGGAGGCAAACCTGATATATCGTCAGGAAACATATCGTCGAATTCTCGAACCACTTCTGGCTTTGATCCTTCCTCCGCTTGAATTGCTGCAATCACTGCCTTCTTTGGTTTCGCCTTGTAAGTACTTGGCTCCAGGGTACGGTCTCCACTTTTGAAATAAAAGACCGGATAGTCTGGAATCTCAAATACTACTCTCTTTTGACGACAGTCAATGGTAGCATAAAATATTTCGAGCCAATCCATACCTAGAACCACATCGAAGTTCATTATGTCCAGCACCTTGAAGTCAGCATAGAATTCTCTGCTGCAGACGACTACTGGACACAAGCTGTATCCCATTGTTGCCTTTAGAACGACATTTCCTGAACTGACATTCCAACTGGATACAAGCGGTTTGACTGGAATCGCATGAGTTCGGACGAACCGTTGCGATATAAAGCAATGAGATGCTCCAGTATCGAAAAGTGCTAGTGCAGGAAGTGAGGCTACTAAGATTGTACCTAAGGTATGTGGGATATGTTTTAGGTATAGGAAAAATATGTAGGTAGGTGTTAAGACTGAAAGAAAAGCTTGAAAAGAAAGGGTTACCAGTGATGACTTGGCCAGTGGCCTCAGCTTCTTCCACGGTCATCATGAAAGCCTTTCGCCGTGGTACATTCATCCTGGCCGGAGGAGCATTTCTCGGAACGTTCTGTTGAGCTTGATGGAACTGACGAGGAGGAGGTGCAGTCGGTGGTCCTCTAGGTGGTGGAGCAGGGAGTGCGAGTCTTGGAGCAGGTGCCTGAAGGGCTGGTCTCTGCTGGTAAGTGATTGCTGGCCTGGATGCAGTAATTGGGTTGTGTCTTCTAGGACAAGACCCAATATCATGAGTAGCTGAGCCGCAGACTAAGTAAAGACGGTTGGCTCGCTGGCAGTCTTTTATCATATGCCCATCTCTCTTGCAGTAGGTACAAAAGGCTGGTCTGGGCCGGTTGATTGGTACTCCCGGTCTCCTTGGCACAAAAGATGACCTTGATGAGGCTCCTCCTGCCATCTGGTTGGCAGGGCGCTTAACTTCAGCAGATTGAGATCTGCCCCTCATCTTTACCACTGCCTCATAACGGCAGGCAGCTTTCAGAGCCGATTCGTGGATCGTAAAATCTCTTGTGGCTAGTGCAGCCTAGATCTCCGGATCTAACCCTTATTGAAATTGACGGGCTCTGATCTCATCCGTCGGTATCAGGTGTGCCTTAAATCTATTAAAGTATTATGTTAGCTGTGTAGTATGTGATATATTGAAGAATTGAATTATTGAGACATATCTTACCGACTGAACATGGTGAACTCAGCGTCATATTCATCTACTGATTTGGTCCATATTAAACCTTATTGCAGATGGATGAACTGTTGTTCCATGTCGAACCTGGCAGTCTCAGAGAAGTACTTTGAGTCGAACATGTCGCGGAAAGTCTTCCATTCAATGGGTTGATCAAGACGGCTTTCTTCCGCCTTTCACCAAACTCGCGCATTGTCTGTGAGCTGTAGTTTCGCAACACGAACCCAAGCTATCTCTGGCACTTGTGCCGCTGCCAGATCATCTTCGATACTCTGAGCCCATTCCTCAACTTCTAGAGGGCTCACTTTTCCTGCAAACTGTTTGGGGTGCAAAGCCCTGAATTGCTTCACCCCAGGTGCTCCTGCCTCTGGTCGGTTCATCAGAATAGCAATCTGCTGCTGCTGTCCTTCCAGGAGACTGTGGATCGCCTCAAGCAAAACCATCTGCTCGTTGATCGGAGCAGGGATGGCAGGTGTGAGTGGTAGTGGTGGAGGTGTGTTGTTGACATTGGTGCTGGTGTTGTTAGGGGAATCCATAACCTTGAAAGAAAAATTTGGGTTAGGACAGATTCAAAGTATATGGAATGATAAGATTCAAGGAATATGAGTTGTAAAGAATGTTTCAGTTGCTGGTTCTTGTGCTATAGTGCTTAGGTTGTCCACACAGAACGGAACTGCATGGTAGGGTTCCATACAGCTCTGTCCTGCATGGGCCACCAACAAAACCTGTCACGCTCCGCTTCCCAGTATACGGGCAGAGGACACGACGAGGCCGTTACGTATTTACTCTGAAGTAAACACGCTAAGCGTGTCTAAGAAATATAAATAAAATGCACAAGAGACATAGACGATAGATATAATTGAACAGCAACTTTATTTATTCACATTCTTTTTACAATACATCTGAAAAGTAAATACATGGAATGAAAAGCAATGCCTAAACAATGGCATAACAAAAATGGAAAATACAGAATGTAAATGTGTAAAAGTAACTAGAGCTCTGGGTCGATGGCTAGCTGATCTAAGTCCTCGAAGGTGGGTTCAATCTCTTGAAGGTCCGATCCACCAGACAACATTCTAAAGAAGAAAGAGAAGGAATGTCGTCAGCGAACAATCACTCGGTAAGTTCCAAAGATAAGGGAGAAGTAGAATAGACAGTGAGAGAGTGTGTAACTTTTAAAGTGGTATTATATTGTTATTTGTATTTAGTGTTAACATTGTTGTTTGTAGTTTGGTACAGAAGAGTCCGGTGTATACGAGAGGAGTCTCGTTAGACCAGAGACTACGGTGGACGGAATACAAGGAACCGTTCAGTCACGGTACAACGGCAATTGAATTCAGGTTAGGTGTCTTAATGGTTACAGTCTCGTGCCACTTCTAACACCTTTCGTACCAATCTACCCCTTAAACCCCGCGATGTCTTGATTGTATTGTTTGTATTATATTGTCTTGTAATTTGAATTGTATAGATGGATGACTTGCCGAAACCATGATATCAGTAAATAGATGTAACTGGAGAATCATGTAGATGGATGTATATCCATGGTTCGGTTCAGTCAAGTTGTATAGATTGATAGATTAAACAGATTGAATATATGGATTCATTGATTCATATTGTAATGTAGCTTTATACTTTAATCTCATTCAAGTCAGATTGTATATATTAAGACTCGGTCTGAGCAGATGTTCCCTTATAAAAATTCAGAAAGATGAAGGGAAGGGGAAAATTCCCCACTAATGGAAACATCACGTGTAAGCACGTAATCGTCAATCCCCTACAAAGAGACTCAGAGAGGGAAAAGGAAAAAGTTCCCGCTAGTGGAGCATCACGTGCAAGCACGTGATGTATCTGTATGCAGAGTAAGTGGCTCCACTTAGTAGGTGGCAACTAAAGCCTCACGCGCAAGCACGTGATTGTCTTTCACACAAAACGTGCGGGACTCAGTTATAAAACAAATAAAGAACAAAGAAGCTCACGTGTTACCACGTGATTCCTTCCCTCTGTTTGGACCCCTGCAAACCAAATTAATTCTATGAGGGGTCACGTGGTACACGTGATGGCTTCTATGCCTTCTGAACAGATAGAATTAAATTCTAAACAAAGGGATCAAAAGCACTATTTTGGAAAATATTTCCTTGGATCTTTCTAAATAAGAAAGATTGCACTCTGTAAAGCAGAGCACCGTTGGATCAAAGATCTAAGGGTGATTAAAAATCACCAATTTACAGAATAAGTTTTGTATGGGAAAATAGTTTCCTAATCTTGTTAAAAATAAGAAGATTGTCTTCTGTAAAACAGAAGCCCTAGGATCAAAGATCCAATGGTGGGGAAACTTCCCCAGACCAATCAGAGAAAGATTTCCTTAACTGATTTAACAAATCATCCCCTCCTATATAAAGGACCCAAGACTTCAAGTCTTACAGAGAACCCCTCCCAAATTTTAAGTTAAAAAAAGAGAAAACAAAAAAGAAAAATCCGAGGTAAGAGAAGGAACAAAACTCGGAGAAGATCCCATCTTCTTTTTCACCTCCATAAGAGTTTAACTCTTTTAAAAAGAACTTAGTTCTTCCTCTGGTTAAGATCTGAAGAAACAGATCTCCCCACAAGTTGAGAATTTAATTCTCATCGGGGAGATTTTGACATGCAGATCTAAAACCTAGAGGGAGATCTAAGTTCAAAGAATTTAATTCTCCCATAAAAGTATGCAGGAATTTAATTCCTCTGATGAAACAAGGGTTTAACCCTTCATATGAGAACTTAGTTCTCCCTTATGGTAAAGGATCTGCAGAAGCAGATCTCCCCACAAGTTGAGAATTTAATTCTCATCAGGGAGATTCTTTCATACAGATCCCAAACCTAAGAGAAAAACTAAGTCCTAAGAATTCAATTCTTACAAAATAATGGGCTTGAAAGTCTCGAAACTCAGGATCTCCATGCACGTAAAAAGATTGGTACCCAACATGACAACAGCCGATCACGTGCTCCCACGTGAGTGCCTTTGAGGAACAAAAGGAATTGGCTCCCATGATCACACGTGACCCCATAGTAGTACTTGGCAATTACAAGGCAAAAAGGGAATAAATCAAAGGCAGTTTTCACTTTTGGGGCGCCTCACGTGATCTCACGTGATCAAATAGTGCTTAGTGCTCAGAAAAGAACAAAAGAATAAACCCGCAGAAGTAGCGCCTCAAATTCTTGAAGTTTAATACTACTTCAAGCGCCTCACGTGACCCCACGTGAGCGCCTTTGAATTTTAGTGTTTAACACTATTTTGAACACCTCACGTGAGAGCATGTAAACGTTGAATATATACTAGTGTTGAACACTATGAAAGGCTAATATTAGTCAGACTCAGACCAAATTTCCAAGGACCATCAATTGAGCCCCTCATGCTCAGAGTCTCCAAAACCGATCTCAGCCCCAAAGACTGCTAATGAGCTCCCAACAAATGGCATCTAAACTGATGTTCATCCCATTCCCCCAGTCGGGACATTGGTTCAAGGGTACATCTCTTCACACCTCTGATATGTGTCATTGTAATTCTTCAACGTCTTCAGAGAGGTGGTGGGTCCCGACAACCAGAAACTTTACCGATTATGATGTCTTTAAACCAAAATATGATGCCTTTAAACACAGACTATGATGTCTTTAAACTCTATGGACCGCAATGTCCCTAAACTAAAACAATAGAGTCCAAATACTCTTTCGTTGGTCTAAAACATCCAAAATTCCGTTGAGTAGATCTTAGTCTAAAATTAGACTAATGTATTCTCAACAAACGTTTAAGTTGATCTTAATCTGAAACAAGATTAACGATCCTTAAACTAAATCAAACCCAAATCTAAGAAAATATGGATTTAGACTAATCCACGCCCTACGAACGACAACACAAATTAGTCTCCGTATACAATCCACGGGCAACTAAAAATAAAACAAACACACACAACATGAAGTGACCATCTGAGAAAGTGGTTACCGCGATGCGGTAGCGTAATTAACTGCAAGGGCTTGCGCCTGAAGGGAAGAGCGTCCCCACAATCAAAAACCCCTCGTACACGAGAGGGAATCTAACGAAGTCTGCTACAACGGCCACATCTGTCTAAACCTTCGATACACGGTGTCATAAATCAACTTGGCATCTTCGGAGAGGTGGACGGATAAAACCAAATAGTATCTGCCCCCAAATTCTGGCAAGACATTTGTCTTCCCGGTTTTCGGCGGAGAACAAATTCTGGCATGCCCGGTGGGACCTTTTCCTCTTTCCACTCCACACTTCGTATGTCGTGTTCGCGAACGAATCACGGTTTGATATGGTTGCCCTTGGATCTGAGGTACTAAGATTTGGTGTCTTGCTCCCGTGCAGATCAATGGCTTCAAGTTGCAATAATTGCAACAACTCCCACAACGTCCTGTCTGGAGGATTAACTTACGGGCCCCGAGCGGCCTCCATCTTTGTCATGCCAGTGGAACAGGTGACTCAGGCCACTGTTGGATATAGTGCCCTCAAAGTCAATTATTGGATCGCAGGCACGTGATTGCAATGATTGAGGGAGGACCTATGCCGGTAAGACAGTTTTACTCAAGATGATAGTATGCTATCTGGTTTATCTTTATCATCGTATACATGCTTTAGGTGACATTACAGGTCACTATTGCACGTTGATAGAGCCTTTAGGATTCTTGCTTGACGGCCAGCAGTATGATGGCGATCATATACGTGGGAGCTGGGGTCTATAAGCACATCCTTAAAAGGTCCCTAGTCGAGGGAGTTTCGAGACAGGGCATTGATACTCCAGAGTAGACTAGTGTATACGGATCGAGACCCGACGAGGGGCGGTGGCTGGTCTCACAAGCCAATGGTGTCAGTTGGTTCACCTAAGACGTATACAGGTGCTCATTGGGTTATGAGTACACCGGACAGGACTCGCCGGGAACATGCTAGTTGGTTTTATACCTAGCGTCAGATAGCAGTTCCCTGGTAACATGTGCACAGGTTAGTTCATCGACCTGAGATCGTCATTTGTCTCGTATGAGTTCCCACTGTGCTTTGATTACTACCCTACCACGGCTCAAAGGAGTCGTGCAAACATGTTTTAGTTGGGTACAGTCTCGAGCCACATGGAGGCAGTGAGCGGATCGGTAGGGGTTTCGTCTCTCCCGGTATTGGGGGTGAGATCGCGCTGTGTCTAGGAGAGCCATTACACGAAGTCCTTGGCCAAGGCAGGAGATTTACTGGTAGGTATTCCAGTAGTATCGCAGGGTGTTCTGGGCTACACCCCGACACGACTTGTTCCGCTTTTTGGGGTCTGACTTTTACCAACCCCGTAGGCCTGACATGCGATGCTCATAGACGAACGGACTGGACTGTACGGATATTGTCACTGACAGGCTCAGTAGGGTGTCAGGATGAGTTCACTCATCAACCTCCCTTTTGGTCAATACCTGGTGGCCCGTTACGTACAGCTAGTACCAATGGCATGCTAGTGGTTAAATCCACAGCCAATGTATTGACGAGTCTTTAGAGTCCCCCACAAACAGTTTCTCAAGTTTCGGGCGAAACGTTGTAGAGGCCGTATGGTTTTATGGCAAGGTTCGAACATACGCGTGCACTAGTGCACGTGTCATGGTTCAGGAGGATAATACTAGCGGGCTTTGGTTTAAGCCGGATCCTAGTATTATACTGTGTAGATTTTCTCTCATTGCATTTGTATTCGGTTGGAATACAAATGCGGGTATGTATATACAGTTGCGGAGTTACCCTGTAATTTTATTACGGGATCGCTTTTTGAAATTGCCAGTTTGCATTCCTTTTGGCCAAATTCCCTTTATTCCTTCATTGCTGATTTTTCCATTGAAGGGGGCTTATTTGCAAAGTGGGTTTTTTTGTAAATGGAGGGGCTTTTCTGTGGCTGCTGGGGCTCCAGGCCTATCCAGCAAGTTCTTTGGTTTCTTAGATGAGATTGAATCATTTCTTTGCATTAATTGTGATTGGATTTGATAAAGAATTTGGTGTGATATTTTTCCTTACAATCACCCACTCTTTTGCTTATGCTCACCTCCCTCCTCCTCATATTATTCACTGGCCGAGCACATGAAATGGGGAGAACATTTTTGGTGTGAGGAGATTGGTTCATTTTGGTTGCAAAAGAAAGAGATTCATTCTTGCAAAAATCATTAGCTCATTTCCTCAAGCTCTTTTCCATTCTCATTCCTAAAGGCAACTTCGA
Organism: Agapanthus africanus; assembly: GCA_030015575.1. Classification (NCBI taxonomy): domain Eukaryota; kingdom Viridiplantae; phylum Streptophyta; class Magnoliopsida; order Asparagales; family Amaryllidaceae; genus Agapanthus; species Agapanthus africanus. The sequence goes on from JASDDO010000001.1 coordinate 67,461,457, forward strand.
TTAACACTTGAGACAAAGTGTTCTACGTATATTCTACAGCAATCTTGGATACGTCGGCTAGCAAACTTCGTGTCCGAGTTGCCTCGGTTCAGATACGGGAGCCCATAAAAAGACTCTTTGATGTAGTGCCCTTCCGACGAGAAGACCGGAGATCGGAGATGCCGTGAGGAGCTTGGGATGGTGGCTAAAGACCGAAGGACATGGATTGATCGGTATAGATTTTCTAACCCTTCTCTAGTTGCTAGTTTGTGTTAATGGTTCGATCCGGGCGAAAGTATACGATAGCGCCAGTTTCAAGTTTGTGAAAAAGTTCTTGTTTCCGCATTTTGGCCTCGGATCGACGGCCGGGACGCTACCGTAAACTTACAGCCACCACTGGACTGTTCTTTGAGACCATGATCCCACCGTCAAGCTTCAGCACCCCAGTGTCATCGCAAGAAACTCCCAAGATGTCGGTCTTTGATCGGCTTGCAAGTACCACGGCCCCTCTCAACGGGTCGCCCAAATCCAACGCCTCGGTTTTTAACAGACTGGGCCGAATCTCCAATGGGCCCGTAAAGAAGCCCGCTTTATCTAAAGGAGCTATCCCGAAACGGATAGCCATCTCTACTCCAGTAAATGAAGTCATCAGAGAGACTTCTCCTACTAAGAGATCGGTTTTTGCAAGACTGTCTGTTCCAACTCCCGCTTCAGGCGAAGTCACCAAGGCTGCCTCCCCTTCCCGAAAGTAAGTCTTCGACAAGTTGAACGTTTCTTCTCAGTGGATGCCAGTCTTTGATAGGCTGGCACCAACAGTAACCCTTCACCAGAACAGGGGGCAGTTCCCTTCTAGATTGAAGCCACCCCCATAACTGAGCTGATACTGTCTGCAAGACATGCTCGACGTCGCTACTGGCGCCGAGTAAGGAAAGCTGGGGGCAGTTCCCTTCTAGATTGACTCCACCAGCTCCGATGGTAGAAATCGACGCTGCTGTTCCAACTGGGAACAGCTTTGAACCACTCAGGAGGGCACACAAGAACTCTCCGACCGCCGTGCTTAAAATATCTCCTCCATCTGTGGAGAATGTTACTAAAACAAAGCCAGGGCAGCCCCCTCAGCGTCTGTCTTCCAAAATCCACAGGGTCTGGAAAAGAGTCCAAGACTCTGTGATCGACTAAGACTGCTCCCGCCGACAGAAGAAAATGAAGATCCGGCAAGAAGAGAATCTCTCCGCCGTTGCACCATGGAAAGCATCGGCTGCAATAGCCCCCGCAACTTCCACTGCCCATAAAAGGAGAAGGCCAGAGAAGATCCCTTTATCTGCGACAAATCTCAAGGGTGCTGAATCCAAACGCCCCAAGTCTGGGGGCATGGGAGTGCACACCATCTACATGGCTTCCGGGAAGGAGGATAGCCATATCTCTACGGGTCATTGACCACTCACCCGATCTATGACAAAAGCCCAGGAGCAACAACAGAAGCTCTAGGAAATGTTAACAGAGATGGCCACGCTCACTGGGCCGAAAGAAAGCCTGGAGACGTCGTCAGAGCAGCGCCAGGAACAAGAAACTGATGCCGAATTCCTCCGAAGAATGCTCGAGAGGAAAGACAAAGAGGCCGCGGAACAAGCGTACAACATAAAACAAATGGCGCTATTGTTCCAAGATATGGTGGGCATGATGATTCAGCCAGACTACCCAGCAGAACATCCTCCAGTAATAATTGAAGACGATAGAGGTGAGACATCAAACTCTCTTCCGGCCTCTTCAGCTGCAAAGGAGGAAACAATCTCGAAAGCTGCGCTCGATGATTATATAGCTCAACAGATACGAGCTCATCAAGTGAACGAATCTGCTAGCCAAGTCGTCAGAACTGGGCGACCATATCCTAGATGGTATGATCAAATTAAGTACCCACCAGGATACACAATCCCTAAATTTCATGTATATAAGGGGACCGGTAATCCCCATCAGCATGTCGCCCAGTTCAGGGCTCTCTGCGGCAATACCGGAGGTGATGATAAGCTACTGCTTCGCCAATTTGTCGGAAGCTTGGCGGAGACAGTGTTCGAATGGTATTCAGAGCTTCCCAACGACTCCGTCAAAACTTTTACGGAGATGGAATTGCTATTCACCCAGCGTTTCGCAAGCGCCAGCGAAAGCACCTCAATCACGACGTTGATCATTGTCAGGGTGAAGCCAGGCGAAACATGGGTTCAGTATGCGATACGGTGGCGGAACCTATGGTCAAAGTGCGAACAGCGCATAGAGGAAGCTCCTGCTATGGGCATGTTCATAGGAACCCTGGATCCTCAGGCGACCATATCCCAGTTCATGATGTTTTTCAAGCCGGCTACCTTCTAGGCTTTGATCGACAAGCTGACCCAGATGGACCAGATGGGCCATAGGCCTTCCTCTTCAAAGACGGAGCCTCGGAATGAAAAGGGGAAAGGGAAAGCGACCTTTGTCGCCAATGCTTAGCAGCAGCCCAGTGGTCCAAAACCAGCTGATCGCCAAAACGATAAACAGCGATTCTTCAACGAGAAGCTAAAACGCCTGTATTCGTTTCCCCGGGATAAAACAAGAAGACTGTTTGAGCTGGCAATGTGCAACAGGCTTATCACCTGCTGGATCCAAAATGCCCACTGCAACCCGGTGACGTCAACAGTCCCAACTATTGCCCCTACTATCAAATAATGGGCCATCCAATCGAAGATTGCTTTGTCTTCAAAAACTGGATTGAGGACCAGTACCAGCAAGGCAAATTCGTGTTGTCTGAAAACTGGAGGGTAAACCCGCCACAACCACACGCTCCGAAAAAGATGGACACGCCGGGGGCATCATGCTCATTTATAGAGGAAGCTCCATTGGAAGTTGATCTTTCGACAAAAACTAAAAGAATGCTGAAAGATCTCCAAGCATGTCCGGCGATTAGGTGGAAGAGCCCGCTGAAGCCTGAGATTATTGAGGGGATACTGAAACCGCGCTCAACACTGAAAGTTTGAGAAGGTGGACAAAACATTCAGGCCAAGCCTCCAAAGTCTTTAAAGAAAAAGAAGAAGGACAAGAAGCCCGTCCAACCCGACGATAGCCGTACAGGTCTGCAGATATACATCGATGCACTAGAAGAATATAACCAGAGGGCATGGACCCCAATCACATTGGACGAATTCTGTAAGCATGTTCTTGAAAATGAAGACGTTGACGTTGATGAAGGAGACAATTCTTCAGAATAGCCCGAGAATTATGTGGCAAGCTGCCATGTGATCTCTCACTCGTTAATAGACGGTAAAGAGGATCCTGATACAAAGAACTGGGGGCAGATCCAGAACCGGAACCAAAATCCCTGGAGCCATCAGACGAATTGATTGACAGGCAGCTGAACGAAGCTCTTCAGAAAAGCAAAGCTGACAGAGAGCGGGAAACGGTCATATACGATAGGGCCAGGCGTCGGCATCAAGTTGAAGAAGCTCCGGTATTGAGAAACCGTAGAGTACCCCAACCAGATCGAAGCACGCCTACAGCAGACAAAAGCAGGCTTAAGACAAGGAAGCAATTTGCCAAAGCCCTGTCAATGGGAATGAAGCTGCCGCTTTTTAAAGAAAATACTCCTGGCAGCATACACCTTGACGAAGCGGATGCACATCCAAATTACTGTTTATACTATCGGAGGATCAGGCACCCTACCGAAGAGTGCAACGCCTTTAAAAACTGGTGGCAGGGATATGTTACCCACCGACAACATGTCCGGCGATTGAAGCGCAAGGCTCGTCGGGAACAGAGAAGCACGACAGATGAGCATAAAGAAACTACCGGCAACTGTCACATGGTTGATTCTGGGGGATCGCAAGTTCTCACCTTCGGGAGCGATTCTGATGAAGAAATAGCCCTCGGCCCTCTCTTCAAAGAATCCACATCAGGAAAAGAGGAAGAGGTGAAGAACTGTGAGAATATTCAGCTGCGCAACCGTACGTTGCCCGAAAAGAATCTTGGACCTGCAAACAGGGGATCGAATAGAAAAGATAAGGGGAATGAAAAAGTCCCTGAGGATATAGCCCTCGATGACCAAGTCGTCGAAGAGCTGGTAGCCAAGAACCCGCCCAAGAAAAGAAAAGTTGATTACAACGTCCTAGCACACTTGAGGAAGATACCCTCACAGCTGAGCATCTTGGATGCCCATCTATTGTCTAAAGAGGCGCGAGATTCCCTGATCAAGGCACTACAAGAGCCTGAACAGTTTCAAGCTTTCCTCGCCAAAAAGAAGATGAAGGACGAGCTCGAAGAAGTTCACAAGGCTGACATCACTTTCGGCGATGAAGATCTCCTCCTCGGAACATGCGAGCACAACCGTCCCTTAGATGTCACCGAATACTGCCATGACATTAAGATAAGGAAGATCCTAGTTGACAACAAGTCCTCTGTCAATCTCCTAAATGTGAAGGCGTTAAAAGAAATCTGCATGAGCGTCCAGCACCTCGCTCGGGATAAAATCACTATCTCCGGGTTCGACTCTTAGTCATCACGGACGCTCGGGTCTGTGATACGGACATTACGCTTCGGGTTGCTCGTCACTGACATCAAGTTCCACGTCATTGACTCCAAGACTTGCTACAACACCTTGCTCGGTAGGCCTTGGTTGCAAAAGTACAACGTCATCCCTTCTACGCAACATCAGTGTATGAAGTATTTCAAGGATGGTCTTGAGTACACCGTAACGGGGGAGCTAAACCCATTTTCCGTGAATGAAGTCCGCAAATACGAGGATGCAAAGTATTTCCTTCCAGACTTTGAAGACACGGAAAGATGCCATAAACCGGAGAATAAGCAAAAAGTTATCACCACTATTCCGGTCTTCGGGAGCGATACCGAGGAGGAGGAAGAGATAGTCTATTCAGGACCGCCCCAATGCAACAAACCAGGACCGTCTACCCCTATTCTGGTCTTTGGTAGTGACTCTGAAGATGAGATCAACGCAGTATTCTCGGTCTGTCCATCAGCACAGGCCTTCGCTGGAGATGATCAAAATTTGCAAATCGCTATGGTTCCACGGCAACACTACAAAGAGCTCGACGCACTTGATACCTATAGTGTGCAAGAACTGCATACGTTCTACGTCGCTCCCTGGCAAAAAGATGAAAAGGCGCTCCTCTATTATCGATCCGCGGAAACCAAAATGGAGAAAGAAATCTAGCATGGTGCCGATTCTACGCTTGACAGGCTCCAGCCCATCCGTCTGCTCAGATACTACACAGAAGGATTTAAAAGACTGTTGGGGCGCCAAGGCGTACCCTTCAAACAAACTGCTCGACAAACTCAGTTCTACAACAGGATCTGGAACGTCCCCGGAACTCAGCGAAAATTACCCAACGGGAGAATGGAAACGACCGGGCTTGGATATGTTCGATCCAAGAAACGGGAGTGATTCCATGGCTGCTGCGTTATACATGACTTCAATGAAAAAGGAGATGCTCTATTAGAAGACACTGCGATTGAACCAAAATGAGATCCTGCCGTAAAAGTGCCAAGTCCGTCGTTTGAAGAACATATGGACAAGCTAATAAGGGAAGCAGGTCAAAAGGCCCGGGATGACCACAACCGTGAAATGGCCATTTACGAGAAATCCAGGACGCAGCGCCTCCTTCAGCAGGCTACGGAGAATGATGATGCCCTTCGTCGCCAGCCCGTCATACAGAAAACCCGACGTGGAGGCAAAAACAAACTAAAGAACGGAAAAAACGTTCGACAGCGGCAAAGCGGGTCCAAGAAGCCACGCGATCGAGAATTGACCAGCCGGGATTTGTCTCTTATAAAGAAGATGGGTCGAGCATATTCTTTCCCCCAAGACAAGACAAAGAAGATATTCGATCTTGTCATGAAACATCAAATGATTACACTCCCGGAGTCCAAACACCCCGAACAAGCAAACGAGGTCTCTCATCCGGATTATTGCTCCTATCACCAAGCGATAGGACATCCTCTCGAAGACTGCTTCACATTCAAAAACAGGGTAGAAGACCAGTATCAGCAAGGCAGGTTAGCTCTATCCAGCAGTTGGAGGGTAACCCCACCACAGAAACATGTTCCAAAAGCAACGTACATAGCGAGAGTAGAACCAGATCAACATCGGTCTTGGAAACGATCTCGTACCTGTCACGCGATAACGCTATCAGAAGAAGGAGTGCCCGGGAACATGGATGACCTGTCCTGGTGCTTCAGAAACGAGGATGAAGATGAGTTGATCTCAGAACTTCCACCGGCGCCAAAAGAGCTGGAAGATGGGATACATACTACTGCGGACAACCTAAGGAAGATCGACCAACGTTCGTCAGTGAACTGCTGTCTAAAGAACAAGTGGATACGCTAAGAGACGTGCTCATGAAGTATAAAGACTGCTTCGCAAGGAACTACTTCGAGATGCCGGGGCTAGATCCGAAAATAGCTGTGCATAAATTGGCGATATCCCCGGACGTCAAGCCAGTCAAACAAGCACCGAGGAGAATGCGGCTCGAACTTGAAATGAGCATCAACGCCGAAGTCAGGAATCTAATCGACTCCATCTTTATCCAAGAAGTTCAGTATCCCGACTGGATTGCCAACATTGTCCCAGTGATGAAGAAAAATGGGACGGTGCGCATCTGTGTAGACTTTCGGGACCTCAACAAATCTTGCCTGAAGGATGATTTTCCCGTACCGGTTACCGAGCTGATGATAGACAATACGTTCACTCACGAAGTCTTCTCCTTCATGGACGGATCATCAGGGTACAATCAAATAAAAATGCACCTTGAAGACCAGAAGCATACCGCTTTCCGGACTCCCTTGGGAATATTCTGCTACAAAGTGATGCCTTTCGGCTTGAAGAATGCCGGTGCTACCTATCAGAGGGCCATGACAAATATTTTTGATGACCTCAAACATGGAATCGTCGAATGCTATATCAATGACCTCGTGGTGAAAAGCAAGTCGTACGAAGAGCATTGGGAGTATCTGAAGATCATGTTTCAGCGCCTTCGGAAGTACAACCTAAAGATGAACCCTCTGAAATGCGCGTTCGGAGTTTCCTCGGGCAAATTCCTAGGATTCATCATACGACACCGGGGCATCGAGATAGACCCGTCGAAGATCAAAGCGATCTTGGAAATGCCTCCGCTAAGAACTCTCAAGCAACTGCGGTCTCTCCAAGGAAAGCTCGCATATATCCGATGATTCATAGCCAATCTCTCCGGCAAGTGCCGCCCCTACAGCCATTTAATGAAGAAGGGGACCCCGTTCATCTGGGATCGCAAATGCCAAAGCGCACTGGACGAAATCAAGCAATACCTGCAGAATCCACCGGTACTGACCGCTCCAGTCAAAGGAAAGCCCCTCATCCTGTACACAACAGCCCTTGAAGGTTCTTTAGACGAGCTATGGGCACAGAAGAACGACCAAGGGAAAGAGAGAGCCCTCTACTATTTGAGTCGAGTTCTACTTGTAGGGTTCCTAGGCACTCTAGTGAAGTCTCATAAGGCATCAACCATGCCAATTTCAAATTTTACGGGTGCCGAGAAACCCTAATACGGATCGTTGACTAGAAGTTTAGGCGAAAAACGAAACTAGTTAACATCTTAACTAAAGGAGAGAGGCTATACAACCTTTGTAGATCCGTTTCTCCACTTCCTTAGCTCCACGTAGGCGTCCTCTCGCTGTCCATCTTGAATCCCGAACTCAATCGTCGGCTTCATCAGGGAAATGGGTGGACTAGGTCGTCGGCTTCGTGCCGAAGATGATCTACGTCGAGGCATCACAAGTTCAAGCTCCAACTTCACCAAGTTGTGAAACTTGTGAAGAAAACACCCTATACTACTTGGCAAGAGGTAGAGGGTGAAGAAATAGGAGGTGGGTTCACTTTAGAATTGGATTTCTCACACTTTAGCTCAAGTTGCCATTGATGGACTTAAGCTTTTCTTGAAGAAGAAGATGATGAAGAAGAAGAAAGAATATGACCTAGTCCGCCCATTTCCCCGATGAAGCCGACGATTGAGTTCGGGATTCAAGATGGACAGCGAGAGGACGCCTACGTGGAGCTAAGGAAGTGGAGAAACGGATCTACAAAGGTTGTAGCCTCTCTCCTTTAGTTAAGATGTTAACTAGTTTCGTTTTTCGCCTAAACTTCTAGTCAACGATCCGTATTAGGGTTTCTCGGCACCCGTAAAATTTGAAATTGGCATGGTTGATGCCTTGTGAGACTTCACTAGAGTGCCTAGGAACCCTACAGTGGTATCAGAGCCTAGCTTGAGCCTTAGGCGAAGTGTAGACGACGTTTGAAACCCGATCGAACCGAAACCCTATACCCAAAATAGCTCTCTGTACATTTTTCAAAAACTGGGTTTTTTCCAAATTAAAAATATGCAGAAAAATCAGCAAGGAATCCTAAGAATTACTGTGCAACACGTGTTCATGATTCCTCAAAAGTGCGGCGGAACCGCGGCAGAAGCCTGGCTTCTGCGGCGGTTCCGTGGCCGTATGATGACGTCACCCACCCAATTTTGCACAGTAACTCCCTTTATTCAGTGCTGAGTTCTCTGGGTATTTTTAAATATCACTCAAGAGTTGAGTTTTCAGGGGTGTTTTGGGAGTTCGATGATTCGATCGGATTATCAGATTTTGTCTATTTGGCTTCCGGATAATTTTTGAATATGTTAAAAAGTTCGACCGGATATAAATACCCAACTTTTCCCCTGCCGCAAAATTTCCAAGTGTTGGATTTTTCTGTGGTTTAAGGACGTTCTAAGTAGTGCAAGTAATGCGATGGTCCCTCTAGAAGACAACAAACCTTAACTCGATTATGTGACCGTCTTGAACTGCCCTTTGAACCTTCGGGTTTGGGGCAGTACGGCGTGCCACATGTGAGGCGTTGGCTTGACCCTTCTACGGCTGGACCGTTGGTACTGAGGCATGAAGTGAATGTCTTTGAACTTATTTCATGTGTTGATCAGTTTCGGGAAAACTTGGGTGTTTGAATGTTCGATCGGAAAGTTTAATATTTTCTATTTATCCGGAATGGGATACAATAATTGGAATTCACAAACAGTTATGAGATAGCTGAATGAATGTTATAAATCTAGCGGTTTAGTCTCACTTGATATTGAAAAGAGTTTTCGATAATGGGACTAAAATGCGGGGTTTATAATTGTTAGGCATGTGATGTCTAAGTATTTCATTTGATTAGGCATGCGATGTCTAAAGAGGTTGCGGATTCCAACTGTTGTAGTTTTACACTTTCTTTTCTGTGACCGTAAGTGTAATATGTGATATCGCCGGTTTCGTTGCTATATGTCAACGACAATTGGGATGCGCATATTTACTTACGTTGATGACATGTGATGTTATGTGTTGCTGGATATGTTATATTGGATCGTCGTGTTTGAATAGCCGGGGGTTTTTATGTGAGATGAGTGCTTTTCATTTTCATTCATGTAAAAACTTGTATGTAATATTCTTTTATTTGGGGCACTTCCAGGTTGCGGAAGTTGTCACCTTTTGTATATTATTTACTTTTCCGCATTAGGATAGACCCAAGGAGGGGAGCACAAGTAACCGGGTTCTGGGGTCCAGTGGGAGACCAACTCGAGGAGTCGAGTCCGGGTCTCCTAACCCTAGAATTGGTAGGGTTGCTTGCCGCTCTCGTAGGGGTCTAGGGGTGTGGGATTGGCTATTCATCACGACCGTGGAATCCGTGTTTTATACTGGCTCGTATTGAAAACACGGACGTCCTAGTATATCCAATGTTTCATATGTTTCTTCTGCTGCGATATCTGTGATGTGATCATGTGATGTTCTGTGATAGATACAGTATATAGTATATATGATATATTATATAGACGTTACTTATGTTTTGCACCCGCACTAGCCCTGCCCTGCTCTGTCGTTAGTTACCTAACCTAACGGTGCACGAGGGGACATCGAGGCGAATGCGGATGGCATAAGTGTATGTCGTATTTATCTGTGATGGTTTAGGTACTTAAATGATGGGACTTCATTAATGTGATTAATGAAAGAAAAGAAACCTAAGATGTTGTAGAATCAAATTTTAAACAAAACAGGTAGCTACAGTTCTTGCTTTGCATAGCGGTATATATGATATACCCTGCACCTTATTCGATGAGGAAAGGACCGAGATCCCTTCACCGGGAGTGACTCCTTTAGCAATAACTGGCAGATGCTGCTCACTCGGTTTGACTTTTTGATTGCTTCTATAGTTTCTGCTTTGCACAGTGATATATATGATATATCCCGCACCTCATTCGACGAGGAAAGGGCCGACGATCCCTTCACCGGGAGTGACCCCTTTAGCAAAACTAGAAAAGCCTCAAAATCACTCCATTTCAAAACTTCATTTTGATTCTACAACGATATCAAGTTCATTACGCTCATGGTTTTCAGAAAAACCTGCGTAGCCCTCCGTCATTTCAGATAAGTACTACTTAGTATTCATGCTGCGGTAGTTTGGCCTCCGTCAAGGCGTAGTGTATGGTAGCTAACTAGTGCTTATCTGCCAGCATATGATGCGATTGGATTAGGGTATTCGTACGGCGTAGTTTGGCCTCTGTCAAGGGTCGTACGGGTGGGTTTAATTCGATCAAGAAATGACGGGTTGAACTTGACTAGCGCCCTGTGGGTAGTTTGGCCTCCGTCAAGGTCACAGGACGCTAGGGGCAAAAGTATTATCGGGAATTTCAAGTGTTGAAATTTGCAATGAGATTGCATACCTTCTATGAGATAGTTGGATCCCGATACCCACTGCGAGTAAGAGTTACTCATGGGAGAGTTTTACACATTGTAATTAGCTGATCAAGTAGGTGTCTAGAAAGGTGTCAACGGGGTTACGCCTCTGGGAAAACGAGGTTTACATTAATTAGGTTCGTGCGAAAGCATGGGGGACCTCCCTTAAAGTACCGACACTGGCCTGGCTGAAAGATTGGCGAACTTGTAGTGTGTAATTAATCCCGGCTTGTCTTTCCTTTTAGGGTTTGAAGGAAGATTTGATAAAAACCAGTGGGAGCCATCCTGATTAGATAAGATAATAACCAATCTGATCTTGCACGAGCTTACGCTAAAGTGTTTTCTTTTCTCTCTCTCCAGGTAGCGACCATGTCATGCCCTAATCAAGATAATAATATGGATGTATTGACCGAACCCGCATGTTATACTGTGCAGGGGAACGTTGAACCCATTCTATCTTATAAGTGTCATAAGAATGAACAGGAAACAGGAGAATATCTGGATTCTCACACCGCCCAAACGGAGAACATGCATGTTGATGCATCATCTTCGGGTGTGTTTGTCATTGAGAACTGTTTCTCAGTTCACCCTACGTCCTGGGTATTAGATACCGGATCAGGATCCCACATATGTAAGATGTTACATGGGCTGCGGAAAGGTAGAGAACTGGAAAAAGGTGATCATTCCGTTCAAGTTGGGAATGGGGCAAATGTTGCAGCCAAAGCAGTTGGCGAATATCACCTAGTATTACCAAGTGGTAATACACTGATTCTAAATGAATGCTATTATATACCGAACATGATGTGCAATATTATATCAGTTTCTTTATTAAGTAAAGAAGGATATAATTCTGTAGTAAGGGATAATGTTATGAACATATTCCTAAATCAAAAATTGATTGCATCAGGCTCGTTGTATAATGGCATATTCATTCTCAATCAAAATACAGTCCTCAATTTACAAAACACACACAAGAGGAAGAGTTCTGAACTGAACGAATCTTTCTTGTGGCATTGTAGACTGGGTCACATCAATGCGACACGACTAGCTAAGTTGCATACGGATGGATATTTAAATTCGTTTGAATTTTCATCTTATGACACTTGCCAGTCATGTCTCAGAGGCAAGATGACCAAAACTCCGTTTACTGGACACAGAGACAGAGTTACCGAACTCTTGGGACTAATACATAGTGATGTATGCGGTCCCATGTCTACACATGCCAGGGATGGTTCTTCATACTTCATTACATTCACTGACGATCTCTCTAGATTCGGATATGTGTTCCTGATGAAACACAAATCAGAAGCTTTTGAGAAATTTAGAGAATATAAACAAGAAGTAGAGAACCAAACTGGCAAAAGTATTAAGATCCTTCGATCTGATCGAAGAGGAGAATACTTAAGTAACGAATTCAGAGATTATCTAAAAGAGAATGGGATTCTCTCTCAGCTTACTCCTCCTTATACACCACAGCACAACGGTGTATCGGAGCGGAGAAATCGCACCCTATTAGATATGGTGCGCTCTATGATGAGTGCAGCTGAGTTACCTATTTCCTTCTGGGGATATGCACTGGAGACTGCTGCATACCTATTGAATAGAGTTCCAACCAAATCAGTGCCTACCACTCCATATGAGATATGGAATGGCAAGAGACCATGTCTTAATTTTATTCAGATATGGGGTTGTCCGGCCTATGTTAAAACACAAAATCCGGACAAGCTCGAGGCAAGGTCCGTTCTATGTAAGTTTGTAGGATATCCCAAACATTCGCGAGGATATATCTTCTACCACTCCGAGGAACAAAAAGTGTTTGTTTCTCGACATGCCACTTTCTTAGAAAAGAGTTTTCTTATGAAACAGACAAGTAGCATTGAGGTAGAACTGGAAGAGGTTCCAGCAACACAAACTGTAACAGAAGACTTGGTAGAACCAGAGGATTCAGTAGAACTCGACGAACCCCAGCCTCTCCGCCGATCTAGTAGGGTATCTCGTCCACCTGAGAGATACTACGGTTTTCTCATTGACGGTGGAAGCGAGGATTGCATCATGGAGGATGATGACCCAACTAACTTCGAGCAGGCCATTACGAGTAGGGACTCAGTGAAATGGCTGGATGCTATGCGGTCCGAGATGGAATCCATGTACACCAACAAAGTATAGACTTTGGATGTTGCTCCTGAAGGGGTAAAACCCATTGGGAGCAAGTGGATCTTCAAGAAGAAACTTAGTGTAGATGGGAAAGTGGAGACTTTCAAAGCTAGACTTGTAGCAAAAGGTTTTCGTCAAAGACCAGGTGTGGACTATGACGAAACCATTTCTCCAGTGGCTATGCTTAAATCCATCCGGATCATGCTTGCCATCGCTGCATATCATGATTACGAAATCTGGCAAATGGATGTTAAGACCGCCTTTCTAAACGGTGATTTAGAAGAGTGCGTGTACATGACTCAGCCAGAGGGCTTCGTAGACAGTGGGAGCAGCGGAAAGGTGTGCAAGCTGCTTAAATCCATTTATGGATTAAAGCAAGCATCGCGGAGTTGGAACATCTGCTTTGACGTCGTTATCAAAGAGTTTGATTTCGTCAAAAACCCAGATGAACCTTGTATTTACAACAAGGTTGCAGAGAGTAAGGTTGTCTTCCTCGTATTGTACGTGGACGACATACTCTTGATAGGAAATGATATTCCTATGCTGCAATCGGTCAAGCTCTTCTTATCGCAAAGATTCTTGATGAAAGATCTTGGTGATGCCTCCTGCATATTGGGAATTAGGATCTATAGGGATAGATCCAAAAGGATTTTGGGATTGTCCCAATCCAGGTACATTGACACCATACTAAAGAGGTTTACTATGGAAGAATCCAAGCGTGGGAACTTGCCCACGATCTCTGGAGTCACTCTCTCCAAAGAGATGTCTCCCAAGACTGATTTGGAGAGAGCTCGCATGCAAGGGATACCCTATGCTTCGGCTGTAGGCTCTATCATGTATGCGATGCTATGTACCAGACCCGATGTAGCATACTCACTAAGTGTAGTGAGCAGGTATCAAGCTGATCCTGGAGAGAGTCACTGGACAGCTGTGAAGAGCATTCTCAAGTACTTGCGAAGGACTAAAGAGATGCTCTTGGTGTATGGTAACGAAGAACTCCAAGTGGAGTCCTTTACCGATTCGAGCTTCCAGAGTGATAAGGACGACTCTAAGTCGCAGTCGGGATTTGTCTTTACCCTTTACGGAGGGGCGGTTAGCTGGAAGAGTTCCAAGCAGGAAACCGTGGCAGACTCGACGATGGAGGCTGAATACATCGCTGCCAACGATGCTGCCAAAGAGGCTGTCTGGATCAAGAAGTTCATTAATGAACTTGGTGTGGTTCCATCCATTGAGCATCCAATACCTTTGTATTGCGATAACAATGGAGCGGTGGCTTTGGCCAAGGAACCCAGGTCCCATCAGCGATCCAGGCATATTCTGAGGCGGTATCACCTGATCCGGGAGATAGTTGATCGCCGGGAGATCGAGGTCAGGAGGGTTGACACGAAGAACAACACGGCGGATCCACTCACGAAGGCCATTCCCCAGATACAGTTTGAGAGACTCTTCGGGATGCTCGGTATGCGATACTACAGCAGCTGGCCCTAGTGCAAGTTGGAGATTGTTAGTTGTATGTATGCCCTAGAGGCCAGTATTGTACAGATGATGTATATTATATTGGATGCTTGGACATATATAGAGATGACTTTCTTGCTCGATATGATAGTATGCTATCTGGTTACTCTTTATCTTAACATGTATACTAGTCTCTTTAATCTGTCTTATAGTTACATGTTGGTAAAGCCCTTAGGATGTGTACTTGACTACCTGGACTATGATGCAGATCATACTAGTGGGGACATGGTAGTCCATAAGTACATCCTTCAAGGTCCCTAGTCGTGGGTGTATCGAGACGGGGCATCGATATACCAGTGTAGACTAGCGTATACGCTTCTCGACCCATGAGATGGGCGATGGATGATCCCATATCCATTGGTGTTTGACATCAGAGATGGTATACGGGTGCTCAGTGGAGACTGGGTACACTGGACGGACTCGCCGAGAACTCCCAGATGGTATTATACCTCACGTCAGATGGCAGTTCTCAGGTGACACTTGTGCAGGTTAGTCTGTAGACCCGAGATCATCATAGAGTCTTGTGTGATTCCCACTGTGCTTTGATCTCCACCTTACCACGTCCATGAGGGCGTGCAAAACGGTGGTCTTTGGGTACAGTCCCGAGTCACATGGAGGCAATGAGCGATAGGAGGGGTTTCGTCTCTCCCGGTATTGGGGGTTGATGTTGCGCTGTGCTCGATTGGCCGTAACAGGGAAGTCCCTGGCCAGGGCTGATCAGAGATTTGCTGGTAAGTGTTACCAGTAGTTTCTCGACCCGTTATGAGCCTCACATCGGCACGACTTATTGGTTATTGGGGTCTGACGTTTACCACCCCTAGACTTGATATGCGACATATCAGACGAACAGACCGAACTGTACGGTAAGTGTTACTGGTTGGATTCACAGGAGTGTGAGCGGGCTAGCTCGTCGATCTTCTGATCGCTCAATACCCGGATGGCCGTTACGTTTAGCAGACCGCTTGCGGCTTGTGGATGTTTGATATGATCATCATCTGCTACCGGCGTATTGACGAGTCTTTAGAGTCCTACACAGAGGTTTCCTGGCTCAAGCGAAACGAAATAGGAGCGCATATGAGATATGTGCAGGACCGAGAATAATGCGTGTATGTGATACCGTATTCAATTCTCGCGATAAATGTATCGATTGGTTATATACGATATAACCTAGATATCGAATCAAGGATTGATTCGATAAGACGATACATAGGATACTAGTCGGTTATATGCGATATGACCGGATCGTTAAATCAAGTGTTGATTTAATGATTTAATGTATAATTATATATTTGATATATTACTTTGCATTAGCTAGTATTGGTTCACTTTAAATGGATTTTCTCACTTGATGTGCACCAATACTAGCTAATGCAAAGTAATATATCAAATATATAATTATACATTAAATCATTAAATCAACACTTGATTTAACGATCCCCGAGCTAACGGTCTAGCTGAGGCTTTCAACAAGACCTTAAAAAAGATCATGAAGAATATGGTGTCCAAAAATAAGAAGGACTGGCACGAGAGACTGCATGAAGCTCTATGGGCGTATCAGACCATGTTCAAAACGGCCACAAACACAACGCCATATGCATTGGTATTCGGCGCTGAAGCAGTACCCCCCTTGGAGATAGAGTTACCCTCCCTACGAGTGGCGGTTCATTACGAGCTAACAGATGAAGAGAATGCTCATATTCGGCTTGAGGAGCTCGACGCCCTCGATGAAACTCGGCTCATGGCGCAACAAAACTTGGAGGCTTACAATGCGAAGATGACGCGCTCATACGAGAGATTGACTAGGCCGAGGACATTTCGCCAAGGCGAACTCGTGCTAGTGGTCAAGAGACCTATGATCCCCAATCGTGCCAAACGTGGGAAATTCGATCCGAGCTATGAGGGCCCGCACATCATAGACAAGGTCTACCAAGGTGGGGCTTACTTGCTCATGAATATGCATGGCGAAAGACCCTTCAGGCCAATAAACGGTTGGTTCTTAAAAAAATACTATGCCAGATCGAAATGTCTTTAAACTACTACAAACCCCCGGCATCCCCAGGCTGACGTGGTGTAAAAAAACGATACGTCTATAAGCAAAATGGGCACGGACGAAAACCCGAAAGGGCTCCATGAGTAAAAATAGCAGGGCCACCGGCGAGTTTGTGAAAACCCGAAAGGGCGCAATCTCGTTAAAAGACACTTCCAAGGTCCTTTCGACCTTGTAAAGAGAAAACTACCTGCGTGAGATCCTTACGACTCGCAAAGGAGCGACACGCTTAGGGATCCCCATGATTCCTAAGGAGAAATTACACTTACGAGATCCTCACGACTCGTAAGGAGAACCCTCTTATGGACCTTCACGGCTCATAAGATACAAAAGCCTTAAGCTATAAGGATCTGAACCTGTTCTTAAGCCATCACCTTTCCCAGATTGCCCTACAAGCGGTTCAATGCTGACCCTTGTATACAATCCACGGGCACGAATAATCATTTCCTTGCCGAGTCCCACCAACGACGAGGAATGCCTTCATTTGATGAACAAACACTTGTAGGTCCTCTTGATTTACAAGGAGAAAACACTCTTGCAAGATCCTTACGACTTACAAGAGAACATATACTTGGGAATCCTCACGATTCCTAAGGAGAAATGACACCTACGAGATCCTCACGACTCGTAGAGAGAAACACCTTAATGAGACCCTTACGGTTCATGAAGTCAAAAGCCTTAGTCGATAGGATCTGAACCCTGTTTGCTAAGCCACCTTTGTTCGAACCGACAAAGGCAGATGATGATTCGCTCCTGGTAATATCCCAGTTGTAGCTATGCTAATGCCTAAATCGGTAACAAATTTCGAGTCCTTCACGGCAAATGATGATTCGCTCCTGGCAATATTCCAGTCGCAGCGATACTGATGCTAAAATTAGTATCAGATCCCAGGTTCTATACCCGCGGCGAAAAATCAGCGAGCCAAATACGCATACAAAAATAGCCGAAATGATGGGGCACCTTGCAACAAAATCAGCAAGTAAAATATATGCATACAAAAATAGCCGAAATGATTGGGCAACTCGCAATAAAAAGCAGCGAGTAAAAAAACAGCCGAAATGATTGGACACCGCGAAAAATAGCCGAAATGATTGGGCAATCGCGACTTTCGCGATACAAAAAGCTGAAATGATAGAGCATCACGGGAAAAAAAATACATATAAAATGAATATTTTGCCCTGCAGGTAAGTCCATACTGACCCATGTATACAATCCATGGGCATAAACGAAAAAGGAACCACATGTCCCAACAAACTCTATCAAAGGGAGAGTCGGATCTCAGCGGCAATATCTGCATCCCAGAAAACCAGCAACGACGTTTCTCCTCATACCAGCAGGACATGGACGCGACACTACCAATCGGAGCCACGGCAAAGTCCCCAGTTCCAAGACTCTGCGGTTCACAGATAACCTAAAGTCAACTCCGACACCGTAGAAAATGGAGAAAGTCGATCCCAACACCGTAGAAAATGGAGAAAGTTAACCCCGACACCGTAGAAAACGGATCGATCCCGACACCGTAGAAAACGGAGAAAGTCAACCCTGACACCGTAGAAAACGGAGAAAGTCGATCCCGACACCGTACAAAATAGAGAAAGTCGATCCTGACACCGTAGAAAACGGAGAAAGTCGATCCCGACACCGTAGAAAACGGAGAAAGTCGATCCCGACACCGTAGAAAACGGAGAAAGTCAACACTGCCACCGTAGAAAATGGAGAAAGTCGATCCCGACACCGTAGAAAACGGAGAAAGTCGATCCTGACACCGTAGAAAACGGAGAAAGTCAACCTCGACACCATAGAAAACGGAGAAAGTCGATCCCGACACCATAGAAAACGGAGAAAGTCAACCCAGACACCGTAGAAAACGGAGAAAGTCGATCTCGACACCGTAGAAAACGGAGAAAGTTAACGCTGACACCGTAGAAAACGGAGAAAGTCGATCCCGACACCGTAGAAAACGGAGAAAGTCAACCCTCGACCTCCCCGTCGAAGCAACGCTTCGACTCGGGAACAAGTCCACTCATCAACCACTTACGAGTCCTCTTGACTTGTAAGGGAGAAAATTCTCTTGCGAGATCCTTACGACTCTCAAGAGAAAGCACACGTAGGGATCCTCACGATTCCTAAGGAGAAAATACACCTACGAGATCCTCTCGACCCGTAGGGAGAAAAGTCTTTATGAGACCCTCATGGCTCATAAAGTTGAAAAGTCTTAGGTGGCAGATCCTAATCCTGTCTCCTAAAACATCACTGCTTTACAAGGAGGTCAAGTTGGACTATCCACGGGCCACACTCTCCAAAGTCGAATCTTGACAAGGAGGGAAAAAACCATTTACGAATCCTCTCGACTTGTAAAGGGGAAAAATTCTCTTATGAGATCCTTACGACTCTCGAGAGAAAGTACACACTTAGGAATCCTCACGATTCTTAAGGAGAAAATATACCTATGGGATCCTCTCGATTCGTAGGGAGAAAAGTCTTTATGAGACCCTCACGACTCATAAAGTTGAGAAGTCTTAGGCAGCGGATCTGAACCTGTTTCCTAAGCCGTCGTTGTCCTGCGAAGATATCAAGATAGATTATCTACGAAATGCATTTGTTAAAAAGGACACACCACCATAAAACAAAATATGTCTTTTATTCATAAATCCAAATGAATACAAAGTACAATTTATAAAAGAATAAAAAAATACTCTCATACAGGAGTAAGTACAAAAGGAGAATACAAAAAAAACATATATATCTTCAGGCCGGCGGACGATGCAATAAGTTCGTCAATTCGTTATTCTTCCGCTGGGCCTTGGCTTCAAGCTTCATTATGGCCAAAAGACAGGTCTCCGCCTGAGACTGTTGAGCCTGGTACGAGGTGAGCCGACTCTCAAGCTCCCTTTCAGATACTTTGTGAGCTTCAACCATCCCGCGGGTAAAACTAACGGCCTTATCAAGAGTTACCACCTCCATGATAGCTTCTTGAAGCACCCGCCAAAGTTCGTACACACGAGTGGTCTTAGCAGTGAGTTGAGCATGAAGTTCCCCCTAAGCATTTGAAGCTAGCCGCCTCTTCGAAAATTTCCGGTTGAGCCTCTTTTCGCAGGACTGAAGATTAGCGGCACACCGCCCAATCCACCCCTGCAGGCTCACTTTGGCAGTTAAGAGCTCGGAAGGAAGGCGGATACACTCGAGATTATGTAAGCAAGCCTCCACTCTACGAAAATACTTAACCCAGACGCATACCAATGCTTCATCATGATAGGTGGAGAGGACGGATAAGGAACCATTGGCTTCGACAACAAATTCTTCGGCCGGGACATAGGTACCCGCGCGAAGGTCTTCAATGAGAGCCACAGGGAGTGGATGCTTTTCCTCGCCATCCTTTCAGACACACGCCGGGAATAGGGACCCGGTAGCATGAAGATCCGAGATTCCAACGGAGTTAGTGTTGGCAGAGCAGTCAAGGTTTGTGAACAGTCAGTGAGAGCCAGAAACATGAAATAAGGTGAATCAATGCCAAAGATAAAAGCCTAACTTACCTGCAGTCATGCAAGGAGGGTTTGAGAGATCCCCGGGCCCATCGAGGATCTCGACCTCGTCATCAGCCTCCAGAGCTGTAAAGTGCATATCAGCGTTATTATAAAGAATAAAAATAAAAGGGGGGTCAAAGAACACCAACCTTTCCCGGAAGAAAGGTCTATGCTTTGCGGGGATATCGCCTGTAGGGCACATATGTCAAGTAAGCGCTGGAAGGATTTCCTGGGAGACAGGTCCACAATAGAAGCAGCCAATTCCCGTAGTTCTGAAAGGAAGGAAAGGTTTAGATAAGGGAAAGGCTACTAAAAAAACAAAGTATAGAAGATTACCTCCGATGCTCTTCCCGCCTTGAACCGGAGGGACAGCGGCCTCGGCAGGCTCCTCCACACCCTCGGGTACATCGTTGGGGATATGGGCCAGTGAGGCAGCTTCCAATTGAGGAACAACAGTCGCCACTGGGAGCTCCAAGACAGGACTAACGGCTCCGACAACCTCTTCTACACCCTTCGGTGTGTCACTAGAGATGTCCATGGGAACTAAGGACGATGATGTCACCTCTGCTGGAATAATAAACACTGGAGGAACGGAGGCTACCAGTGGAAGCTCCACGGCAGGAATAGAGGCTGTAACGACCTCCTCCGCACCTACTAGGGCCTCATCAGAGATATTTACAGAGTCCACAGTCATGATGCGACTTGAGTTCAAATTCTCTGTCATTCCTGAAGTCCCTGTAAAATTTTCGCAAAGATAAGGAGATATAAAAAGCGATAGAAATTATTTGCCAAAAAAATACGGAAAGCACACGTACCGATGCGCTAGGATGCTTCTAGTATGGTTTTTTCAAACCGTCGTTCCTTCCTGAGGAAGTGTGCCCGCCGGGGTTCAAATGCAGATTCATGGCCACCGGTCTTCAATGCCAGCTTATCTTTGGAAGCAGCTGAGATAGGCCGCTTGAGGGCTGTCTCATCTTCCCATCGCAGGGGACCCATATGTACCCTCCGTAGTGATGGGGGATCTTCGTAGAATATGACGGGAGGATAAGGTTTCTTCGGGACACTCACATTCTCAGTTTCGTCTTGTGAGCGCCTTATAGCCTCAGCCAATTGTGCGTCTTCCTCAGCAGACGAACCCGGAAAGAGAAGACCGCCATCCGGCTCTTGCATGGATATGGGTTCGTCTTGGGCAACAGCCTCAGAGTCAAGCAAGAGGCAGACCGGAAACCATTTTCTTCCTCCGTTTTGAGCTGGAGCTAACACTAGATGAAGATCGCTTCCTGCCCCTTGGCGCTTTGGCGCGACGTTGGCCGATCTCGTCTTCAGTATCCACTTTTGACGGTACTACCGATGATGACACTGCCATTGATGAAGCCGCAACTGATGAAACTACTGCTAGCGCCTTATCGGAAGCCTTTGCCTGAGCTCTAGTGCGCATCGGCATACCAACTGTGGAAGGAGTCGATTCCGCATCTGCCACCTCAGGGATGAGTACGGCACCGGTACCCCTCAATGGAGGGTGAACCATTGTTCGCGGTCGTGGCGGAATGCCCGTGTCTTGGATCGAGGCGGGAGCTCTATAGCCGAAGAGTATCCGCTTCTTCTCGGCAATGATGGAACTTACTCGATGGCGGTACAAACCCTGTTCCCGCCAAAATTTTCAGCCAAGAGCTACTTGTTCCCTTACAAAAAATAGGAGAATCCTAAAAAAACAGGCATCATGTGTAAAATACGTGGGCGCACGTATGCAAAGCATATGAGCGCTGAACATAAATAACCAAGACTCAAAAAAAAGGCATCACGTGTAAAACACGTGGGCGCTCATATGCAAAGCATATGAGCACTGAACATAAATAACCAAGGGCCAAACATGCCTCACGTGTTATACACGTGAGTGATCTGAACATACACAGGCTAAAACCCACACTAGGGGTCACGTGTTAAACAAGTGAGTGCTTTTGCCAATCATATGCAAAGTATGTGAGCACCCTAATTTAAAATGTTCCTATCAAATTCTAGAATTAAATTCTATTTTGGGAAATATTTTCCTGATCTTCTCAAATTAGAAAGATCTTCTCTGTTAAACAGAGGACCCTTGGATCAAAGATCCAGCGGTAATCATTTGATAGAATAAAAATCTATCATAGGAAAATATTTTCCTAATCTTATAACAAAAATAAAATTCTATGTTAACAAGATATCCATATTAAGAAAATACATTTCTGATCTTGTTAAACTAAAAAGATATGATAGAATAAAATTCTAAAACTAACAAGATATTCATAATCTTTTTAAGCAAACAAGAAATCTTCTCTGTTAAACAGAGAGCCTTTGGATTAAAAATCCAACGGCGAATAAAATTCACCGAGTGATCTAAAAGATCATGTTGGTTATAAAATCAATCAAAAATCTCTCAATGAGAGATTTGCTGAACAAACTGATTCTTTTCTTTCTCCTATAAATAAGAGCCAAGAAGGAGAAAAGAAGACGGGGAGAGAGGGGAAGAAAAATAGAAAGAGAATTTAATTCTCTAAAGAAGAGGAACCCCTCCCAAAAGCTCCCACAAAAAGAGAATTTAATTCTCAAACCAAGAGTTTAACTCTTCTAAAAGAACTTAGTTCTTCCTCTGGTTGAAGATCTGCAGAAGCAGATCTCCCCACAAGTTGAGAATTTAATTCTCATCGGGGAGATTCTGTCATGCAGATTCAAAACCTAGGGGAAAGAACTGAATCCAAAAGAGTTTAACTCTTACAAAACATATAGGAATTTAATTCCTCTGAAACTAGGGTTTAACCCTTCAAAAATAAATTTAATCCCTACAAAGAACAAAAGGAGAACTTGATCCATCAGAACCATAGAAGAATAGCCTGATGATTCGTTAGCATTCAAACGCTATATAAAAGCTCACGTGATCCCATGTGAGCACCTTTGAAGAACAAAGAGGGAAAGAATGAGATCTAGTCACGTGACCCCATGTGACCCCTAAGAAGTGCTCAGCACTTATAAAAGAAAAAAGGGAATAAACCCTATTTTTAGAGCGCCTCACGTGACCCCACGTGACCCTTGAGAAGTGCTCAGCACTTATAAAAAAAGGGAATAAACCCTATTTTTGGAGCGCCTCACGTGACCCCTGAGAAGTGCTCAGCACTTATAAAATAGAAAATGGAATAAATCCTATTTGTGGAGCGCCTCGCGTGACCTTACATGATCCCTTGATAGTGCTTAGCACTCAGAAAAAGAAAAGGAGAATAAAACAAAGGCAATTTTCATTCTTCAGAGTGCCTCACGTGACCCAATAGTGCTTAGCACTCAGAAAAGGAAAAACGGAATAAACCCAGGATAGCTCCCATTTTGGGGGCACCTCACATGTTCCCATGTGACCCCAAACAGTTGTGTATAAAAGAGGGAGAAAATTCCAAAGACAACGCTCGCATTTTGAAGGCACCTCACATGTCTGCACGTAACTGTTTGATGAACCAAGTGCTTAGCACTTATAAATAAAAGAGAAATAAAATTCAGAGAACAGTTCTCACCTCGGGTGCATTACATGCTCACAGGTGAGCCAAGTGCTCAGCACTTTTATATATGTATGAGGGAATAAACTCAAGGAACAATGCCCACTTCGGGGCCCCTTACGTGTTCACACGTGAGCTCCTCTAAAGTCCAGTGTTTAATATTGATTCAGTGCTTAGCACTATGGGGTGACTAAGGGAAATCAACCTTAGCTCAAATTAGCCAAGTCTTCCGAAGCCAAGACCTTTTTTGTCACCAATCAACTGAGCCCCCATGTTCAGGTCTCCCCAAACTAATCCTAGTCCTAAAGATGACTAGTGTTCTCCTAACAGATGACATCTAAACTGATGTTCATCCCATTCCCCAAATCGGGGTATTGGTTCAAGGGTACATCTCTTCATACCTCTGATACATGTCGTTGTAATCTTTCAACGTCTTCAGAGAGATGAAGGGTCCCAATAACCAATAACTTTTGGTGCATCCCCAAACGGTTGAACCAAAACCATGTTGAGGTCGAAAATTGCACCCCGGTTGACCAAGTCAAAGTCAAAGTTAACCCCAAGCCAAGTGGGCCCATACCCAGGTCGAGTCCGAACATGAAGCGCCCCCCCATGCCAAAATGAAATCATGTAATAAATAATTTTTATGTAATTTTTTTATGCATGAATGGGCATAAAGCCAAATTTTTGTAAAGCTCATGGCTTATGTGTAAAAAAGAAATGGCACATGAGCCATGGTATGGGCAAAATGCCATTTTGTAAAGCCCAAGGGGCTATATGTAAATATGTAAGCCTATATAAGGCAACATGATGATAAATAAAAGATATACTTTTCATTCCCCAAAAAATTAGGACCTGTGCCTCTTTCTCCTTCCTCAAGGTTCTAAAACCTTTTTCTTTCTTTTGAATTAAATCAAGAGTTTTACTCTTCCTTTTATAAAACTAAATAGTTTTTCACCACAAAACCCGCAAAGGGGAACTCAGATCTTCCATCAAATCTCAGAAAGGAGAGATTTTTAAAATCTCATACTTCTTGATCTTCAAGATCCGGCCAACAAAAGAAGAAGAAGGAGACCCATCTCCAGAAACCCCACTTTAGGGAAGACCCAGGGCTCAAGGGGAGAAGCCCCCTTCATCAGCTTTAAAATATCCTAGGAGTTTAACTCATCATATATATACACACACACACACACACACAAAATAATAAGTGCTCTTTTCTGGGAGTACAACTCCCATTGCAGGGACCAAGTCCCTTTTGCCTCCTGAGCGCCCTTGCGCCCAAAGTGCTAGCGCCCGAGTGCCCACGTGCCTGGCACGTGGGGAGCTAGCGCTCTTGCGCTCAGAGCGCTAGCACCCGAGCGCCCAAAGCGCTAGCGCCCGAGCGCTCACGTGCCTGGCACGTGGGGCGGTAGCGCCCTTGTGCTCAAAGCGCTAGCACCCAAAGCGCTGGCGCTTTTTCCCACGCATCCTTTGGATGCCCTTTCCCCTTTTTTTATATATGTATATATACATATACACACACATACTCCACGACACTGTCCCTGTTAGAAAAAAATTTCTAACGGGGCGCTGCCCCGCACCCCGCAAGGGGGCTGCTAGCCCTCTTGACCCCAGCCCGCTATCCGGGTAGCGGGACCCCTGTAAAAACTCTGCGGGGCCCCCGATATATCCAAAACCCCTCCAAAACACAACACTGCACATTGAGTTCGCATCACCAATTTAACCCGTTAATCGGAGGTTCTCTCGGCCCAAAGGCGAGGGGTAATTAACGGCAGCTTAGTCTGCGGCTGTCGGAGATTCGGATCCCCACTATCAATAAACCCCCAACTACCCTAGGCAGGAGGAATCTGTAGTACGCCTAACTAGCGCGCGCGTATTCCCATCTCAATGGGGTGACGAAAAACACCCTACAGATTCTGGCACGCCCGGTGGAACTAATCTCTCCTCCCATATTTCGGGTTAAACGTTCATGCGAGCTCAATCAATGTACATATTGATTGTCTATACTGAAATCATGTTTCTATTTTCAGGGGTTAACAATTTCCAATTGCCATCTTCGAACGCAAGTCGGTATTTGAACGGCTTTCCTTGGCCCCAGCTGGGGGCAAGGCCATCAACACCGACAAACTAATAAGGCATCTCATGCAAGCTCCAGCGGTGCCCTTGACAACTGCTCAATGTGGTATCTTCTCTAAGCTCCCCGTCGGATGACCACCACGTCGTTAAACTGGAAACAGATGATCACCAAGTCGTTAAACTGGAAACAGATGACCACCAAGTCGTTAAACTGGAAACAGATGACCACCACTGGAAACAGATGACCACCACGTTAAACTGGAAACAGATGACCACCAAGTCATTAAACTGGAAACAGATGACCACCACGTCGTTAAACTAGAAACAAATGACAACCAAGTCGTTAAACTGGAAACAGATGACCACCAAGTCGTTAAACTGGAAACAGATGACCACCAAGTCGTTAAACTGCAAACAGATGACCACCATGTCGTTAAACTGGAAACAGATGACCGCCAAGTCGTTAAACTGGAAACAGATGACCACCACGTCATTAAACTGGGAACAATCGACCTCTAAGTCATTAAACTGGGAATGTAAAAAAAATGTGTAAATAAAAAAAAGGAATGTGTAAATAAGTAAATAAAAAGAAAAGCCGAAATGATGAGGCAGCTCACAATAAAAGTCAGCGAGTAAAATAAAGATGAAAAATGAAGCCGAAATGATAGGGCAACCGTGAATAAAAGCCGAAATGATAGGGCAATCGCGACATTCGCGATAAGAAAAGCTGAAATGATAGAGCAATCGCGGTGAAACAAAAACGAAAAAAAGGCGAATGATGAGTCGCTCCTGGTACCATATTCCAGTGCAGCGATGCAGACGCCAACCAAAATCCAATTTCCCAAAATTCTTCCAGCCCTACGGCCAGTCCCCAAGTTGACCACCGTATACAATCTACGGGCTCAAATAATTCTCATCATACCCATGCCCTACCGCAACCACCAGTTACGCGGCTGGTCTCCGCCCTTGGAATTATGGTCTATTGGGAAAGACCTACTTATGTGTCCTCACGATACATGAGGAGAACAAACCTTCATGGGATCCTTATGACTCACAAAGGAAAAACACACTTGGGGGTCCTCACGACTCCTAAGGAGAAAATGCACCTACGGGATCCTTACGACTCGTAGGGAGAAAATGCTTTTATGGGACTCTTACGGCCCATAAAATTGAAAAGCATTAGGTGATAGGGATCTAAACCTGTCTCCTAAGCCATCGCTCCCCAATCCCCAAGTGGCGAATGATGAGTTGCTCCTGGTACCATATTCCAGTGCAGCGATGCAGACGCCAACTAAACCCAAACTCTCAAATGGCGAATGATGAGTCGCTCCTGGTACCATATTCCAGTGTAGCGATGCAGACGCCAACCAAATTCTAAACTCAAATTCCTAAGTGGCGAATCATGAGTCACTCCTGGTACCATATTCCAGTGCAGCGATGCAGACGCCAACCAAATTCCAAATCCCATACCCCAGTGGCGAATGATGAGTCGCTCCTGGTACCATATTCCAGTGCAGCGATGCAGACGCCAACCAAATTCCAAATCCCATACCCCAGTGGCGAATGATGAGTCGCTCCTGGTACCATATTCTAGTGCAGCGATGCAGACGCCAACCAAATTCCAAATCCCATACCCCAATGGCGAATGATGAGTCGCTCCTGGTATCATATTCCAGTGCAGCGATGCAGACGCCAACCAAATTCCAAACTCAAATCCCAATGGTGAATGATGTGTCGCTCCTGGTACCATATTACAGTGCAGCGATGCAGACGCCGACAAAGTCCCGAAATTTTTCCGGCCCTACGGTCTGGATCATACATCCTGCAGAACCGTATACAATCCACGGGCGTAAAATGATCCCAATCTCTCCCAAGTCCTACTGGTGAAACCACATTCAAAGTCCCACCGGCGGTAAAAGGAAAAAAGAAGGTATGTCCACAAGCAAAATGGGCACGGATGAAAACCCGAAAGAGCTCCGTGAGTAAAAACAGCAGTACTGCCGGCGAGTTTGTGAAAAGCCGAAAGAGCTCAAACTCGTAAAAAAAAAGATGAAATGCACTCGCAAGGTCCTCTCGACTTTGTGAGGAGAAAATTCCCGCATAAGATCCTTACGACTCATAAAGGAGCAACACACTTAGGAGTCCCCACAACTTCTAAGGAGAAAACACCTACGGGATCCTCACGACTCGTAAGGAGAAAATGCTTTGTGAGACCCTTAGGACTCACAAAATTGAAAAGTCTTAGGTGATAGAGACCTAAAACCTGTCTCCTAAGCCATCGCTTCCTGATAAGCAAGCGCAAATGATGATTCGCTCCTGGTACCATATTCCAGTGTAACGATACTATTGCCAAGCAAAAACCAATTCCCAAATCCTCCCGAGGAAAATGATGAGTTGCTCATGACATTATTCCAGTGCAGCAATACAGATGCCGCCAAAAAAAAAAACCAAATCCCAAAATCCTCTCAAAGACAGATGATGATTCGGTCCCGATACCATATTCCAGTGTGGCGATGCTGATGTCAACCCAAATCACAATCAACAAGTCAACTTCAACTCCGACACCGCAGAAAGCGGAGCAAGTCAGAATCCAATCTCGACACCACAAGAAGCGGAGCAAGTCAAGTTCACCCCTGACACTGTAAGAAGCAGAGCAAGTCAAATCAAGCATCGACCGTCCATGTCGTAAAAAGGGCAGTGCAGGCTTCCTACAAAGAGGGAACCAAATCACTTCGGACCAGGGAAACGTCTACCACGGACACTCCATCTCGGAGACGCATCAAGCATCGACCGTTCATGTCGCAAAAAGGGCAGTGCAGGCTTCCCACAAATCGGGAACCAAATCGCTCTGGATCAGAGCATCGACCGTCCATGTCGCAAAAAGGGCAGTGCAGGCTTCCCACAAATCGGGAACCAAATCGCTCCGGATCAGAGCGTCGACCATCCACGTCGCAAAAAGGGCAATGCAGGCTTCCCATAAATCGGGAACCAAATCACTCCAGATCAGAGCGTCGACCGTCCATGTCGCAAAAAGGGCAGTGCGGGCTTCCCACAAATCGGGAACCAAATCGCTCCGGATCAGAGCGTCGACCGTCCATGTCGCAAAAAGGGCAGTGCAGGCTTCCCACAAATCAGGAACCAAATCGCTCTGGATCAGAGCGTCGACCGTCCATGTCGTAAAAAGGGCAGTGCAGGCTTCCCACAAATCGGGAACCAAATCACTCCGGGTCAGAGCGTCAACCATCCATGTCATAAAAAGGGCAGTGCAGGCTTCCTACAAAGCAGGAACCAGATCACTCCGGGCCAGGGAAACGTCTACCACGTGTTGAAGCCGAAAATTGCACCCCGGTTGACCAAGTCAAAGTCAAAGTCAACCCCAAGCCAAGTGGGCCCATGCCCAGGTCGAGTCCGAACATGAAGCGGCCGCCCCCCATGCCAAAATGAAATCATGTAATAAATAATTTTTATGTAGTTTTTTTATGCATGAATGGGCATAAAGCCAAATTTTTATAAAGCTCATGGCTTATGTGTAAAAAAGAAATGGCACATGAGCCATGGGATGGGCAAAATGCCATTTTGTAAAGCCTAAAGGGCTATATGTAAATATGTAAGCATATATAAGGCAACATGATGATGAATAAAGATATACTTTTCATTCTCCAAAAACTCTAGTGGTTTTGTGCCTCCTTCTCATTCCTCAAGGTTCTAAACCTTTTTCATTCTTTTGAATTAAATCAAGAGTTTTACTCTTCCTTTTCCAAAACTAAATAGTTTTTCACCACAAAACCCACAAAGGAGAACTCAGATCTCCCATCAGATCTCAAAAAGAAGAGATTTTTAAAATCTCATACTTCTTGTTCTTTAAGAGCCGGCCAACAGAGGAGGAAGGAGGAGACCCATCTCCAAAAATCCTATCTTGGGAAGATCCAGTGCCAAAGGGAGAAACAAAGCAGCCCCCCTTTGATCATTTCTTTTTAGGAGTTCAACTCCAAGGGTCAAATCGGGAGCATAGCTCCCAGTGCAGGGACCAAAGTCCCCCTTTTGTTTGACGCCCAACGTCCAGTGCCCACGTGCCGAGCACGTGGTGCGCCCAGCTCCCAGAGCGCTAGCGCCCACGTGCCGAGCACGTGGTGCGTCCAGCGCCCAGAGTGCTAGCGCCCACGTGCCGAGCACGGGGTGCGCCCAGAGCGCTCGTGCCCACGTGCCGAGCACGTGGTGCGCCCAGAGCGCTAGCGCCCACGTGCCGAGCACGTGGTGCACCCAACGCCCAGAGCACTCATGCCCAGTGCCTGCGTGCCATCCACGCGAGGCGCTGGCCACCACGCATCCTTTGGATGCTCTTTCCCTTTATATATATATATATAGACACACACACACACACATACTCCACGACACTGTCCTCCGTTAGAAAAATTTCTAACGGGACGCTGCCCCGCACCCCGCAAGGGGGCTGCTAGCCCCCTTGACCCCCAGCCCGCTATCCGGGTAGCGGGACCCCCGTAAAAACTCTGCGGGGCCCCCGATATATCCAAAACCCCTTCAAAACATAACACTGCACATTGAGTTCGCATGACCAGTTTAACCCATTAATTGGAGGTTCCCTCGCTCCAAAAGCGAGGGGTAACTAACGGCAGCTTAGTCCGCGGCTGCCGGAGATTTGGATCCCCACAATCAATAAACCCCTGCCTACCCTAGGCAGGGGGAATCTGTAATGCGCATGACAAGCGCGCGCATATTCCCATCTCAATGGGGTAACGAAAAACACCCTACACCACGGACACTCCGTCTCGGAGACGCGTCAAGCGTCGACCGTCCATGTCGCAAAAAAGGCAGTGCAGGCTTCCTACAAAGCGGGAACCAGATCACTCCGGGCCAAGGAAACGTCTACCACGGACACTCCGTCTTGGAGACGCGTCGACCGTCCATGTCGCAAAAAGGGCAGTGCAAGATTCCCATAAATCGGGAACCAAATCGCTCCGGATCAGAGCGTCGACCGTCCATGTCGCAAAAAGGGCAGTGCAGGCTTCCCACAAATCGGGAACCAAATCGCTCCGGATCAGAGCGTCGACCATCCATGTCGCAAAAAGGGCAGGCTTCCCACAAATCGGGAACCAAATCGCTCCGGATCAGAGCATCGACCATCCATGTCGCAAAAAGGGCAGTGCAGGCTTCCCACAAATTGGGAACCAAATCGCTCCGGATCAGAGCATCAACCGTCCATGTCGGAAAAAGGGCAGTGCAGGCTTCCTACAAAGCAGGAACCAGATCACTCCAGGCCAGGGAAACGTCTACCACGGACACTCCGTCTCGGAGACGCGTCAAGCATCGACCGTCCATGTCGTAAAAAGGGCAGTGCAGGTTGTTAGTGTATATGCCCTAGGGGCCATTATTGTATCATACTAGCATGTATATTACTTAATGGAAGCTTGGGATATTCACAGTTGTATTGACAGTCTTGCTAAACATTGTAGTATGCTACTTGGTTTTGTCTACTTTAATATGTGCATATGTTTCTTGTAACGTATCACTTATACATATTAGTAGAGCCCTCAGGATCTTTGCTTGATTACCCGCGTTGTGATGGCAGTCACACTAGTGGGGGCTGGGTAGTCTATAAGCAACATCCTAAATTTGTCCCTAGTCGTAGGATTATCGAGACAGGGCATCGATATTCCGGAGTAGACTAGTGTGTACGCTTCTCATCCCAGTTGGGGAGATGGTCTGTCCCACAGCCATCAGTACGTCGTACTAGAGATAGTATACAGGTGCTCGTTAGATTACGGGTACACTGGACAGGACTCGCAGGGGAACTGTTGGTTGGTATTATACCCGTCGTCAGTTAACAGTTCCCAGGTGACAAGAGTACAGTATAGTCCGCAGACTTGACACTGCTACTTCGCCTCGAGTGTGTCCCACTGTTCTTAGATTGCTACCCTACCAGTGCTCAAAGGAGTCGTGCAAACAGGTAGCAGTTGGGTGCAATCCCGAGCACTTGGAGGCAGTGGCGGTTGGATAGGATTCGTCTCTCCCGGTATTGGGAGTTGATATTGTAAGTCCACGGTAGCGCCCCGGCCGTCTAACAGACGCCAAATGCGGAACAAAAACTTTTTACAACTGGCGCTATCGCGTACTATAACCCGGATCTGCCATTAAAGTTAAACTAACAAACTACAAAGTGGGTAGAAGAGTTATACCGAACGATCCGAGTCCTTCGGTCTTCAACCATCATCGCACGCTTGTTGCGGCTGCTCCGATCTCCTGAATCTCCAGTCTTCTCGTCCAGGTGGCACCACGTCGACGGATCTTTAAACGGGCTCCCGCCTCTGAACCGAGGCAACTCGGTCGTCAAGTTTGCTAAAAGAGACGACCAAGATGATGTAGAGAATGAGTAGAACACTTTGTCTCGTTACGTTCAAAGCTATGGACGAACGGTTAATGAAGTTGCCTTTTGGAATAGGGTGGAATGAGAAATCAGTATCTATCAAATTTCCATACACTTAAACTCTCATCTTTTTCTCTCAAGCAACCATAATCACTCTCCCAAGAAGGGCCGGCCATGATATAGAGAGGAAGGGGTGAGTGTAGGAGCTAGGAGGTGACCACAAGAATAAATGAGATGATGATTCACCATGACACCTAGTATGAACACATATAATGCCAGTGATGAATCATTAACCCTAGTCATCAAACATCATTAAATGCACTAATGAGTTACAAAGATGCATGAACCTAGTCACCAGCTTCTAGAAGCCTCTAGAAACTTCCACACTCATCTCAAGAAAAGATAAATCCGTATTTAACCGAATGTTAAATACGGCTGATAGAAAACTGGGAACTGGCAACTTCCAAAAGTGATCCTGAAACGAATTTCAGGATAGCCCCGTAATGGTATAAACATACCCGCATTTGTATTACGACTGAACACAAATGCATCTGAGACAAAGATATTATATCTACACAGTATAATACTCGGATCCGGCTTAAACCAAAGCCGACCAGTATTATCTGCCCGAAATATGACACGTGTGAAAACGCACGTGCATTTTCCGAACCCTGCCATAAACCCATACGGCCTCTACAACGTTTCGCCCGAACTTGGGAAAGTGTCTGTGGGGGACTCTAATGACTCATCAACACACTGGCACTGGGTATAACCACTAGCACGTCAGAGGTACAAGCTGTACGTAACGGTTGCCTATGTATTGATTGGAAGGGAAGCCGACGAGCGAACTCATCCATAAACCCTACTGAGCCTAATAGTGACAATATACATACAGTCCGGTCCGTTCGTCTATGAGTATCGCATATCGGCCTAGGGGCTGGTAACGTCAGACCCCTAATAGCAGTATAAGTCATGTCAGAGAGTAGCCCAGAATACCCTAAGATACTACTGGAGTACCTACCAGTAAATCTCCTGCCTCGGCCGAGGGCTTTGTGTAATGGCTCTCCTAGACACAGCGCGATCTCACCCCCAATACCGAGAGAGACGAATCCCCTGCCGATCCGCTCACTTGCCTCCAATGTGGCTCGGGACTGTACCCAACTAAAACCTGTTTGCACAACTCCTTTGAGCGTGGTAGGGTAGTAATCTAAGCACAGTGGGAACTCACACGAGATAAATGACGATCTCAGGTCGATGAACTAACATGTACACATGTCACCAGGGAACTGCTATCTGACGATATGTATAATACCAACTAGCATGTTCCCGGCGAGTCCTGTCCGGTGTACTCATAACCTAATGAGCACATGTATACATCTTAGGTGATCCTACTGATACCAGTGGCTTGTGAGACCGTCCACTGCCCCTCGTCGGGTTCTCGACTGTATACACTAGTCTACTCTGGAGTATCGATGCCCTGTCTCGAAACTCCCACGACCAGGGACACTTTAAAGATGTGCTTACAGACCCCAGCTCCCACGTATATGATCGCCATCATAAAGCTGGTAGTCAAGCAAGAATCCTATGGGCTCTATCATCATGCAATAGTGAACTAAAGCACGTATACGATGATAAAGATAAACCAGATAGCATACTATCATCACGAGCAAGACTGTTATATCGGTATAGGTCCTGCCTCAATCATTGCAATCACGTACCTGTGATCCAATAATTGACTTTGAGGGCACTATCTCCAACAATCTCCCACTTGCATTTAAGGCTAATTATTGCGATGCCGCATACTCACAGCCCGTGTGATACCGAACACCCAACTCCTCTACTAATCAGTTTCACAAAGTTAGTTTGTAAAACTCTTGTGTTCGAGGAATAGCCTCAGTGAGTGGATCCGCCCTGATGTTTATTTCTATGTCTCTCTTAATCTCAAGTTCGCGGAGAAAATCATCTCCCGAATCGAGTAATACCTGTCTTAGAATATGTCTGAATATCTGATGGGACCTAGTTCATAAATGAACTCCAAATCCAAACTTCTTAGACTGTATCGATAACTGAACCTAATCAGTTTCCAGCACCATACCTCCCACAGTATCCTCTTGGACCACATGTCCATAATAATGTCTCTCGTCAGAGGGAAAACTATAACTCTGACAATCACTCTGTCATCTATGTCACCTTTGAAGCCTGGAATGATAACCATCTCCCGAAGGAGGCTGCCGTCATCAAATCCATAGAACATGCACCTTATGTTCTAAAACTGCTTCCTTACGTTTCTTCAGGATTGGATTAATATAAACTTATCGCATCAAGTGCAAAAACTACATCTGGTGTGGTACTTGACATCTCATGATTGACTCAATTTCCTAAGCAAGTGATCTGCCAATCATGCACATCCCTCTCTCCTTTAGTCTCTAAGACATCTTTAGAGAGGGTGACTCCATCACCTGCAGGTACACCACCATGCCAGGAGTCATATATTCTAAATACCATTAAAATACTGTCAAAGTACCCAAATTGGGAAACTACCCAAATCTAGATCTAAAAACCATAGATCTAGTAACCAGAATGTCTGATATTATATACATGTCCTTTGTGAAGAAACAACTGTGTAACAACCACAGTACAACCGATCGTAGTATAGGAATTTTACTTCCTACTCTGTGTATGTCATCCAAATACCATGACATTACACCCTACTACCTTCTTAACATATCCATCCCCTATTCTGATGAAGTCAAACCTATGACTGTCACATCAAAATTAGATGATCTTATCTCCGCTATATCTGCTCAAGTCTATAAATAGACATAAGCTACTTGCCCACTATGCTTCCGCTGCTCCCACTGACTACGACAACCCTCTGGCAGAATAATATCTACGTACACTTCTAAGGCATGTTTAGAACGACGTTATACTTATCCTCTTGCCGGGTCTCATAGTCTGGAACAACAGTAGTGTCAAGTCTGGGTAAACAAGAACCTCCCTGTCACCGTCCTTAAGGCTACCGGAGTACCTCTCGGGTGTCTGAGGTTACCCACCATATATGCGGAGTGGCTATTGGAATGTCAAACCTGATTGAATATATAGGTCCTATTAAATTTTCCGTAATCGTTTGCAGTTCTGGAATCACTTCCAGTTCTACCATACTCCCACTACTGTTTTCTGAAAAAATCCATTTTAATAAAACTGTGGCGAGTCAAGAACAATATCACTATTGATCTTCCAGATGGTAGAAATGTCAACCTTCGTCGAAGCCAGGGTCAACCCACAAACTGTCATTACAGAAACATGCCTTGATTTATCCAGTGTCTGGTTTTAAGCATAAGCTGGACAATTCCCCGTATCTTAACATCGTTAATATATGAACTATTCTATATACAATATAGAAATAGAGGCACTAATTTAATTGGAACCAGATTCAAACCATGCAGCTGTCTCCAGTGCATATCTACTTAATGGAGAGAGGCTAATCAGCATTACTCAACTTAGGAATCCATCCAATCATGAGTAACCTGAAAGAGAAACAAGTTTCTCAAAACCATTACTATCATCTGAATACCAATCACAAGAATCTACATCTTCGATCTCTTTGAAGAATCCCGATACTTGTGACACCTGGTTCTCTACTTTATTCTTATACCCATAACTTCTCAAAATTTAGACCTTGTATTTCTACGAAACACTTGTCTAAGAACAAGAGAAGTCATAAGTAAACAGAACATAGTACGAGGACCTGCCCTTTTATCCTGATGGACACTTGGACAACATACAATACTCTGTATAAGTCCGCTGAGTTGAATAACTCAAAACCTGTGCATCGTAGGTTGAAAACTGTACCCAGGCGATTTCCTCAAATATCACCAATTACTATGAATTCCGATATAATGAGGATGATCACCTTATTCCTAATAAGCTACTCCCACTCATCATCTGTAAAACTATACAGATGTGAGAATCATACCTGGTAAATACATACCCTGGAGTAAGTATGTAATCGGGAAAACTGTTTTTCTGTAACAATGTACTAAAACATGAAAATGTTTCCTAGGGGTAT
This sequence comes from Agapanthus africanus, assembly GCA_030015575.1. NCBI lineage: Eukaryota > Viridiplantae > Streptophyta > Magnoliopsida > Asparagales > Amaryllidaceae > Agapanthus > Agapanthus africanus. The sequence continues at coordinate 67,497,479 of JASDDO010000001.1, forward strand.
CCTGGTATTCCTAGTAATGCCTCTTCCATAAATCAATTCATGACTATAACCGTATATTTCTTTGCCATCTCTCCAAATCCCTTTATTTGTCTTTAGTCGTTACCTTCTGTACACCATCATTAGGCTAAATGGTTTTCTTCCTTCCCTACCGTTCGACATCAGCTTATGGTTTGGAAGAAGACTATCCAGTAAGCATAATAGGTGTACTCTCCTAATCCTAGGAGTACTCGCAACTTGAGAGAAGGTGATGATAAAAGATAACTGAATAATACCTTATTCTATTTCTCCCGAACTGGGGAAAAAGCAAAGGTGAAATTGGAGCGGCGATGAAGTACGCGGTTTGGTCGTGAATGATAACAGTCGCAATTTACTTTGCCCTCTTTTGAATCCCTTTATTTTGTCTTTACATATTACCTTCTGCACACCCTACTTAGGCTAATTGGTTTTCTTCATTTCCTACCTTTCGGCACCTGCCTATGGTTTGGAATAAGACTATCCAATAAGCGTAATAGGTGTACCCTCCTAAACTAAGGAGCCCTCGCAACCTGAGAGAAGATGGTAATAAGAGACAACTGAATAAACTAATTCTATTTCTCCTGAACCTGGATCCATCCTCGAAGAAGTCCCTTCGAGTTCGTATATAACCATACGATGGATCTATCCAATGGAAGTGGATATCCGTAGTAATACGGGGTGTTCTGAGAAATGTAAAGGGTAAAAGAAGGAGTGGCAATGACTTATGCAACTCGGACAATCCAAAAGCCAGTATTTTAAGAAGGTTCGGTCAACTTGGTCACTGAGTCATAGTCTAGGGTCGGTCAAAAGTCGCTGCCAAAGAGAGAGAGAAAAGAAACACTCTACGTGCACTCTTACCTAGATCAGAATGGTTATCACTTTATCTAATCAGGAAAACACCCACTGTAATCTCAAATTCTCCTCCAAACCTGAAAGAAGAATTAGTCGGGATCACCCGAAGAGTATACCAACTCATCAGTGAGAATCGGGATCCAACTATCATCGCATGATAACTTGATAGAAGCCACTCAAGTTATCACACTCAAGAAGGTATGCGCTGTTAGTGTATGTTGCATGCTCCCACAACTCTTGTGGCGTGGCGGAAGCGGTGAACGAAAATTTTCTTGGCATACAACACGCACTTAACCGAAGATCTTGTCTAAACCACAACTAGAAAAACCTAACTAGAGATCTTATCTACTATGTTAGGGATTATACCTCAATGATACGGTTCTTCGGGTCCTTTCTTTGATGAACTCCTTAGCTCCTTTAGATGTTGCCGATGTCTTCGATCTCCGGCCACCCAAGACCTAGATGATCCACCCGAGAGTTGTCGTGCGAGCTAGAAACTCTTCACAAGAGTTTAACCTAGAGACAAATTTTGCTATAATAGGTCACTAGGATTATGTAGAGATGAATGTATTGGATTAGCTTGAAATCTATAGCATTTCTTTCTCTTAACCTTCTCTTGATTCACTTAACATTCACATCTCATGTGAAGCTATTTATAAGAAGAATGAGAAGGAGGAGATGAGAAGAGTAAGTGTTTATCATAATGAAAGTGTTCAAGCATGATGAATAAAGATACAACACTAAGAGAAATAATTTGAAGCATGCATTATATAAATTAGTATCATGCTTCAATAGTAATTCCATAACAACAACCTCATCATGCTTGTACCTTTTAATTTCCACCTCATTTTATTTTCATAAAATAAATGATGTCATTATTATGTCATTATGAGGTGGCACCTTCTAGAAGGTATTCTTGTAACAATTACAAAAATACCCCTCCTCCGTATACCGTATACCCGTATCCGAAAAATACGAATACAATTAATCCAATAATATAATACCGGTATCTTGGCTTAAACCAAAGCCCACCAGTATTATCCTTCCGATTATTATTCCTGTAACAATTACATGAACAAAAATCAAAACCCTGCCGTAACAGCTTACGGCTGCCATAACAACTTACAGCCTCTACATATTTCGCCTGAACGAGGGAACTCTCTGTGTGGGACTCTAAAGACTCGACAGTACGCTGGCAGTGGGTTTAACCACAAGCACGTCAGCGGCACTAGCTGTGCGTAACGGCTACCCAGGTACATGACGAAAAGGTGGCCAACGAGCGAACTCATCACAACCCTTACGAGCCTGCAAGCAACACTTACCGTACAGTCCGGTCTCTTCGTCTGATACGTCGCATATGAAGTCTAGGGGTGGTAAATGTCAGACCCCAGTAACTTTATAAGTCATGCTGATTTATGGCTCATAACAGTTCGAGAAACTACTGATAACACTTATCAGTAAACCTCGAGAACCCTGGCCAGGGATTTAGGTGTTATAGCCGATCAAACATAGCGCGACATCAACTCCCTATACCGGGAGAGACGAAACCCCTCCTATCGCTCACTGTCTCCATATGATTCGGGACTGTACCCAAAATCCACCTGTTTGCACGACTCAATAGAGCCGTGGTAGGGAGGAAATTAAAGTACAGTGGGAATCACACAAGACACTATGACGATCTCAGGTCTACAGACTAACCTGTACAAGTGTCGCTAGAGAACTGCTATCTGACAATAGGTATATATACCATCTAGGAGTTCTCAGCGAGTCCTGTTCGGTGTACCCATTCTCCAATGAGCACCCGTGTACAATCTTTGATGTCAAATATCAATGGTTGTGGAATCAACCATTGCCCCCAGGGTCAAGAAACGTACACTCTAGTCTAATCTGGTAATACCGATGCCCTGTCTCGATATACCCTCGACTAGAAACTATTGAAGGATATGCTTGTAGACTGCCCAGGTCCCACCAGTATGATCTCATCATAATCCTGGTAGTCAAGCATAGTCCTAAGGGCTTCATCAACACATCACATGTTATGATAAAGATAAACCAGATAGCATACTATCATTTCGAGCAAAGATTGTTTCTGTACATATACATGCCTAGTATCCTATACAATACAGGCCTCTAGGGCATACATATCCAACAATCTCCCACTTGCACTGGGGCCTGTAATTAATGCAATAAGTACCGGCTAGAACCAGTTTCCGGCGTACCGCATGCCCAACAGCTCAAACAGTTTCTCAAACTGTACTTGAGGGATAGCCTTAGTAAATGGATCTGCTGTGTTGTCTTTCGTGTCTACTCTCCGTACCTCGATTTCCTGGCGATCCACTATCTCCCTGATGAGGTGATACCGCCTCAAGATATGTCTGGATTTCTGATGGGACCTCGGTTCCTTTGCCAAAGCCATGGCTCCATTGTTATCGCAATACAGAGGTATTGGATTAGCAATGGATGGAACCACTTGAAGTTCTGAAATGAACTTCCTCATCCAGACTGCTTCTTTTGCGGCATCATTAGCAGCAATATACTCAGCTTCCATCATGGAGTCAGCGACGGTATCTTGTTTAGAACTCTTCCAACATACCGCCCCTCCATTTAGAGTAAATACAAACCCTGAGATGGACTTACTATCATCCTTGTCGCTCTGGAAGCTGGAGTCGGTAAAGCCCTCCATTTGGAGATTTCCGTTACCATACACCAAGAACATTTCTTTAGTTCTTCTCAAGTACTTTAGAATGTTCTTCACAGCAGTCTAGTGTTTCTCCCCTGGGTTGGATTGATACCTGCTTACTGCACTTAGTGCATAAGCTACATCTGGGCGAGTACATAACATCGCATACATTATAGATCCTACTGCCGAAGCATAGGGTATAATGCTCATGCGAGCCCTCTCCTCATCAGTCTTTGGAGACATCTCTTTGGAGAGGGTGATCCCATGACAAGCGGGTAAATTACCCCTCTTGGAATCTTCCATACTAAACCTCTTTAGTATGGTGTCAATGTATCTCGATTGGGACAATCCCAATAATTTCTTAGATCTATCTCTATAGATCTTAATCCCCAGAATGTACGAGGCATCACCCAGGTCTTTCATGGAGAACCTCTGCGATAAGAATAGTTTGACCGATTGTAGCATAGGAATATCATTTCCTATCAAGAGAATGTCGTCCACGTACAATACGAGGAATGTAACAGTACTCTCTACAATCCTTTTATAAATACATGGTTCATCCACATTTTTGATAAAACCAAACTCTTTGATTGTATCATCAAAGCAGATGTTCCAACTCCGTGATGCTTGCTTTAATCCATAGATGGATTTAAGCAGCCTGCATGCTTTTCTGCTGCTCCCACTATCAATGAAGCCCTCTGGCTGATCCATAAAAACGCATTCTTCTAAATCACCATTTAGAAATGCCGTTTTAACATCCATCTGCCAGATCTCATAATCATAGTAAGCAGCTATAGCAAGCAAGATCCGAATGGATTTGAGCATCGCGACTGGTGAAAAAGTTTCATCATAGTCTAAGCCCGGTCTTTGACGAAATCCTTTTGCTACCAGCCTAGCTTTATAGGTCTCCACCTGACCATCCACACCAATCTTTCTTTTAAAAATCCATTTGCACCCTATGGGTTTTACTCCGGAAGGTGCAGCCTCCAAAGTCCATACTTTGTTGGTGTGCATGGATTCCATTTCGGATCTCATGGCATCCAACCATTTCACTGAGTCACCACTCGTGATAGCTTGCTGAAAACTAGTAGGGTCATCATCATTCATGATGCAATCTTCTCTATCGCCGTCAATTAGAAAACCGTAGTATCTATTAGGTGGGCGAGAAGTCCTACTAGATTTACGGAGTGGCTGAGGTATGTCAGGTTCTATTGAAACCTCAGGTTCAATCAAATCATCGGTAATGGTTTGTGCATCTAGAACTTCTTCCAGTTCTACCGCATTGCCAACAGTATCATTTGTAAAAAATTCATTTTCTAAAAATGTGGCATACAGAGAAACAAACACCCTTTGTTCCTCCTTGTGGTAGAATAGATATCCATACGAGTGTTTTGGATATCCCACAAATTTACACAAAACCGATCGTGTCTCAAGTTTGTCTGGATTCTGCTTTTTCACATAAGCCGGACAACCCCATACCTTAACTCTTTTAAGAGATGGTCTCTTCCCATACCATATCTCATATGGAGTGGTAGACACGGTTTTGGTCGGAACCCTGTTCAATAGATAAATCGCAGTCTCCAATGCGTGCCCCCAAAATAATATTGGTAACTCAGCATCACTCATCATAGATCGTACCATATCTAATAATGTGCGATTCCTCCTTTCCGATACACCGTTGTGCTGTGGTGTATATGGAGGAGTGAGCCGAGAGAGAATCCCATTCTCTTTTAGGAAATCTAGAAACTCTGAGCTTAGATACTCACCTCCACGATCCGATCGAAGTTTCTTGATACTTAAGCCTGTTTGTTTTTCTACTTCAGATTTACACTCCTTGAACTTTTCAAAGGCTTCGGACTTATGTTTCAACAAGAACACGTGCCCGAATCTCGATAAATCATCAGTGAAGGTTATGAAGTATGAAAAACCACCTCCAGCATGTGTAGACATTGGTCCACATACATCACTATGTATGAGGCCTAAGAGTTCAGTAGCTCTCTCTCCGTGTCCAGTAAACGGAGTTTTGGTCATTTTACCTTTGATGCAAGACTGGCAAGTCGCATAAGATTTATATTCAAACGAGTTTATATTCAAACGAGTTTAAATATCCATCTTTATGTAGCTTGGTTAGTCTTGTTTCATTAATATGACCTAGTCTACAATGCCAAATGAAAGCTTCATTTATGTCTGAAACCTTTCTTTTGTTTCCGTGTTGTATATGAAAAACTGTATGCTGATTTAGGATGTATATCCCGTTATTTAATGTTCCATACCCAATCAACTCTTGATTAAGGTTAATGTTCATAACATTAGATTGCAATACAAAATTATATCCAGCATTGTCCAACAACGATACAGATATAATATTACATAACATTGAAGGTACAAAATAACATGGGTTCAAAACCAATATAGAACCCGACAGCAAACCAAGATGATACTCTCCCACTGCAGTAGCATGTACTGAGGAACCATTCCCAACCCGGAGAGTGTGGTCACCTTTCTTCAACAACCTGCTATTTCTCAACCCTTGCATACAATTGCAGATGTGAGATCCTGACCCAGTATCTAACACCCAGGAAGCAGAGTTAATTGAAAAACAGTTTTCTGTTACAAACACACCTGAAGTGGAAGTATCACCATGCTTCTTCTTCTGGAGGTCGGCCAAGTATTTAACACAGTTTCTCTTCCAGTGCCCAGTCTGGTGGCAGTGGAAACATTCCCTACGACCTGTCGCAGCAGCCCCTTTCTTGTCCCTTCCCGATGCCTTTTTCACTCTGCCTCTCTGCTTGATGGGATTCTTCTTCTTCTTCTTTCCCTTGGCCTTGGCTTTCGGGATGGAGGAAGAAGATGGCCCAGCAATAAGAGCGGGAGTTTTCGCTACCTTTAGCGTGCTCTCTGCACTCCTTAACATATTGAGGAGTTCTGGAAAAGACTTCTCCATTTTGTGCATGTTGAAGTTTATAATGAATTGAGCAAAAGCAGGGGAAAGGGACTGTAGAACAATATCAACATACTGCTCGTTCTCCATGGTCGAACTCAGGTCCTCAAGTTCTTCGATAAGTCCAATCATCTTCAATACATGGTCACCTACAGACGTGCCAGCAGCCATCCGCATCTGAAACAACTTTCGAGATGCCTCGTATCGGAGAGTACGAGATTGCTCTCCATACAACTCCTCTGTATGGAGAAAGATGGATTGGACATCCATCTTCTCGTGCTGCTTCTGATGTTCATTGTTCATAGAAGCTAGCGTGAGGCACTTGGCTGTTGCACAGTCTGTATCCCATTTCTTGCGGATTTCTTTATCCACAACTGAAGAATCAGGGCCTGGGCTAGGAGGGGCTGGAGTAGTCAGGACGTATCCGACCTTATCATATGTCAGGGCAATATTCACGTTCCTTAGCCAATCTTTGTAATTCGGTCCAGTGAGTTTGTTTTTGTCTAATAAAAGTTTAAGTCCCGACATCGGTATCTGCTATTAGGAGATAGAAAAGAAGTCATTCATCGATTGCTCTTGCATAATTAGATTGGTTATTAATCTTCTCTAATTGTTGTCTCCCACTGCTTTTTATCAAATTTTCCTTCAAACCTAAAAAGAAAACTAGCCAGGATAAATTGCAATCTACAAGTTCGCTAACCGAAAAGTGCAAAATTTTCCCGGGAGTAACTTTTACTCACAGTGGGATCGGGATCGAACTATCATATAGAAGGTATGCAATCTCATTGCAAATCTCAACTCTTGAAATTCCCGATATAATTTTTACCCCTAGTGACTTATGACCTTAACTATGGTCAACAAATCATAAGTACTAGTCAAGTTCAACCCGCCATTTCGTGATTGATTTAGACCCATCCACATGACCCTTAACTATGGTCAACAAAGGCATGAGAATGCCCTAATCGATCGCATCAAATGCTTTGTAAGAATTCACCACTTAGCTACCGTACACCACGCCTTAACTATGGTCAACAAACGTGGCACGAATACTAAGTACTCTGCTTCCTAAAATGGCGGAGGGCAACGGATGGATTTTATGAAAACCTTTAACGTTTTGAACTTGATATCGTTGTAGAATCGAGTGGGATGGAGTGGTTTAAGCTCCAATTCTAAAAATCGAATGGTTTTGTAGTATCTTTCTAATTTTGCTAAAGAGGTCACTCCCGGTGAAGGGATCTCGGCTCTTTCCTTATCGAATAAAGTGCTGGATATGAAAATACCACGATGCAAAGCAAAGTTAGATCAACTATAAAATCATATCGAGTTCTTTGTAACATTTTCCAGTTTCGTTAAAGGGGTCACTCCCGGTGAAGGGATCTCGGCCCTTTCCTCATCGAATGAGGTGCAGGATATTCAAGAATACCGCTATGCAAAACAAAAGCTAGAGTTACCATTTTTCTTAAAAAATTTGATTCTACAACATCTTTAGGTTTCTTTCTCTTATCATTAATCACATTAATGTAGTCCCATCATTTACGTTTCCTAAACATCATAGAAAAGAAACGAAAAAAATAGAACGTACGCTTATGCCATCCGCATTCGTCACTGGGTCCCGTCATGCACCGTTAGGTTACTTAACTAACGGCAGAGCGGGGGCTGGACTAGTGCGGGTGCAAAATATAAGCAACGTTTATTATATATCTCATATATAAATATAACCATTTCAGATCACAGATGAATGCATTGGATATACTAGGAATTCCGTATTTCATTCAAGCCCTTAATGAAAGACGGATTCCACGGTTGTGATGAATAGCCAAAACCCCCATTTTAGACCCCTACGGGTGCGGCAAACTACCCGCCAAATTCCCGAAGTGTAGCAACCTCCCTCAACAATTGAGTAGGCCACTCGGCACTTTGAAAACCCGATAGTTTGTGCACCCCACCTTAGGTCTATCCTAGGAGCAAAAACAGTAAAAAGAAATTATACAACGGTGGCTACAACCTCATCCCGAATGTATCCGTAAAACAATATTACATGGCTTTTTACAAATTACATGGAATGAAAGAAAAGAAAAAAAAACGCTCTTCTCACACCCCCCGGCCATTCATCACAACGATCCAACACATTCATATACACATACCATCTCATGATATCCATATGTGCAACCCCCACTAATCGTCATATAGCAATTAGCGGACGTTTCAAACACATATCACAAAAAACGAAAAACCCGATTAGCCAAACACTATTAGAATTTCGATCGATAATTTTAAACCATGCCAACACTTGACATGCTCCTGTACAAACACCTTTGTAAAATTCTTTATATCCCAGAAACCCTAATTCTTCAATATATGAGCACTGTAGAAAACTGAGTCGACGCGGCCCCAACTCGGCGGTGGATCCACGGCAAAACCATGGGTTTGGCCGCGGATCCGCGGCGCTTTAGTCGAGTCAGGAGTCCAAATTTCTACAGTGTTCTTATAAAATCCTGCTTGTATTTTTAAGATATGTCAAATTAATTTTGGAACACTTTCAAAAACTGACAGCAGCAAGGGCAGAATACGAGTTTTCGGGAGAAAAAACTGTCGATCGAGCTTCTAACTTTTGGCTAACATCTAATTGTGGTTTAGTTAGGCTCTGATACCATGTTAGTGTATGTTGCATGCTCCCACAACTCTTGTGGCGTGGCGGAAGCGGTGAACGAAAATTTTCTTGGCATACAACACACACTTAACCGAAGATCTTGTCTAAACCACAACTAGAAAAACCTAACTAGAGATCTTATCTACTATGTTAGGGATTATACCTCAATGATACGGTCCTTCGGGTCCTTTCTTTGATGAACTCCTTAGCTCCTTTAGATGTTGCCGATGTCTTCGATCTCCGGCCACCCAAGACCTAGATGATCCACCCGAGAGTTGTCGTGCGAGCTAGAAACTCTTCACAAGAGTTTAACCTAGAGACCAATTTTGCTAGAATAGGTCACTAGGATTATGTAGAGATGAATGTATTGGATTAGCTTGAAATCTATAGCATTTCTTTCTCTTAACCTTCTCTTGATTCACTTAACATTCACATCTCATGTGAAACTATTTATAAGAAGAATGAGAAGGAGGAGATGAGAAGGAGTAAGTGTTTATCATAATGAAAGTGTTCAAGCATGATGAATAAAGATACAGCACTAAGAGAAATAATTTGAAGCATGCATTATATAAATTAGTATCATGCTTCAATAGTAATTCCATAACAACAACCTCATCATGCTTGTACCTTTTAATTTCCACCTCATTTTATTTTCATAAAATAAATGATGTCATTATTATGTCATTATGAGGTGGCACCTTCTAGAAGGTATTCTTGTAACAATTACAAAAATACCCCTCCTCCGTATACCGTATACCCGTATCCGAAAAATACGAATACAATTAATCCAATAATATAATACCGGTATCTTGGCTTAAACCAAAGCCCACCAGTATTATCCTTCCGATTATTATTCCTGTAACAATTACATGAACAAAAATCAAAACCCTGCCGTAACAGCTTACGGCTGCCATAACAACTTACAGCCTCTACATATTTCGCCTGAACGAGAGAACTCTCTGTGTGGGACTCTAAAGACTCGACAGTACGCTGGCAGTGGGTTTAACCACAAGCACGTCAGCGGCACTAGCTGTGCGTAACGGCTACCCAGGTACATGACGAAAAGGTGGCCAACGAGCGAACTCATCACAACCCTTACGAGCCTGCAAGCAACACTTACCGTACAGTCCGGTCTCTTCGTCTGATACGTCGCATATGAAGTCTAGGGGTGGTAAATGTCAGACCCCAGTAACTTTATAAGTCATGCTGATTTATGGCTCATAACAGTTCGAGAAACTACTGATAACACTTATCAGTAAACCTCGAGAACCCTGGCCAGGGATTTAGGTGTTATAGCCGATCAAACATAGCGCGACATCAACTCTCTATACCGGGAGAGACGAAACCCCTCCTATCGCTCACTGTCTCCATATAATTCGGGACTGTACCCAAAATCCACCTGTTTGCACGACTCAATAGAGCCGTGGTAGGGAGGAAATTAAAGTACAGTGGGAATCACACAAGACACTATGACGATCTCGGGTCTACAGACTAACCTGTACAAGTGTCGCTAGAGAACTGCTATCTGACAATTGGTATATATACCATCTAGGAGTTCTCAGCGAGTCCTGTTCGGTGTACCCATTCTCCAATGAGCACCCGTGTACAATCTTTGATGTCAAACATCAATGGTTGTGGAATCAACCATTGCCCCCAGGGTCAAGAAACGTACACTCTAGTCTAATCTGGTAATACCGATGCCCTGTCTCGATATACCCTCGACTAGGAACTATTGAAGGATATGCTTGTAGACTGCCCAGGTCCCACCAGTATGATCTCATCATAATCCTGGTAGTCAAGCATAGTCCTAAGGGCTTCATCAACACATCACATGTTATGATAAAGATAAATCAGATAGCATACTATCATTTCGAGCAAAGATTGTTTCTGTATACATGCCTAGTATCATATACAATACAGGCCTCTAGGGCATACATATCCAACATGCGCATGCCTGGAAAGTTTCCTGTATGTTTGAAACTCCCAATATGATTTTTGCCTCATGCTCTTATGACCTTGACTAAGGGCCAACAAATCATAAGTCACATGTCAAGTTCTACCCGTCATTGTCCAGGTTAATTTGAACCCACTCGTACAAGCCCTTGACGAAGGCCAACAAGGCTATACGACTGTCCCAAACCAACACATCTATCTATGCAACAAATGAATACCCAGCAACTACCAAACACTATGCCTTGACGAAGGCCAACAAACATAGCTTGAATACTACTGACCATCCATAAGAAATGACGGAGGGCTACGGCTGGTTTTTGGCGAAAAACCTTTAACGTAATGAACTTGATCTCGTTGAAAGAACCTGATAGCTTTTTATAAAAATATAGTGGCGAAAAACCTTTGCTAAAGAGGTCACTCCCGGTGAAGGGATCTCGGCTCTTTCCTCGTGGAATGAGGTGCATGATATTCCAACTGAATACCGCGATGCAAAGCAACTTGTAATCGACTATATTGAAGTTATTACCCTGACGTAAACTTATGTCCAAGGGGTCACTCCCGGTGAAGGGATCTCGGCCCTTGCCTCGTCGAATGAGGTGCGGGATATTCTAACTGAATATCACTAAGCAAAACAAAAGGAAACATCTTTGTAATAACACCTTTTAAAATTTATTCCAACAACATCAAATATAGGTTTGTTTTATCCTTGCATTGATAAGAATCAATACAGTCCCATCAATCAATCACACCAGAATAGAACGAAAATAAAATGTACGTATATGCCATCCGCATTCATCACTGGGTCCCGTCATCACCCGTTAGGTTACTTAACTAACGACAGAGCGGGGGCTGGACTAGCGCGGGTGTAAAACATATACAATATCTAATAGTATATATACCAATATACAATAATCGCTCCAGGCGTGATAATATGCAACATTACAGAAAAGTAATAAGCATCACAGAACAATACAGATAATCTGGGATCCCCGGGTTTCACAGAGCCGCTGCTGAAACCTGACGTTCCCCTGGTCGTGTGGATAGTCTGTGCAATGAAACCTAGACCCCTACGGGTGCGGCAAGTTACCCGCCAAAACCTGAAGCGAGGTAGTCCCCACAGCATAGTGAATGGAACACCCGGCACTTCACGGAATCCGGTAAATTGAGCACCCCTCCTTGGGTCAACCTGTACCCCCTACGAGTGCGGCGAATAGACTGCCAATTCTAGAGTGAGGTCCCTTTGCCTCTCAAAGCCATGAGATACGGACCCGTTGCCCTCCAGAACCCGGCTATCCGTGCACTCCTTCACGGGATAAACCTAGTACAGAAATAAAAATATGTACAACGGGTACATCGACCTCAACCCGGTCGTGCCCCAAAAGAATATTATACAACATGCACTGACGGCAGTCCACATGTTGGACGCTCGCCCTGCAATATCAAATGTACAAATAAATCCAAACTGTACTATCATTGCACCCTGCTATCCACCACGACATATCCGCAACAATACAGCACAACACAGAACATCAACGCGAATGTCACGTTCGCAAACCCGTCTAAAAGAACTATAGCAATTAGACGCGGTTTACCGATCAAATGACATTCCCGGTCGGAGATATAAAGTAAGTACTGTATACTAACAAATTTAACATTTCGATCGACAAAATTTCCCGAAGTGGGCCCCACGTACATCTGCTGTACAGTAACAAAATCTGGGCCCAAAAGAATATTACCAAAAACCACAATTTCCTCAGTGAAGCTCTCTGGAAAAAACTTGTGCACTGTTCCCACAAAGTCGCCGCGGTTCCGTGGTCAAACCCTAGGTTTGACCGCGGATCCGCGGTGGTCTTATGGGATCACGTGCCCAAATTTTTCCACAATCCTTAGAAAACCCTGCATGCTTTTCTGTGATATGCAAAATTATTTTTAGACCCTTTAAAAAATCGACAGAAACTTGTGTGCTTGAAATTGTGATTTCGGAAATTCCGTTCGATCGATCTTTTAAACGCGTTAGCACAAGTTAGTATAGCTTAATGGTGAGGCTCTGATACCACTGTAAGTACACGGTAGCGCCCCGGCCGTCTAACAGATGCCAAATGCGGAACAAAAACTTTTTACAACTGGCGCTATCGCGTACTATAACCCGGATCTGCCATTAAAGCTAAACTAACAAACTACAAAGTGGGTAGAAGAGTTATACCGAACGATCCGAGTCCTTCGGTCTTCAACCATCATCCCACGCTTGTTGCGGCTGCTCCGATCTCCTGAATCTCCAGTCTTCTCGTCCAGGTGGCACCACGTCGACGGATCTTTAAACGGGCTCCCGCCTCTGAACCAAGGCAACTCGGTCGTCAAGTTTGCTAAAAGAGACGACCAAGATGATGTAGAGAATGAGTAGAACACTTTGTCTCATTACGTTCAAAGCTATGGACGAACGGTTAATGAAGTTGCCTTTTGGAATAGGATGGAATGAGAAATCAGTATCTATCAAATTTCCATACACTTAAACTCTCATCTTTTTCTCTCAAGCAACCATAATCACTCTCCCAAGAAGGGCCGGCCATGATATAGAGAGGAAGGGGTGAGTGTAGGAGCTAGGAGGTGACCACAAGAATAAATGAGATGATGATTCACCATGACACCTAGTATGAACACATATAATGCCAGTGATGAATCATTAACCCTAGTCATCAAACATCATTAAATGCACTAATGAGTCACAAAGATGCATGAACCTAGTCACCACCTTCTAGAAGCCTCTAGAAACTTCCACACTCATCTCAAGAAAAGATAAATCCGTATTTAACCGAATGTTAAATACGGCTGATAGAAAACTGGAAACTGGCAACTTCCAAAAGTGATCCTGAAAGGAATTTCAGGATAACCCCGTAATGGTATAAACATACCCGCATTTGTATTACGACTGAATACAAATGCATCTGAGACAAAGATATTATATCTACACAGTATAATACTCGGATCCGGCTTAAACCAAAGCCGACCAGTATTATCTGCCCGAAATATGACACGTGTGAAAACGCACGTTCATTTTCCGAACCCTGCCATAAACCCATACGGCCTCTACAACGTTTCGCCCAAACTTAGGGAAAGTGTCTGTGGGGGACTCTAATGACTCATCAACACACTGGCACTGGGTATAACCACTAGCACGTCAGAGGTACAAGCTGTACGTAACGGTTTGCCTATGTATTGATTGGAAGGGAAGCTGACGAGCGAACTCATCCATAAACCCTACTGAGCCTAACAGTGACAATATAGATACAGTCCGGTCCGATCGTCTATGAGTATCGCATATCGGCCTAGGGGCTGGTAACATCAGACCCCTAATAACAGTATAAGTCGTATCAGAGAGTAGCCCAGAACACCCTGAGATACTACTGGAGTACCTACCAGTAAATCTCCTACCTCGGCCGAGGGCTTTGTGTAATGGCTCTCCTAGACACAGCGAGATCTCACCCCCAATACCGGGAGAGACGAATCCCCTGCCGATCCGCTCACTTGCCTCCAATGTGGCTCGGGACTGTACCCAACTAAAACCTGTTTGCACAACTCCTTTGAGCGTGGTAGGGTAGTAATCTAAGCACGGTGGGAACTCACACGAGACAAATGACGATCTCAGGTCGATGAACTAACCTGTACACATGTCACCAGGGAACTGCTATCTGACGATATGTATAATACCAACTAGCATGTTCCCGGCGAGTCCTGTCCGGTGTACTCATAACCTAATGAGCACCTGTATACATCTTAGGTGATCCTACTGACACCAGTGGCTTGTGAGACCGGCCACCGCCCCTCGTCGGGGTCTCGACTGTATACACTAGTCTACTCTGGAGTATCGATGCCCTGTCTCGAAACTCCCACGACCAGGGACACTTTAAGGATGTGCTTACAGACCCCAGCTCCCACGTATATGATCGCCATCATACTGCTGGTAGTCAAGCAAGAATCCTATGGGCTCTATCATCATGGAATAGTGAACTATAGCATGTATACGATGATAAAGACAAACCAGATAGCATACTATCATCACGAGCAAGACTGTCATATCGGTATAGGTCCTGCCTCAATCATTGCAATAACGTACCTACGATCCAATAATTGACTTTGAGGGCACTATCTCCAACAGATATCGCGCTGTGTCAGAGAGCCTTTACGCAAAGTTCTTGGCCAGGGCAAGCGGGATTTACTGGTAGGTTCCAGTAGTTTCTCAGGGTGTAATGGGCTACGCTCCGACACGACTTATACCGCTATTAGGGGACTGACGCTTGCCGCCCCCTAGGCTCGATATGCGATAGTCTTAGACGAACAGACCGGACTGTACGGAGATTGTCACATCAGGCTCAGTAGGAGTTCGAATGGGTTTCCTCATCGGCCTTCTTATCGACATCTACCTGGGGACCGTTACGTACAGCTAGTGCCGCTTGCGGTCTGTGGTTAAACCCACTGCCAGCATAGTGTCGAGTCTTTAGAGTCCCACACAGAGGGTTTCCCTTCTCCAGGAGAAACGATATAGAGGTCGTATGGTTTTATGACAAGGGTTCGGACACATACGTGTTTAAACGCACGTACGACGTTCGGACAATTTTTACTAGCCGGCTTTGGTTTAAGCCAGATTCTAGTTATTAGAATTATACAGTCTAAAATTTTTCCGTGTTTTCACGGATTAGAGGGGCGTTCTCGTAATTTTCCGGGAAGCTTCTAGAAGCATGGTGACTTGGGGGTTAAGGTGGCATAAGCATTTATTGCTTAATGACTCATTTGTGTGATTCATCCTTAGAGTTAATGCTTCATTTATTGAGCTTATGACTCATGTGATGAATCACACAAGGTGAATGCATCAACCATGATGATTAATCATTTATATTATTTATTTGATAAATTGTTATGGTTGTTATATTCTAATGAGTTCATTTTTCAATATCATTCTTATCATCACCTTCTCTCTCCTCAAGCTCTCTCATTCTTGAAACCCTAACCCTAACCTCTCATGTGTTGAGATCAAGGGTTAGCTAGACTAATACATCCATAACCTTACTCGATATCCCCTAGGTAGCTTAGATTAGCACTTTGAGCAACCTAGTTATCTCAAGTTAGAGATCAAGCTTGAAGTAGGAGCTCTCGGGTGGATCGTCTTTGACTCGAGGAGGCCGTTGAGGTGCCGATGTTCCAAGGAGCCTACGAGGAGTGGAGGAAAGCGATAAAGACCCGAAGGACAAGTAACGTGAGGTATAAGTTTGAATCCGAGTAGTTAAACCTCTCGTAGTTTGCTAGTAACGGTTTAGATACGATTCATGCGCTCAAGTCCGTGTTACGAAGCTTTGATAATCGTTTTTCATATATTCCGCCTCCCCGCAAGATCGTGGGGTGCGTGACATGGACTTACAGTGGTATCAGAGCCAACTAAACCATTACTAGCTTGTTAGCAACTAATTAGAGTTTCGATCGACGGAAAAACGCGAAAACGAAACACCGGAACCCTATCAGTTTCTGTTAATTTTAAACGTGTCGAAAAAAATATTTGATATGCATTAAAATTCACAGCAGGGAAATATAAGAATTCTGGGAAAATACGAAGTTCTAACTCGGCTTGATGGCCGTGGATCCGCGGAAAGATTGTGCTTTTGGCCGTGGATCCGCGGCGGAGTCAACCCCGAGTTGTCTCCGATTTGATCTAAAATTCATATGTTTTGGTGTTCTGTTTTCCTGTATATTCTGTTTCTGCCTAGGTTACTTCAGTGCTGGTTTGCTTTTAGGGTAGACACGGAAAAAAGTTGTTGATCGATGTTCTAAGTTATTTGCTAATTGGGTTTTTATCTGTAATGTTTAATGTGTTCGTAAACCTCCCCTAACTGCTAGTATGTCGGTTGGCAGGGGGTTGCATATTTCTGTAATGTTTACTGTTTGTGTATATGGACTTGATTGGAGTCTTGTGATGATTAGCCGGGGTTTGAGATGGGTTTAATATTCATTCGATGTAAATGTAATATGATGTAATATTCTTTTGTGGGGCGCATCCAGTTTGCGGTTGTAGCCACCGTTGTATTATTTCTTTTTACTGTTTTTGCTCCTAGGATAGACCCAAGACGGGGTACACAAACTACCGGGTACGTTGAAGTGTTTAGTGGCATACTCACGTTGTTGAGGGAGACCGCTTCACTTCGGGTACTTGGCGGGTAGTTTGCCGTACCCGTAGGGGTCTAGGGTTGGGGTAATGGCTATTCATCACAACTGTGTAATCCGTCTTTTATTGCAGGCTCAAAGCAAATGCGGATTGCTAGTATATCCAATAAAGTTCATCTGTGATCTGGAATGCTTATTATTGCGTCTGACGAATATACAATATCTATATATGATGGCTATTAAACGTCACTTATATTTTACACCCGCGCTAGCCCAGCCCCCGCTCTGTCGTTAGTTAAGTAACC
This sequence comes from Agapanthus africanus, assembly GCA_030015575.1. Taxonomy (NCBI): domain Eukaryota; kingdom Viridiplantae; phylum Streptophyta; class Magnoliopsida; order Asparagales; family Amaryllidaceae; genus Agapanthus; species Agapanthus africanus. Next base: position 67,515,022 of record JASDDO010000001.1, read on the forward strand.
TAACGGGTGATGACGGGACCCCGTGGCGAATGTGGATGGCATAAGAGGACGTGGTATTTTCGTTGTTTTCTGCAATGATAGGATAAATGATGGGACGCATTATTATAATGCAAAGAAAATAAACCATAGTTTAATCGTTGGAACAAATTTAAAAAAAACCACTCGGTTATTTTAAAAGAGCAGAATTTTTAATTACGGAGCTTCAACCACTCCTTTTAAAAAGCTATCAGGTTCCTTCGATTATATCAAGTTCACTACGTTCACGGTTTTGCCAAAACCATTCGTAACCCTCCGTCATTTCATTTAAATATTCAGTAGTATTCAAGCTATGTATTTTGACCTTCACCAAGGCATAGTGATTGGTAGCTGCTGAATATTTATCTGTAGCATAGATAGATGCGTTGGTTTGGGACAGTCGTACTACTATTTTGGCCTTCGTCAAGGTTATGTACGGGTGGGTTCAAATTAACCTGGATAATGACGGGTAGAACTTGACATGTGACTTATGATATGTTGGCCTTCGTCAAGGTCATAAGAGCATGGGGCAAAAATCCACATCGGGAATTTCTAAAGAAACTAAAATTTGCAGAGAGATGCATACCATTTTGGAGTTTGATGAATGTTGGTAGGATTCCTTCAACATTATCATACGATGATATTTTGGATCCCGATCCTACTGTGAGTATATACTACTTATCAGGAGATTCGTCACTTAACGATCAATGCTATAAACCAAGTAGGTGCCTAGAAAGGTGTCAGCGGGGTTACGCCCCCAGAGAAAAGAGGTTCTTTAATTAAGGAACATCGCGAAAGCGTTGGAAAACCTCCCTCGAAGTATCGACACTGACCTGGCTGAATGGTTAAGCAAGTATTATACGGTGAGAATAGTCCTGGCTAATTCTTCTTTTATGGTTTGAGGAAGGATTCGAGAAACAGTGGGAGCCATCCTGTTTAGATAAATTAAAAACCACTCTAAACTTGCAAGAGTATCATGCTAAAAGTGTTTTCTTCTCTCTCTCTTAATTGCAGCGACCTTGTGACCACGACTAGGTTACATCTAGATAACAAATTGACTGAATCTGACTTATATGACTGGCAAAGGTTTGTCCAGATGTCCATTGCCTATGACAAGCTGGACCACCCTATTACTGCTCAAGATCCCGCCGTCCCAGTTCCAGTTTCCACCGTCACGGATATGGATATCCGTCAGACAAGGGAAAAGGATAAAACGAAAGCCAAGTGCCTCGTGTTAGCTTCAATTGATGGTGTATACCAGAAGCAGCACGAGAAGATGGACATAGTTTCCATCTTTCTCCATAACAAAGATTTATATGGAGAGCAATATCATATCACAAGATATGAGACCTCGAACGAATTAATTCAAGCGAGGTTGGCTGTCAGGTCATCTGTAGAGGACAACGTCCTTACAATGACTAGCTATATTGATAAGCTCAAGGACCTGGAGACCACGTTGGGAAACGAGTCAGATACTGACTTGATTCTACAATCTCTGCCTCCTATCCTGAAGGAAACCAGGGAAGTAGAAGGAAAGAGAAGGGCAAAAGTTTCGGGACTGGATATAGTAAAAGAGGGACGTTCCTATTGTTATGGGATTGGGCATAGGCAGAAAGATTGCAGGGCTTTAGAAGCCAGTAGCCAGGATACGAAGCATGTTGTGGCTTCAGCCTCAAGTGTATTTGTTATTGAGAACTGTTTGTCAATTAACTCTACTTTCTGGGCACTCGATACCGGAGCAGGATCTCATATCTGTAATTTATTACATGCTTTGAGAAACCATAGAGTTATGAAGGTAGGTGATTTGTCTCTCAGAGTTGCAAACGGAATGAGCGTGGACGCTGAATCCGTGGGAGAATATCGCCTAGGTTTGACAAGTGGGCAGATATTGATTCTACACAACTGTCTGTATGTACCTAGTATGACTTGTAATATCATATCAGTGTCCTCACTTTCAAAAGAGGGATATGATTTTACATTCATAAGCGATGTAGTTCACATCAACCTAAATCAAGTTTTGATTGGGTCCGGTACATTAGATAACGGCATATACGTATTGAGTCAAGCTCAGGTTTTCAATGTCCAGAACACACTTAAAAGAAAGTCTCCGGAATTAAATCAGGCTTTCTTATGGCATTGTAGACTAGGTCACATCAATGAGAGAAGGTTGACTAAGTTACATAGAGAAGGATATTTGAATCCGTTCGAATATCAATCTTATGCTACTTGTGAATCTTGTCTCATAGGAAAGATGACCAAGACTCCGTTTACTGGACACGGAGTAAGAGCAAGCGAGCTCTTGGGACTCATACACAGTAACGTGTGCGGTCCAATGTATACACATGCGAGAGGTGGTTATTCCTACTTCATTACTTTTACGGATGATTTCTCTAGGTATGGACATGTTTTCTTGATGAAACATAAATCCGAGGCCTTTGAGAAATTCCAGGAATACAAGAATGAAGTAGAAAATCAAAAAGGCAAAAGTATCAAGACACTGAGATCTGATCGAGGTAGTGAATACTTAAGTGCCGAGTTCCTGGGTTACTTAAAAGAGAATGGAATTCTCTCTCAGCTTACTCCTCCATATACACCACAACACAATGGTGTATCAGAAAGGAGGAATCGAACCCTATTGGATATGGTTCGTTCCATGATGAGTAAGGCTGAGTTACCGCGATCTTTCTGGGGTTATGCGCTAGAATCAGCTGCATATCTTTTGAACAAAGTTCCAACCAAAACTGTGCCTACCACATCATATCAGATGTGGAGTGGGAAGAAACCCTATCTTCAGTACCTGAAGACATGGGGATGTCCAGCTTTTGTAAAAAGGCAGCATGCGGACAAGCTCGAGGCACGCTCAGTACAGTGTAAGTTTGTGGGATACCCAAAGAACTCCAAGGGGTATTTTTTCTATTACGCAGAGGAACAAAAGGTTTTTGTTTCTCGTCATGCCCACTTTCTGGAACATCAGTTTTTAGAAAAAGGAACAAGTGGGAGCGTAGTAGAACTGGAAGAAATTCCAGAACCACAAGCTATTACTGAAAGCTTGGAAGAACCAGAAGGTTCAGGAGAACAGGACATCCCAGCGCCACTCCGTAGGAGTAGTAGGCAGTCTCATCCGCCCGAGAGATACTACGGTTTTCTCATAGACGGGGATAGAGAGGATTGCACTATTGACTATGATGAGCCTACTAGCTTCCAGCAAGCCATTCAGAGCGGTGACTTGGTAAAATGGCTGGATGCAATGCGGACCGAAATGGAGTCCATGTACACTAACAAAGTATGGACTTTGGACATTGCTCCAGATGGGGTAAAACCTGTAGGATGCAAATGGATCTTCAGAAAGAAGATTGGTGTAGATAGATAGGTTGAAACCTATAAGGCTAGACTTGTTGCAAAGGGTTTCCGTCAAAGGCCTGGTTTAGACTATGACGAAACCTTTTCTCCAGTGGCTATGCTCAAATCCATTCGGGTCCTTCTTGCTATTGCCTCCTTCCACGATTATGAGATCTGGCAGATGGACGTAAAGACGGCCTTTCTAAATGGAAATTTGGAAGAGAGCGTCTATATGGATCAGCCAGAGGGATTCATTCAGAGTGGGAGCAGCGGTAAAGTATGCAAGTTGCTTAAGTCCATTTATGGACTAAAGCAGGCATCTAGAAGTTGGAACATCTGTTTTGATGATACTGTCAAAGAATTTGACTTTATCAAAAATCCAGATGAACCATGCATATACAGAAAGATTGTAGGGAGAGCTGTAGTATTTCTCGTCTTGTATGTGGATGGCATTCTCCTAATAGGAAATGATATTCCTTTGTTACAGTCAGTCAAAAGATTTTTGTCACAGAAATTCTCCATGAAAGACCTGGGTGATGCCACCTACATTCTGGGGATCCAGATCTATCGTGATAGATCAAAAAGGATGTTGGGACTTTCGCAGTCCAGGTACATAGACACCATATTGAAAAGATTCAGTATGGATGATTCTAAGTGCGGTAACCTACCGGCTTGTCACGGAATCACCCTCTCCAAAGAGATGTCTCCCAAGACTGATTTGGAAAGGGATCGCATATCGATTATACCCTACGCTTCAGCAGTAGGCTCTATAATGTATGCGATGTTATGTACCAGACCAGATGTATCATACGCATTGAGCGTTGTAAGCCGGTATCAGGCAAACCCAGGAGAGAAGCACTGGATAGCCGTAAAGAACATTCTCAAGTACCTGAGAAGGACTAAGGTGATGTTCTTGGTGTATGGCGGAAAAGACCTCCAGATAGAGGCCTTTGCCGATTCCGGCTTCCAGAGTGACAAGGATGACTCCAAATCCATGTAGGGTTATGTCTTTACCCTCAATGGAGGGGCGGTCTGTTGGAAGAGTTCCAAGCAGGAGACCGTTGCTGACTCAACAATGGAATAGGAGTACATAGCTGCTTGCGATGCCGCAAAAGAAGCTGTCTGGATGAAGAAGTTCCTCACAGAACTTCAGGTGGTTCCTACCAGTGTTGATCCAATACCTCTGTATTGTGACAACAACGGCGCTAAAGCTTTAGCGAAGGAACCCAGGTCCCATCAGAAGTCCAGACACATCTTAAGGCGGTATCACCTGATCAGGGAGATCGAGGTGAAAAGAGTAGAGACGGAGAATAACATTGCTGATCCATTCACAAAGGCCATTTCTCAGACGCAGTTCGAGAGGCTATTCGAGATGATAGGTCTACGATATGCCAGCTCATGGCCCTAGTGCAAGTGGGAGATTATTAGTGTATATGCCCTAGGGGCCATTATTGTATCATACTAGCATGCATATTACTTAATGGAAGCTTGGGATATTCACAGTTGTATTGACAGTCTTGCTAAACATGGTAGTATGCTACTTGGTTTTGTCTACTTTAATATGTGCATATGTTTCTTGTAACGTATCACTTATACATATTAGTAGAGCCCTCAGGATCTTTGCTTGATTACCAGCGTTGTGAGGGCAGTCACACTAGTAGGGGCTGGGTAGTCTATAAGCAACATCCTATACTTGTCCCTAGTCGTAGGATTATCGAGACAGGGCATCGATATTCCGGAGTAGACTAGTGTGTACGCTTCTCATCCCAGTTGGGGAAATGGTCTGTCCCACAGCCATCAGTACGTCGTACTGGAGATAGTATACAGGTGCTCGTTAGGTTACGGGTATACTGGACAGGACTCGCAGGGGAACTGTTGGTTGGTATTATACCCGTCATCAGTTAACAGTTCCCAGGTGACATGAGTACAGCATAGTCCACAGACTTGACACTGCTACTTCGCCTCGAGTGTGTCCCACTGTTCTTACATTGCTACCCTACCACGACTCAAAGGAGTCATGCAAACAGGTAGCAGTTGGGTGCAGTCCCGAGCACTTGGAGGCAGTGGAGGTTGGATAGGATTCGTCTCTCCCGGTATTAGGAGTTGATATCGCGCTGTGTCAGAGAGCCATTACGCAAAGTCCCTGGCCAGGGAAAGCGAGATTTACTGGTAGGTTCCAATAGTTTCTCAGGGTGTAATGGGCTACGCTCCGACATGACTTATACCGCTATTAGGGGACTGACGCTTGCCGCCCCCTATGCTCGATATGCGATAATCTTAGACGAACAGACCGGACTGTACGAAGATTGTCACATCAGGCTCAGTAGGAGTTCGGATGGGTTTCCTCATCGGCCTTCTTATCGACATCTACCTGAGGATCGTTACGTACAGCAAGTGCCGCTTGCAGTCTGTGGTTAAACCCACTGCCAGCGTAGTGTCGAGTCTTTAGAGTCCCACATAGAGGTTTTCCCTGCTCCAGGCGAAACGATATAGAGGTCGTATGGTTTTACGACAAGGGTTCGGACGCATACGTGTTTAAACGCACGTACGACGTTCGAACAGTTTTTACTAGCCGGCTTTGGTTTAAGCCAGATTCTAGTTATTGGATTTATACAGTCTAAAGTTTTTCCGCATTTTCACGGATTGGAGGAGCGTTCTCGTAATTTTCCAGGAGTGCAGGCTTCCCACAAATTGGGAACCAAAATGCTCCGGGCCAGGGAAACGTCTATCATGGACACTTCGCCTCGAAGAAGCAAACGTCGACCGTCCATGTCGTAAAAAGGCAGTGCATCCCAAAAAGTGGGAACCAAGGCAAGTCGCCTCCACGTAAAAGAAGATCCATCAATTTCATGCACACGACTCACATATGTGGTGTGCATTTATTGAAGGGGGGCACTTTGTTGAAGTCGAAAATTGCACCCCGGTTGACCAAGTCAAAGTCAACCCCAAGCCAAGTGGGCCCATTCCCAGGTCGAGTCCGAACATGAAGCGGCCGGCCCCCCATGCCAAAATGAAATCATGTAATAAATAATTTTTATGTAATTTTTTTATGCATGAATGGGTATAATGCCAAATTTTTGTAAAGCGCATGGCTTATGTGTAAAAAAGAAATGGCACACGAGCCATGAGATGGGCAAAATGCTATTTTGTAAAGCCCAAGGGGCTATATGTAAATATATAAGTCTATATAAGGCAACATGATGATGAATAAAAGATATACTTTTCATTCCCCAAAAATTAGGGCCTGTGCCTCTTTCTCCTTCATCAAGATTCTAAAATCTTCTTCTTTCTTTTGAATTAAATCAAGAGTTTTACTCTTCCTTTTATAAAACTAAATAGTTTTTCACCACAAAACCCACAAAGGGGAACTCAGATCTTCCATCAAATCTCAGAAAGGAGAGATTTTTAAAATCTCATACTTCTTGATCTTCAAGATCCGGCCAACAAAGGAAGAAGAAGGAGACCCATCTCCAGAAACCCCACTTTAGGGAAGACCCAGGGCTCAAGGGGAGAAGCCCCCTTCATCGGTTTCAAAATATCCTAGGAGTTTAACTCCTCATATATATATATAGACACACACACACACAAAAAAAAAAATAATAAGTGCTTCTTTCTGGGAGTACAACTCCAATTGCAGGGACCAAGTCCCTTTTGCCTCCCGAGCGCCCACGTGCCTGGCACATGAGGCGCTAGCGCCCTTGCGCTCAAAGTGCTAGCATCCAAAGTGCTAGCGCCCGAGTGCCTAGCACGTGGGGCGCTAGCGCTCTTGCGTTCAGAGCGCTAGCGCCCAAAGCGCTAGCGCCCGAGCGCCTACATGCCTCGCACATGGGGCGCTAGCGCTCTGGTACTCAAAGCGCGAGCGCCCGAGCTACCACGTGCCTGGCACGTGGGGCGCTAGCGCCCAAATCACTAGCGCCCTTACGCTCAAAGCGCTAGCACCCAAAGCGCTGGCGCTTATTTCCCACGCATCCTTTGGATGCCCTTTCCCTTTTTTTATATATGTATACACACACACACACACATACTCCACGACACTGTCCCTGTTAGAAAAAAATTTCTAACGGGGCGCTGCCCCGCACCCCGCAAGGGGGCTACTAGCCCTCTTGACCCCCAACCCGCTATCCGGGTAGCGGAACCCCCGTAAAAACTCTGCGAGGCCCCTGATATATCCAAAACCCCTCCAAAACACAACACTGCACATTGAGTTCGCATAACCAATTTAACCCGTTAATCGGAGGTTCTCTCGCCCCAAAGGCGAGGGTAATTAACGGCAACTTAGTCCGCGGCTGCCGGAGATTCGGATCCCCACAATCAATAAACCCCCGCCTACCCTAAACATGGGGAATATGTAGTATGCCTGACCAGCGCGTGCGCATTCCCATCTCAAGGGGGTGACGAAAAACACCCTACAAACCACACAGACTATGATGTCTTTAAACTGGACTATGATGTCTTTAAACCTTATGGACTGTGAGGTCCTTAAACTCATAGACTATGATGTCCTTAAACTTTACAGACTATGATGTCTCTAAACTACTATGGACTGTGAGGTCCTTAAACTCATAGACTATGATGTCTTTAAACTTTACAGACTATGACGTCTTTAAACTGGACCGCAAAGTCCCTAAACTAAAATAATTGAGCCCAAATGCTCTTTTGTTGGATCTAAATGATCCCGTTAAGTTGATCTTAGTCTAAAATAAGACTAACGTGTCCTTAACAAACGTTAAGTTGATCTTCGTCTAAAATTAGACTAACGTATCCTTAACAAACGTTTAAGTTGATCTTAGTCTCAAATGAGAGTAACGATCCTTAAACCCAAACCCAAATCTAAGAAAATACGGATTTGGACCAATCCACGCCCTATGGGCGACAACATAAATTAGTCTCCGTATACAATCCACGGGCAACCAAAAACAAAACAAACACACACGACACGAAGTGACCATCTGGAGAAGGAGAAAGTGGTTACCGTGATGCGGTAGCATAATTAACTGCAGGGGCTTGCTCATATAGGGAAGAGCGTCCCCACAATCAAAAACCCCTCATACACGAGGGGGAATCTGACGAAGTCTGCTACATTGGCCGCATCCGTCTAAACCTTCGATACATGGTGCCATAAATCATCTTGGCATCTTCGGAGAGGTGGACGGATAAAACGAAATAACATCTGCCCCCAAATTCAGACAAGACGAACCTACGCGGTCGCGTCTCTGTATTCCGCGGAGAACAAACCCGTAAAGGACCCTACACACCTTGGAATATAATCGGCCTTGGGGATCACAAAACGAGAGCCGGTGTTCAGTCGTATGAAGTGATGGGTGATGTCACAAACAACTCCAAAGACGAGCTGGGCTCCACCAAAAATGCCTCAAAGGGAACACCCTGGTTATAACCCAATTGCCGGGCAAAGCGGTGCGGATTGTACCGCATGAAAAGAGCCGCATCATTTCGAAGAAACACCAAATAACCCGGCCTAATCGAATATAAGTGCATAATTTCCTTAGGCTTTAAGGATGGTGCTCCCCCTTTCGATAAATTGAATAGCTGTTGAACGGGTCCCGAAGGAGCAGAGAGGACTCGGTCATTGAATACCATCCCACCTTCGTTAGCATACGGGTTAAGCAAAACACGAAGGGCCCCTAATTGAGTTGGATCAGGAGTAGAAGCATCCACTAACCTCATGAGCCGCGGGAAGGTGTAAGCATCATAGAAATCCGGCCTCTGATATGCTGCGAATGCCCCCAATACATGCATCTTGATCCACGACGTAAAGTAGTGGAGGGAGAAACTCACCACATCTACACCCGGGGTCGAAGTATTAGCCGCAGTGCTCAGCCCATGATATAAGTGCGATAACCCTGCAATACCCACGGCCAGTCGCGTCCCTTCAGCCACTCGATGAGCAGGGTAGATGACCGAAGCTCTCATAAAGCGATGATGCGTTGGGATGGCAAACCAGCTAAGCCAAATGCTGATAAAACCGACAAAGAAGGTCTCTTCATCCATGCCGGGAGCCGCAATTGAATCAAAGGACACGGCCGACAAGATCGGGATGTAAAACTACGGTAAATCTTTTTCTTTGGACGGCGGTTTATTTAGCCCAAACCCAAAGGGGTCGTTAATATTCGCAAATTTCGAAGCCTCCTTTGACAAGACACCTTCACGAAGGAAGCATGCAATGAAGCTCTTAAAGGTGACGCCCTGTTCCTCCGACTCCACGAAAAGCTTCTCGAAAATACCCAGAGTCTTGATTAGACTGGGGTACTTATGACGGATGACGTTTTCGGTCGTCAGGCCGTCAAGCATAGCAGTCACGGTTGTGAATATATACTCATCGGGAGGCAGCAACTCTTCATAATTCTCTCCCCTAATAGGCAATCCAGAAATATCGCGGAACTCTTCCGGAGAAATCGAAACTTCACAATCCCCTAGAAAGAAAGTGTTGGTGGGAAGATTCCATTATTTCAGGAAAGATTTGACCCACCAGACATGAGGGGACTGATAATAGAAGAGGGACGCATATACCGCCTAATAAAGCCCAACCTTCTGCAATCGTGCGCGATGAGCAGACAGAATGTATCGAGCCCAGGGAAGATAGCCCGCTGGGTGGCGAGGAGTAAACCCTATCTTATAAATTTGTCCCCAGGGTTGGGCTTCACCTTGACAAATGCGACGCCCCAAGATGTCTATGGCCAGCAAAGGATGGTTAGGTATCCCAGTTGTCGACGGCTAAAGCCGGCCTATAGGAGTCCAGTCAGCCACCTCCACCGCAAAGGCAGTCTGTGGACGCTCCATTGGCAAAATAGGGCGAAGAGGCTCTGTTGGCACTTCGCAAAGAAAGCTGCGGCGACCCCGGATGATATGCCCATACCAAGTTTCTCATAAGAGCAAACTGGTATAATCCCTATCATGGGCCCTGACCATCGCCCTTACTTCTTCGTCTGACGGCGATTGTAGAAAAGCAGCGTCTGAGCGAGTAATAGGGAAGAGAAGCCATTGTTCCTGAAACAAGAGAAAGAAAAACCATTAGTGAAGAACGTGTGTGTGTGTGTGTGTGTATAATAAGAGAAGAAAACGACAAAATGTCTGTTTTGCAGGACTACTGCCTACAAGACACATAAACCCCACAAAATCAATATGGCGGCTCACCTGATGAGACATAGAAATCATTATGAGAATTAAGAAGATCCTCATTAAACAAACATTGGAAGTCAAACAAATTCTTGGGAAAACAAGTTCTGTTAAACACCTGGCAAATTCAAATTTGTGCGAATAAGGGTAAAACCCTATGAAAAGATTTTCAAGAACACCAAGGAATAAAATTCCCGAAGGTTCCCCTTGATCTTTCAGAGATAAGCTCTTCGTCGGAGGAATCAAATTCCTTTTATGTGATGGAATTAAATTCCAAGAACTCATAAAAATATATGAAAATTAAAAATCCCAAGAATCCTCAAAATTCAGAGGGGAATACTTGAGACACGGAGGTTTACTGCTCAAAGATCAAATCTTTGAATCTCTAAGAGATGAGTTTTAGAGGAGAGCAAAGCTTTCATGTTGGATTTAAAATCCAGAGGCTTTCTTTAAGAAAAGGGGTTCTCTGATGATCAAGAGCTTTACCTAAAAAGGGTTCTTTTTGGCAGAGTTAAACTCTGAAAATTTTTAATGAACAGAGAACTAAGCTCTGAAGAGGAGAATTAAATTCTCAAAGGAAGCGAAGAAGGAAGAAAATGAAGGAACGGAGGCATTACAGAGACGAGACCCCTGTATTTATAAGACATCATGGGAAACGGTTCATCTTCCCCGTTCCCTAGGCAGATCCAACGGCTATAAAGGTGACAGCATTGCACTCGCGTGTGAGCCACGTGAGAACAACGATGTGGGGGCATTTGTTCCCTTATAAAAATTCAGAAAGAAGAAGGGAAGGGGAAAATTCCCCATTAATGGAAGCATCACGTGTAAGCACGTGATCGTCAATCCCCTACAAAGAGACTAAAAGAGGGAAAAGGAAAAAGTTCCCGCTAGTGGAGCATCACGTGCAAGCACGTGATGTATCTGTATGCAGAGTAAGCGGCTCCGCTTAGTAGGTGGCAACTAAAGCCTCACGTGCAAGCACGTAATTGTCTTCACACAAAACGTGCAGGACTCAGTTATAAAACAAACAAAGAACAAAGAAGCTCACGTGTTACCACGTGATGCCTTCCCTCTGTTTGGACCACTGCAAACCAAATTAATTCTGTGAGAGGTCACGTGGTACACGTGATGGCTCCTATGCCTTCTGAACAGATAGAATTAAATTATAAACAAAGGGATCAAAAGCACTATTTTGGAAAATATTTTCTTGGATCTTTCTAAATAAGAAAGATTGCACTCTGTAAAGCAGAGCACCTTTGAATCAAAGATCCAAGGGTGATTAAAAATCACCAATTTACAGATTATGTTCTGTATGGGAAAATATTTTCCCAATCTTGTTAAAAACAAGAAGATTGTCTTCTGTAAAACAGAAGCCCTAGGATCAAAGATCTAATGGTGGAAAAACTTCCCCAGATCAATCAGAGAAAGATTTCCTTAACTGATTTAACAAATCAGCCTCCCCTATATAAAGGACCCAAGACTTCAAGTCTTACAGAGAGAGAACCCCTCCCAAATTTGAAGTTAAAAAAAGAGAAAACCAAAAAGAAAAATCTGAGGTAAGAAAAGGAACAAAACTCGGAGAAGATATCATCTTCTTTTTCACCTCCATAAGAGTTTAACTCTTTTAAAAAGAACTTAGTTCTTCCTCTGGTTAAGATCTGCAGAAGCAGATCTCTTGACAAGTTGAGAATTTAATTCTCGTCGGGAAAGATTTTGCCATGCAGATCCAAAAGCTAGAGGGAGATCTAAGTTCAGAGAATTTAATTCTCCCATAAAAGTATGCAGGAATTTAATTCCTCTGATAAAACAAGGGTTTAACCCTTCATATGAGAACTTAGTTCTCTCTTACGGTAAAGGATCTGCAGAAGCAGATCTCCCCACAAGTTGAGAATTTAATTCTCATCGGGGAGATTCTGTCATACAGATCCCAAACCTAAGAGAAAAACTAAGTCCTAAGAATTCAATTCTTACAAAACAATGGGCTTGAAAGTCTCGAAACTCAGGATCTCCATGCACGTAAAAGGATTGGTATCCAACATGACAACAGCCGATCACGTGCTCCCACATGAGCGCCTTTGAGGAATAAAAGGAATTGGCTCACGTGATCACACGTGACCCCATAGTAGTACTTGGCAATTACAAGGCAAAAAGGGAATAAATCAAAGGCAGTTTCCACTTTTGGGGCACCTCACGTGATCTCACGTGACCCAATAGCGCTTAGCGCTCAGAAAAGAACAAAAGAATAAACCCGCAGAAGCAGCGCCTCAAATTCTTGAAGTTTAATACTACTTCAAGCGCCTCACGTGACCCCACGTGGGCGCCTTTGAATTTTAGTGTTTAACACTATTTTGAACACCTTACGTGAGAGCATGTGAACGCAGAATATATACTAGTGTTGAACACTATGAAAGGCTAATATTAACCAGACTCAAACCAAATTTTCAAGGACCATCAATTGAGCTCCTCATGCTCAGGGTCTCCAAAACCGATCTCAGCCCTAAAGACAGCTAATGAGCTCCCAACAAAAGGCATCTAAACTGATGTTCATCCCATTCCCCAAGTCGGGATATTGGTTCAAGGGTACATCTCTTCACACCTCTGATATGAGTCGTTGTAATTTTTCAACGTTTTCAGAGAGATGGTGGGTCCCGACAACCAGAAACTTTATAGACTATGATGTCTTTAAACCCCACAGACTATGATGTCTTTAAACTAGACTATGATGCCTTTAAACACAGACTATGATGTTTTTAAACTCTATGAACCGCAATGTCCCTAAACTAAAACGATAGAGTCCAAATACACTTTCGTTGAATCTAAAAGATCCAAAATTCCGTTGAGTAGATCTTAGTTCAAAATTAGACTAACGTATTCTTAACAAACGTTTAAGTTGATCTTAATCTGAAACAAGATTAACGATCCTTAAACCAAATCAAACCCAAATCTAAGAAAATACGGATTTGGACTAATCCACGCTCTACGTGCGACAACATAAATTAGTCTCCGTATACAATCCATAGGCAACCAAAAATAAAACAAACACACACAATACGAAGTGACCATCTGGAGAAGGAGAAAGTGATTACCGCGATGTGATAGCGTAATTAACTGCGGGGGCTTGCGCCTGCAGGGAAGAGCGTCCCCATAATCAAAAACCCCTCGTACACGAGGGGGAATCTGACGAAGTCTGCTACAACGGCCGCATATGTCTAAACCTCTGATACACGATACCATAAATCAACTTAGTATCTTCGGAGAAGTGGACGGATAAAACCAAATAGCATATGCCCCCAAATTCAGGCAAGACGTTTGTCTTCCCGGTTTTCGGCGGAGAACATCAGACAATTAGAAAAGAAAATTGAAATCCTGAATTAATTTTTGATGTTATCGGTAACCGCTGCACATGAACGACAGGATTCATGTCTTTTTCAAAAACGATTGCCGTGTTGATAACACTGTTTGTTAAATTGTCTACCTTAAATAGGCAACCACCCATATCCCTGGCTCCATGAGGCTCAAGAGACCGGTCCCGCTTAAATCTATGTTTACTAGGGTCCTTATTATAATTTAGTATAACTTCAGGGGTTTTATGTAAAAATAATTTTGTATAGTTTTAAAAATACACCTCAAGTATTTTATTATCGTCTTTAAAGTATTCATTGATGTATATTTTATCATTGTGACATTTCTAGTGAACAAAACCTATTTTCATAATATATGGTATTTATTTGTAATATTGGAATTGTATAGTATTTTCTTGTAAATGAGACGTTTTTCTTGAATTTTGGAAATGTGGAATTTTATAAATATTAAAAATAGATATTTTGATATTAATTATATATATATTTATTTATTATTAAAAATATAAGTTTTATTTATAATAGAAATCACATTTTCTAAAGAAAATTATATTTTTAAATCTTTCGAGACCGTATGCTCCTTGTGGAGGTCTGCATCCCGCACTACTAAACCCGAGGATGTGCGATAATCCGTACCATCCTGAACGGGTTCCCCGAAATGGGTTGTAGCGGCACATTGCAAAGATTTGTTAAAAATACATATCTTGTAGAAAAATGTTTTTTATAAGTTGGGGATAGTTTTGTGTAAAATCACATTTTTCCAATTCTATGTTCCCAAAGATCATCGTGCTATGTTACATATGATTTTTGTGAGGAGGTAGGTCATTACCTCATGGACTATCTAAAGGTATAATAAGGAATTATAAGATTTATGTCAAAACTAAACTATATGGTATTTTTCTTTAAAATTGCGATAAAAAATAAAATAGGAATTCTTTTGATATGAAACATGTCAATATGTTTTATTAATGTTTAATGATCATGATGTGATGGTTTGGTATTATTGTTTTTAAGAAAAATATGATTTTAAAGGAAAAACCGAATCGGAAGTCGGATTAACTCCACTTCCGTCGGGTTTTAGAATTCTAACTTTTTAGAATAGTAAAGAGAAGGGGGAGAAGCGACTTACTAGGTTGTAGGATAGAGGAGAGGAAAAGGAAGAAGTGGGAGGCACCGGTGCGTCGTTTCGTCGCCGGAATCTCCTCGAATCGTCGTCGGAAGTTCGCCGGAGCTTCGCCCTTTGCTAACTCCACTTGCATACAAAAAGTCTATGGAATTTTCTTAAGAGTTTGGACAGAGATTTGGAAGTGAGGAGGTGTGATTTTAGGTGTGGTATTTATAGGAAAAATTAGGGTTTAGGGTAGATGAAAGGGTGTGATAAAAATTGTATTAAAATATGGTTTAAATGGGGTTTTAAATTGCTCTGTAAATGTGCAGGGAAATTAAACAGTACAGGGGTTATGGGGAGTTAAAGAGTCACGGATTACATAAAAAAATGGGGTTTCAGCCGAGTTGACCCAGCGGCGCTGGCCGAGTCAGCCGCGCCGCCGGCCCGATTCGACCGAGTCAGGCTGAGCCTCGCCGCCACGTGTCCTCTATCTCTTGGTCTACCTCTTGGACTCGTTTGTTTTATATGTGACTCTTGGTTTTTACGAGTTATGCATGTGTAGACTCTTGGGCTTCTAAAAAGATTACAAGAAAACTGATTAAAAAATAATGTGGCCGATGCGATTTGAACTCTGGTACTTTGGTTCAGCAGTGCAAGGTTTTACCAATGAGCTACAAGCTCCTTCTTGCTGTTCAAAAGTAATTCCAATACTTATAGTACTCACAGGAAATGTAAATACCCCAAATATACATTAACTTTAAATCAATTTTATGTACACAAGAATTGGAGTTGTTACAGAGTACTAGTTCGCTGACGACATTCTTTTCTATCTCTTTCTTTGGGATGTTCGTCAGGAGGACCAGTCACTGAAGAGATTGAGCCGAGCCAGGAGGACTTGGACCAGCTTGCGGCACAGCCTGACTTCTAGTTCCTTGTACTTACTTTCCTGAATGCCATCGTTTAGGCACTCCTTATTATCATTGTATCTTTTCATTTTCAAACAGTTGTATGTAAAGATGAATGTAAATAAAGTTGCTATTTTATTATAATACTCTTGTCATTCTTGTGCATTTTTATATATATTGCTTAATTACGCTTAACGTATTTATTTCTTAGTAAATACGTTGCGGCCTGCCACGTCGCCGTTTCCGTCTACTGGGAAGCGAGGTGTGACAGGTTTTGTTGGTGGACCATGTAGGTCGGTTCTGCATGAAGTCTTAACCAATATATCACAAGAATTATAAGAATCAGCAACTATATATTTTTTACATTTCAAATTTCTTGAAACTATCCTAACCATTCCTTTTCTATCAAGGTCATGGATTCTCCCAATAACACCAGCACGAACGTCAATGACAACACCCCACCGCCTACTCTATCACCACTACCTACCGTTGCGGCTCCTATCAACGAGCAAACGGTACTGCTTGAGGCTATAAAAAACCTGTTGGAGGGTCAGCAGTAGCAGACTGCTATCCTCATGCACCGCCCAGAAGTCGAGGCACCCGGAGTCAAGCAGTTTCAGGCATTACACCCGAAAAATTTCTCGGGGAAAGAGAGCCCACTGGAAGCAGAAGAATGGGCTCAATCAATTGAAGATGATCTGGCAGTGGCTCAAGTGCCAGATATTGCATGGGTGAGAGTTGCTAAGCTGCAATTGACAGACAACGCCAGAATCTGGTGGAAGGCTGAGAAAAGCTGTCTCACCCAACCTATTGAGTGGAAAACGTTTCGTGACCTGTTCGATGCGAAGTACTTCCTTGAGACTGCCCATTTTGACATGGAGCAGCAGTTCATCCATCTACAACAAGACCAGATGTGGGTCAAGTCTGTGGATGAATACGATGTTGAGTTTACCATGCTTAGCAGGTAAGATATGGTCTCAAATTCAAATTCCTGATTTTACTCATTACACTGCTAATACAAGGTCATAACAGGTTCGCTGCACTCCTGATTCCTACTGCTAAGATTCGGGCACGACGATTTCAGTAAGGATTAGACCCGAAAATCCAAGCTGCACTCGCTACAGGGGATTTCCTAACTCATGAAAATTCTTCGAAGGCTGCCCGACGCTATGAGGCAGTTGTGAAGAAGAAGGGCAGGCCACAGACTGCCGGTGTGAAATGCCCTGCCATACAGATGACAGGAGGAGCCTCTTCTAGGCCAACTTTTGCACCTAGGAGACCGAGAGGATCATTTAACTGGTCCAATCCAGACTTTTGTTTCTATTGCAAGAGGACGGGACACCTAGTGAAGGACTACAGGCATGCAAATGGCCTGTGTTTGGTTTGTGGCGCATCCACTCACGCCATAGGAGCATGTCCATATCGTTTCAACCCAGCACCGGCACCCAGACCCGCAATCACAGTTCCGCGGCGGCCAACCATTCAGGCTCCTGCACCTCGCCTAGCTCTCCCTGCACTAGCTCCATGGGGACCACCTGCACAGCCTCAACGTCAATTCCATTAGGCACAGAGAAACATGCCTCAAGGGTAGAGAAACATGCCCCAAGGACCGAGGAATGTGCCTCCAGCCAGGAAGAATGTACCATGACGTCAGGCTTTCACAATGACGGTCGAGGAGGCCGAAGCTACAGGCTAAGTCATCACCGGTAATTTCCAATCCTTTCAAATCTTTTCAATCCTTGTATATCAATATACTTTTTCTATATATAAAACCAACTCACACAACTTAGGTATTATACTAGTAGCCACCCTTCCTGCACTCGCACTTTTTGACACTGGAGCGTCACACTGCTTCATGTCCCAACGATTCGTGAGAACGCATGCGATTCCCGTGAAGCCACTCATTTCAAGTTGGAATGTCAGTTCCGAGAATGGAGTTCTGAAAGCAATTATGGGGTTTGATCAGTGTCCAGTTGTAGTTTCCGGACGAGAATTTTACGCAAATTTCAAAGTGCTGGACATCCCAAATATCGATATTGTGTTGGGAATGGATTGGCTAGGAGTATTCTATGCTACTATTAACTACCATCAAAGAAGCATAGTATTTGAGATACCAGATCACCCGGTCTTCTATTTCAAAAGTGGAGATAGAACTTTGGAGCCAGGAAGATATCGGGCTAAACCGAAGGATGCATAAGTGTTCTTTCTACCGGCAGAACAAGAAAAGCCCGATGTAGTTCGAGAGTTCGAGGATGTGTTCCCTGAAGATATATCAGGTTTACCTCCCGATCGATCTCTTGAGTTTAGTATCGATTTACTACCTGGTTCGCAATCTGTAATCAAAGCTTCGTACCGACTAAGTCCAGAAGGATTGAAGGAGATCCGTATTCAGTTGGACGAACACCTGAAAAAAGGTCGGATCCGTCCCAGTACTTCAAGTTGGGGATCTCCGGTGTTACTTGTGAAGAAGAAAGAAGGTTCATACAGGATGTGTGTAGATTATCGAGCTCTGAACGAAATGATGATTAAGAACAAGTATCCACTACCGTGCATCGATGATCTGTTCGATCAGTTAAGTGGGTCTTGTATATTTTTGAAGCTAGATCTTCGTTCGGGTTATTATCAGGTGAAGGTCAAAGAGTCCGATATTCCGAAGACAGCATTTAGGACTCACTATGGTCATTATGAATATCTCATAATGCCATTTGGAGTGACCAATGCACCTGCCATATTCATGAACCTGATGAACCAAGTTTTCCGAGAGTACTTAGACAAGTTCGTTGTCATCTTCATCGACAGCATTCTGGTGTATTCAAAAAATTGGAAAGAACACGCCGAGCACTTACGGATTGTCCTGGAGACATTGCAACAACATCAGCTCTACGCCAAGTACAACAAGTGTGAATTTTTGCTAGATCAAGTCGGATTTCTCGGACATATCGTTTCAGGCGAAGGATCTCAGTAGATTCAGCTAAGGTGTCAGCTGTCAGTGAATGTCCGACACCAAAAATGGTGAAGGATATATGAAGTTTCTTGGGATTAGCAGGATACTACCGATGATTCATCGAAGGATTTTCGAAGATTGCAGCACCCCTGACCAAGCTTACACGTAAAGATGAAGCATTCATGTGGTCAGAAGCATGTGAAAGAGCTTTTGTAGAACTCAAGCCAAGATTAACCTCTGCTCATATCCTTGTAATACCGGATCAATCTGGAGGATTCGTTGTGCATTGTGACGCGTCCGGTAAAGAATTAGGATGTGTTCTACATCAGCATGGAAAAGTTGTGGCTTTTGCATCAGGACAACTGAAGATTCATGAGCGCAACTATCCAACACATGATCTGGAGTTGACAGCTGCCATCTTCGCACTCAAGATTTGGCACCACTATCTTCTGGGAGAATGGTAGATATATACACTGACCACAAGAGTCTGAAGTATGTATTTACTCAGAAGGATCTAAACATGCGGCAGAGAAGATGGCTAGAACTCATGGCGGACTTCGACATTAACCTACAGTATCATTCTGGGAAGGTGAATGTAGTTCCTGATGCACTTAGCCGCCAGCCATTAGCAATGAACCTCACCGCACAGTGGAAGCTACAATAGGAATTGCACGGATTGGAGATCGAAGTAGTTATGCCAGATAACGCTTCATATTTGATGAACTTACAAGTTCAGTCCACTCTTTTCAATCAGATCAAGACAATTCAAGAAAATGATGCCAAGCTATAAAATATCCGAGAACAAGTAGAAAGTTGACTTCGAACTGACTTCATCATCCATGAAGATGGATCCTTGCGATATGGAAGTCGATTATGTGTACCAAACGGCCCAGTTCGAGAAGAGTTAATGAAAGAAACTCACAGCCCTCCTTATTCTGTACACCCCGGTGGTACAAAAATGTACAAGGATCTATGGCAACACTACTGGCGGTGTGGAATGAAGCGCGAAGTAGCTAGAAGCGTAGCCAAGTGTTTGGTGTGTCAGCAAGTGAAGGCTGAACATCATAGAACTGCTGGTTTATTTCAGCCATTACCAATCCCATAATGGAAATGGCGGCACATTACCATGGACTTCGTGACTGCCCTTCCTCGCAGCACGAAGGGTAACGACACGGTATGGGTTATTGTGGATTGACTCGCCAAGTCGGCTCACTTTATTCTATTTCGAGTTGGCTAATCAACCGACCGAGACGTTAGCAAAGAAGTGCATGGAAGTAAGCATAAATCTAAAGTAAGATTTAAACCTTCAAAATGTACTATATTTGATACCTATGAACTCATGCAGGAGATCGTGAGATTACATGGAGTACCTGTTTGCATCGTCTCCGATCGTGATACAAGATTCCGATCACATTTCTGGCAGAGTCTGCAAGCTAGCCTGAGAACGAGTCTGAATTTCAGCATGGCTTATCATCCACAAATGGGCGGACAGTCCAAGCGAACGATTCAGATTTTGGAGGACATGCTAAGAGCTTGTATGTTAGACTTCGGAGGTTCGTGGGAAGATCACCTACACCTTGTGGAGTTTTCATACAACGATAGCTATCAGGCAAGTATTGGAATGACACTATTCACAGCACTCTACGGACGAAAGTGTCATTCACCACTAAATTGGGACGACGTCGGAGATCATGAACTTCTTGGACCAGAGATGATCGTGGCAACTGTGGACGTAATTCGCACGATCAGGGAAAGAATGCGCATAGCCCAAGACCGACAAAAGAATTAGGCAGATGCTAAGCGTCGACATCTGGAGTTCCAACCGGGAGACCATGTTTTTCTAAAGATATCTCCAAACAGAGGAGTGTTCCACTTTGGCAAGAGGGGTAAGCTAAGTCAAAGATACATAGGACTGTTTGTCATACTCGAACGAGTTGGAGAAGTGGCATACCATTTAGCACTACAACCCTCATTGGAAGGAGTGCACAACGTGTTCCACATATCCCGGCTACGACGATATGTAAGCGACCCCAGTCACATAATCGATCACTCAGAGCTCGCAGTACAGACTGATCTAACTTGCGAGCAACAACCCGTTGAGATCCTGAACCGAAAGATGAAGACACTGCGGAACAAGAAAGTAAGCTTGGTCCAAGTGATGTGGAGAAAGGATTCGCCAGGAGAATTAACATGGGAACGAGAAGAAGACATGCGTGCAAGATACTCTTATCTATTTGAAAATTAATCCCTTTGTAAATGTAAATTTCGAGGACGAAATTTTTATAAGGAGGGTAGAATGTAACTAATCTAAAATCTTTGTACGGAAATTTTCTGTTAATATACAAGAAATGAGTTTTGCAGCCTGAGTTTGAGTTATAAATTACTTTTGTTAAATAACAGCAAGAAGCACTTGTAGCTCGCTGGTAAAGCCTTGCACTGATATGATGTAGCCCCTGTGTTCTATTCCCATCAGACACAATTATTTTTTTCTGATTTTTTCTTTTACTTTTTGGAAGCCCAAAAGATTGCACGTGCAATACACAGGGAAATGAAAAGTTCAGAAAATCAAACATGTGGAAAATGGAGTAAACAGATGGTTGATTAAGTGGCAAGAATCTCGAGGCAAGAGCATCAAGATCGACCGGTGGAATAGCCTATAAGGCCGACGCCGACGGTCATGATGGGGCCAAATTGGCCCGTGCTTTGCACACACACTACTTCACCTACCCCTAACTCCTCTGCGCTGTTTAATTTCCTTGCAATCAAACAGAGACCTTTCATTTCACAATTAAATCTCTTTTCAATGATTTTTAATCCACAATTTTAATTCTAAACCCCTAATTCTCCACTAAAAAATTCTTAATGCAAGTGAAGTAAAGTGGAGTTAGCGAGCAAGTTGGTTCCGGCGAAAATCGAAGCAAATTCCGCAGCACCCGCAACGACACCCTTTCCTTCCTAACCCTTTCTTTGAGTTTTCTAAACTGTAAGTCCCTTCTAAACTCCCTTTCTCTTCATCGAATTTTTTTAAACAAAATCGGTAAAAGTGGAGTAATTACCGATATCATCTTTTCTAAAACCGATAACTTCATTCTCCTTTATCATTTGGACAATCTAATTTTACTACTTCACTTATAATCTTAATACTAATGTCTAGAATAAATTTTATCCAAGAACCTCATGTAAAATAATCTTAATTTAACTTTTACATTAAAATATCTTGAACTTTGTTATCACATCTTTTCGGAAAAACATGCTCAACAATACCTTTAGGAAAATTTCACGGGGTAACGACCTACCCCACACGCACACTTGGATCCACAGCACGATATCTCTTTTATATGAATATTTGTTACGAAGAAAAAATTACAATAAAATACTACATAATTCTAAAACAGGATTTCTTTTAAAGCGGTATTTCATATCTTTCGTAATTATGCATCTACAACCCTCTTTAGGGGACCCGCTAATAGATAGTGCGGATTATCGCATATTCTTAGGCTAATAGAGCGAGATGCAGATCTTCTCACGGAGCATTCAATCTCGAAAGGATTTAAATATGGTTTTTAAGAAATACGAATTTTTTAAATAAAATAAAATTATTTTTAAAATTAAAATTATATAAAATTATAAATCCATATTTTTAAAATATAATAAATCTATATTTTTCAAAAAATGAAAAGATTAACAAATGACAATAAAATACCATCAAGATACCAAAAAGGACAAATTTTTTTCAAGAAAATACCATGAATTTTCCAAGCCAAGTGTATATCACTAAAATACCCCAATACTTAAAATCCATGCTCATGAAAACCCTAAGTAATACTAATCACCCTCGAGCTTTACTTTTTAACTATATTAAAAATATTTTTCATAAAACCCCCTAGAGATATATAAAACAATATTTAAGGATTTTAGTAAATATAGGTTTAAGCGGGATCAATTCCCTTCAGCCCAAGGGACTCGGAAAAAGTGAGTGCTTGCCTACTTAAGATAGACAATTTAACGGAGTTATCAATGGTAATTATTTTGGAAAAGACACAAATTATGCCGTCCATGTGCAGCAGTTATCGATGACTCCTGAACCTAAGATTCCAGAGTTAAATCAGTACCAGTGTCTAACTCGGTCTGAGTCCAATTCAAACCTGAATCCAAACTCAAACCTGAGTCCAATTCAAACCTGAATCCAAAATCAAACATGAATACTTGATCATGAACATGAATACTCGAATTCAAACATTAATATCAGACATGTATGCTTGACTTGACCTGACCGAACCATGGTTATAACTTGACTTGACTACTTGAATACTTGATTACATCCTGAACATGAATACTTGAACACTTTGTATCCATGGTTTCGGCAAGACTTGTAAACAAAATCTATACAATACATTACGCGGGGATAAAGGGGTAGATTGGTACGGAACATATATCATGGCATGAGAGATCACTTAAAAGACACCTACATCACGTGTCGTTATCCCGTGGGTTATGACGGGGCCTTGTACTACATATTACTATAGTCCACGGGGTAAGATGGACTCCTCTCGTATACATGAATACCTTCTTTACCAAACTACAAACAACCACGTTATTATAACTAACATATACCAGTAATCAATCATACATAACTTACATTTTCATTTCACATTACTTGTTATATTCTCTTTCTTCTTTTGGGACTTACCGAACGCTAGTTCGCTGACGACATTCCTTTCTATCTCTTTCTTTGGAATGTTTGTCAGGAGGACCAGTCACTGAAGAGATTGAGCCGAGCCAGAAGGACTTGGACCAGCTTGTGGCACAGCCTGACTTCTAGTTCCTTATACTTACTTTCCTGAATGCCATCGTTTAGGCACTGCTTATTATCATTGTATCTTTTCATTTTCAAACAGTTGTATGTAAAGATGAATGTAAATAAAGTTGCTATTTTATTGTAATACTCTTGTCATTCTTGTGCATTTATATATATATATATTGCTTAATTATGCTTAACGTATTTATTTCTTAGTAAATACGTTGCGGCCTGCCACGTCGCCGTTTCCGTCTACTGGGAAGCGAGGCGTGACAATGGAGGATGTTGCCTTTGACGTCTTGCATGACCTTCTCTTTGATTTCCAGAATCCATGTACTGACACTAGCATTTTGCCATTGTGAAATTTGAACGATGCAATAGTTCTCGCTTTTATTTGTCTTTTTATTATTTTTAGTATTAGGATGTAATCCTTTTTTTGACGTATCAATGAAAAGCTTCTTTTCTTTTACCTTCGCACTTCTTTTCAGTTTCGTACTAAAGTTTACTTTTGTTGCAAGAGCCCGTCATTAGCATATGTGCACGTGTTGTGCATTAGCCTATATGTGTGCATTTACATAGCGCACAAGCCAATTGAATCAATTTCACCATGTGCACCTGTATATAGGTGCGCAAGCCAATCGAACCATTTTCATCATGTGCGTATGCTACAGGTGCGCAAGCCGGTTGAATCAGTTTCATGATGCGTGCTCTTGACTTTCGGTACGCACCTGAACATGTGCGAACAACTAATAAAACTTCTCCTTTCTCATCAGAGATGAGTTTTCATATATAATTTCTTTTATGAATCTTACACCAAATAGTCCTATTAGAATATTCCTTCAAAAGGAATTTATGAATGATAAGCATATTACTTTTAGAGAATGGTTTTATAAATCATTTACAAGAGAACAACGATATGTTTATAAGGATGAGTTTTATAAACACCTTGAAAAAAGACAATGTCTTAAATACTTTGTTGATTGGTTCCTAGACTACTATATTAAGGAACAAAATTATAAAATCAACACGTTAGAAGAACATTATAAACAATGGCCCCATAATAAGTGGAAAAGTTGTTTGTTCTATTTATCCTCAAACTGAACCTTTAAGGTTATCAGGAGTTCATAACTCCAATCTGGAAGCAACCGCTTTCATTAAACCTCTTTATGATGATAGGATGGAAACTACGCTTAAAGAATTTCAGAAAGTTTTTAAGCAGAGTAATTTTACTAATATTTATATATAGGTAATTGGACAACAACTGACAAGGATAGAATCAGCCTTGGAAAATCTGATTTCTAAATTGCAGTCTCTTACAGTTGTTGATACTCTTACTATGGTAAAACCGTCTAGTAATACTAGCTATGTTCCTATCAGGCCGGCAACTGATATTTCTGAATTTAAATTATCCAAAAATAAGAATATATCTTCAAAGATTATAACTGCTCTAGAAGAAAAGTTTAGCAGTGCTAAACTAAACACTCTTGAAGGAGAGCCTTCTGAAATATCAGAAGAAGAAGAAGTCGGTAATACTGACATTAAATCTCGGATCAGTTATACTGATAAAGAATCTCAAACTAGTCTTACTGAGATAAAAAAAAATTCAAAATTCTTTTGAAGAACTTAACGTTAATAATGTTAATACAATTAAACATCCTCAAAAGGCGGTTAATAAATATTATTATAAACAACAAACACCTTTAGATGTTCTTTATGAAGAGAATGAAGCTATTATGCAGAGCTCATTCTCAAGAAAAACCATTTATGAATGGAATATTGACGGATTTGCAGATAAGCAAATCCATGATACCTTACATCGAATGATGATGTACGTTGCCGTCACAAAACAACATGCTAATATCGATGTTGAAGTAGCAAGGTTCATTTCATATGGCTTCACTGGTATTTTAAAAGGCCGGTAGGATCACTGTTTCTTTTCTACTCAAAGACCGGAATTTTTTGGTATGATAAAAATGGAGAATTATACTCAAGTTCCCGACGCCGTCTATACATTGATTCTTATTATCCTCGATCATTTTACAGGGGATGTAATGAATCAGAAGGAGAAAATAAGGACTCTTTTGCAAAATCTAAGATGTCCCACTCTAATCCATTTCAGGTGGTACAAAGATACATTCCTTAGCAGAGTTATGCAACTCGAATATGCTAATAATCCATATTGAAAAGCTAAATTCATTGATGGCTTACTCAATCTATTTGCTAAAAATGTTCGTAAAAATTTACGAAATCTGTAGGGTTCTTAGGTACAACCACAAGGTTTCGCAACGCATCAAACATGCCGTATTTAAAAATTTAGTATGCCGAACAACCCTAACCAAGGATCTAACTAGAATTTTAGGAGCAAAACTAGAAAGTAAATAACTTTACATCTAAGTGATAACGGAATACAACCTTTGTAGACCGGTCCTTTACTTCAATGGCTCCTTGTTGTGGTCCCTTCGCTGCGATCATGGAACTCCCGGACTCTTGCATGGCTTCTCAAGGCGAAAGGAGCGATCTTGCTTGAAGTCTTCGAGACCGAAGATGATCTACGTCGAGGAGACACTAACTCAAGCTACTACTACACTAATAAAATATTAGTGGAGCTAGCACCCTATACTAAAGTGCTAATCTAGTATAGGATGATGAAGTAAGAAGTGGGCTCACATTAGTTTTATTTTTCTCACAATATTTTCTCACTTTGGAAAAAGATAGCAAGCTTTTTTCTCAATGATGAAGAAGATGAAGCAAAGAAATGAGAGTGAACTAATGAGGTGAGTGAATCAATCATGGGTGAGTTTGTATCATATAGCTAACTCATGTAGAGATATAACCATGGCTAAATTATAATGGTTAGGTTAATAAATATCTTAAGTAAAACAAAATGAGTGGACTAAGTCAATGCATCCAAAAGCTTCTACAAGCTTCATGCATGTGAGCAATTATCCACTAATTTGGATTTATTTTAAATAATTAAATCCCACATTATAATTAGTATGGTGTAAGTCTCATACACCCATGTAGTGTGTATCAACAAGCATGACACAAAAGAAAACACAATTAATATATATCACATATATATTAAGTGTGCACATGTGAGAAAATAAATGCTTAAGTGAGCTAATATTAGTTAATGTAAACTAGTATATCAAATATACAATTATACACTAAATTATCAAATCAACACTTGATTTAATAATCCAGCTATATCACATATAACCGACTAATATTATATATACCAATTTATCGAATCAACACTTGATTCGATAACCCGGCTATATCATATATAACCGACCGGTACAAATATCGCGAGAATAGAATACGGTATCACATACTCGTATTATTCTCGGTCCTGCACATATCACATATGTGCTCCTATTTCGTTTCGCCTGAGCCAGTAAAACTTCTATGTAGAACTCTAAAGACTCGTCAATACACCGGTAATAGGTGATGATCATATCAAGCACCCACAAGCCGTCAGCGGTACTAGCTGGACGTAACGGCTACCCGGGTATTGAGCGATCAGAAGATTAACAAGCAAGCCCGCTCTAGCTCCTGTAAAAACCTGTCAGTAACACTACCGTACAGTCCGGTCTCTTCGTCTGAGATGTCGCATATCAAGTCTAGGGGTGGTAAACGTCAGACCCTAATAACTCGATAAGTCATGCTGATACGAGGCTCATAACAGGTCGAGAAACTACTGATAACACTTATCAGTAAATCTCTAAATCAGCTCTGGCCAGGGACTTCCCTGTCATGGCCAATTGAGCACAGCACGACATATACCCTCAATACCAGGAGAGACGAAATCCCCTCCTATCGCTCATTGCCTCCATGTGACTCGGGACTGTACCCAAAAACCACCGTTTTGCACGTCCTCTTGAATGTGGTAAGGTGGAAATCAAAGCACAGTGGGAACCACACAAGACTCTATGACGATCTTGGGTCTACAGACTAACCTGTACCAGTGTCACCAGAGAACTGCCATCTGCCATTAGGTATAATGCCATCTAGAAGTTCTCGGCGAGTCCGTCCAGTGTACTCAGTCTCCACTGAGCACCCGTATACCATCTCTGATGTCAAACACCAATGGATATGGGATCATCCATCGCCCATCACATGAGTCGAGAAGCGCATACGCTAGTCTACTCTGGTATATCGATACCCCGTCTCGATACACCCACGACTAGGAACATTAAAGGATGAACTTATGGACTACCATGGCCCCACTAGTATGATCTGCATCATAATCCTGGTAGTCAAGTACACATCCTAAGTGCTTTACCAGCATGTAACCATGAGACAATATCAAGAGACAAGTATACATGTTAAGATAAAGAGCAACAGGATAGCATACTATCATGTCGAGCAAGAAAGTTCTCTCTATATATGTCCAAGCATCCACTATAATATACATCATATGTACAACAATGGCCTCTAGAGCATACATACAACTAACAATCTTCCACTTGCACTAGGGCCAGCTGTTGTAGTATCGCATACCCAACATCCCAAAAAGTCTCTCGAACTGTATCTGAGGAATGGCCTTTGTGAGTGAATCCGCTGTGTTGTTCTTTGTGTCAACTCTCCTGACCTCGATTTCCCGGCGATCAACTATCTCCCGGATAAGGTGATACCGCCTCAGAATATGCCTGGATCGCTGATGGGACCTGGGTTCCTTGGCCAAAGCCACCGCTCCATTGTTAGCACAATACAAAGGTATTGGATACTCAATGGATGGAACCACTCCAAGTTAAGTTATGAACTTCTTCATCCAGACAACATCTTTGGCAGCATCGTTGGCAGCGATGTATTCAGCCTCCATCGTCGAGTCTGGCACGGTTTCCTGCTTGGAACTCTTCCAGCATACCGCCCCTCCATTGAGGGTAAAGACAAATCCCGAGTGCGACTTAGAGTCGTCCTTATCACTCTGGAAGCTCGAATCGGTAAAAGACACCACTTGGAGTTCTCCGTTACCATACACCAAGAGCATCTCTTTAGTCCTTCTCAAGTACTTGAGAATGCTCTTCACAGCTGTCCAGTGACTCTCTCCAGGATCTGCTTGATACCTACTCACTACACTTAGTGAGTATGCTGCATCGGGTCTGGTACATAGCATCGCGTACATGATAGAGCCTACTGCCGAAGCATAGGGTATCCCTTGCATGCGAGCTCTTTCCAAATCAGTCTTGGGAGACATATTTTTGGAGAGAGTGCGTCCTGAGATCGTGGGTAAAAACCCACGCCTGGATTCTTCCATACTAAACCGCTTTAGTATGGTGTCAATGTACCTAGATTGGGACAATCCCAGTATCCGCTTAGATCTATCTCTATAGATCTTAATCCCCAAGATGTAGGAGGCATCACCTAGATCTTTCATTGAGAATCTTTGTGATAAGAAGAGCTTTACCGATTGCAGCATAGGAATATCATTTCCTATCAAGAGTATGCCATCCACGTATAATACGAGGAAGACCACCTTACTCTCTGCTACCTTCTTGTATTTATAAGGTTCATCTATGTTTTTGACGAAGTCAAACTCTTTGACAACGACATCAAAACAGATGTTCCAACTCCGCAATGCTTGTTTTAACCCGTAGATGGATTTAAGCAGTTTGCACACCTTTCCGCTGCTCCCACTGTCTACGAAGCCCTCTGGCTGAGTCATGTATACGCACTCTTCCAAATCACCATTTAGAAAGGCGGTCTTAACATCCATTTGCCAGATTTCGTAGTCATGGTATGCAGCAATGGCAAGTAGGATCCGGATGGACTTAAGCATAGCCACTGGAGAAAAGGTTTCGTCATAATCCACACCTGGTCTTTGACGAAAACCCTTTGCAACAAGTCTTGCTTTGAAAGTCTCAACTTTTCCATCTACACCAAGTTTCTTCTTAAAGATCCATTTGCTCCAATAGGTTTTACCCCTTCAGGAGCAACTTCCAAAATCCATACTTTGTTGGTGTACATGGATTCCATCTCAGACCGCATTGCATCCAGCCACCTCACTGAGTCCCCACTCGTGATGGCTTGCTCGAAGCTAGTTGGGTCATCATCCTCCATGATGCAATCCTCGCTTCCACCATCAACGAGAAAACCGTAGTATTTCTCAGATGGATGAGGAACCCTACTAGATCGGCGGAGAGGCTGAGGTTCGTTGGGAGCTATCGAATTCTCTGGTTCTACCAAATTTTCTGTCGCAGTTTGTATAGCTGGAACTTCTTCCAGTTCTACCTCTTTGCCACTAATTTCTTTTACAAGAAATTCCTTTTCTAAAAAGGTGGCATGTCGAGAAACAAACACCTTTTGTTCCTCGGAGATATACCCGCGCGAATGTTTAGGATATCCAATAAACTTACACAAAAAAGACCTTGCCTCGAGCTTGTCCGGATTTTGTGTTTTCATATATGCCGGACAACCCCATATCTTAATATAATTAAGATATAGTCTCTTTCCTTTCCATATCTCATATGGAGTGGTTGGCATAGATTTGGTAGGAACCATATTCAATAGGTCTGCTGCTGTCTCCAGTGCATATCCCCAAAAGGAAATAGGTAACTCAGTGCTCATCATAGAGCGCACCATATCTAATAGGGTGCGATTTCTCCGTTCTGATACACCGTTGTGCTGTGGTATATACGGAGGAGTAAGCTGAGAGAGAATACCATTCTCTTTTAGAAAGTCCAGGAACTCCGTGCTCAAGTATTCACCTCCTCGATCATATCGAAGGATTTTAATACTTTTACCCGTTTGGTTCTCAA
Organism: Agapanthus africanus; assembly: GCA_030015575.1. Taxonomy (NCBI): domain Eukaryota; kingdom Viridiplantae; phylum Streptophyta; class Magnoliopsida; order Asparagales; family Amaryllidaceae; genus Agapanthus; species Agapanthus africanus. The sequence continues at coordinate 67,545,385 of JASDDO010000001.1, forward strand.
CTTTGGATTTATATTCCTTGAATTTCTCAAAAGCTTCAGACTTGTATTTCATCAGGAACACATGTTCGTATCTTGAGAGATCGTCAGTGAATGTAATGAAGTATGAAGAACCATTCCTAGCATGTGTAGACATAGGACCACATACATCACTATGTATCAGTCCTAAGAGCTCACCAACTCTTTCTCCATGTCCTGTAAACGGAGTTTTGGTCATTTTGCCTTTGAGACATGATTGGCAAGTGTCATAAGATGAAAATTCGAACGGATTCAAATATCCATCCTTATGTAACTTAGCTAGTCGTGTCGCATTGATATGACCTAGTCTACAATACCACAAGAAGGATTCGTTTATTTCTGAACTCTTTCTCTTGTGTGTGTTTTGTATGTTAAGAACTGTAGTTTGATTTAGAACGTACATGCCATTAATTAACGAGCCCGGTCCAATCAACTTTTGATTCAGAAAGATGTTCATAACATTATCCTGTACTACAAAATTATATCCTTCTTTACTAAATAAAGAAACTGATATAAGATTGCATATCAGGGTCGGAATGTAATAGCATTCGTTAAGAATCAATGTATTACCATTTGGTAATACAAGGTGATATTCGCCATCTACTTTGGCTGCAACATTTTCACCATTCCCTACTCTTATGGAATGATCACCCATTCCCAGTTCTCTACCTTTCCTTAGCCCATGTAACATATTACATATATGGGATCCCGATCCGGTACCTAATATCCAGGAAGTAGAGTGAACTGAGAAACAGTTCTCAATAACTAACACATCCGAAGAAGATGCATCAGCATGCTTATTCTTCGTTTGGGCGGCATGGGAATCTGGATATGTCCCTATTCCCTGTTCAGTCTTATAATAATTATAAGAAAAAACGGAACCAACGTTTCCCTGCACAGTATAATATGCGGGTTCGGTCAATACATCCATATTATTATCTTGATTAAGATGTGACATGGTCGCTACCTGGAGAGAGAGAAAAGAAAACACTTTAGCGTATGCTCTTGCAAGATCAGATTGATTATTATTTTATTTAATCAGAATGGCTCCCACTGTTTTTATCAAATCTTCATTCAAATCCTAAAAGGAAAGACTAGCCAGGATTAATTACACCCTACAATTTCGTCAATCTTTCAGCCAGTCCAGTGTTGGTATTTTAAGGGAGGTTCTCCATGCTTTCGCACGGACCTTATTAAAATAAACCTCGTTTTCCCATAGGCATAACCCCGTAAACACCTTTCTAGACACCTACCTGATCGGCTAATTGTCTTGTGTAAAACTTGTAAGTGCACGGCAGCGTCCCGGCCGTCATTCCGAGGCCAAAATACGGAAACGAAACTTTTCTTTTACTTTAAAACTGGCGCCACCGCAAACTTTAAACCCGGATCGGGCCATTAACCTAACGATAGCAAACTAGAAGATGGGTAGAAAGCTATACCGAGCGATCCGTGTCCTTCGGTCTTCGGCCTCCATCCCGATCTCCTCGCGGAATCTCCGGTCTTCACCTCCTCGTCGGAAAAGGCACCACATCGTCGGGTTCTTTTACGGGCTCCCACCTCTGGACCGAGGCAACTCGGGCACGAAGTTGGCGAGCCGACGTGTCTAAGAATGCTGTAGGCTAGTATAGAGTGGTTTGCCTCAATGGGATGATTGAAGTTGCCATTTTAGATGGAGGAGATGAAATGAGCAAAATGAAATGGAGCTAGTCTTTTTCCATGAAATGAAAAATGAGATGCATCATCATTTCATCAAAAAGAATGGGCTGCCTATATCTAGTGGCCGGCCAAAAACAAAGAGGAGGAGGAGTGAGTGTAAGCAAGTGAGAAAATGGTGACCCTAAGCCAAAAAGTAAGCCTCACATCCATAATCCAAATCAATCCCATCACCATTAATGCATGAAAAAGCAAAGATGCTAGAACCATCATAATCCTCCATTTACAAATAAACCCCTCCACAATTGCTAATTTGCACATTTGCAAATTAGCCCCTCCATCAGAAAAATCCGGCCATGTCGGAACAAAGTAAAACTGGCCGAAACGGAATACAAACTGGCAATTTCAAAAAACTGATCCCGTAATAAATTACAGAAAAACCCCGCGACTGTATATACATACCCGCATTTGTATTCCGACCGAATACAAATGCAATGAGACAAAATCTACACTGTACAATACTAGGATCCGGCTTAAACCAAAGCCCGCTAGTATTATCCGCCCGATCATGATCCGTGCAATACCGCAGTATATGATCGAACCCTGCCATATCTCCATACGGCCTCTACAGCGTTTCGCCCGAAACTTGAGAAACTGTCTGTGGGGGACTCTAAAGACTCGTCAATATTTTGGCTGTGGATTTAACCACTAGCACGTCAGAGGTATTAGCCATACGTGACGGGCTACCAGGTATTGACCAAAAGGGACGTCAATGAGCGAACTCATCCTGACACCCTACAGAGCCTGTCAGTGACAATATCCGTACAGTCCGGTCCGTTCGTCTATGAGCATCGCATGGCGGGCCTAAGGGGTTGGTAAAAGTCAGACCCCCAAAAGCGATACAAGTCGTGTCGGAGTGTAACCCAGAACACCCTGAGATACTACTGGAATACCTACCAGTAAATCTCCTGCCTTGGCCAAAGACTTCGTGTAATGGCTCTCCTAGACACAGCGCGACCTCACCCCCAATACCGGGAGAGACGAACCCCTGCAGATCCGCTCACTGCCTCCATGTGGCTCGGGACTGTACCCAACTAAAACCTGTTTGCACGACTCCTTTGAGCCGTGGTAGGGTAGCAATCAAAGCACAGTGGGAACTCACACGAGAAAAATGACGATCTCAGGTCGATGAACTAACCTGTACACATGTCACCAGGGAACTGCTATCTGACGTCTGGTATAAGACCAACTAGCATGTTCCCGGCGAGTCCTGTCCGGTGTACTCATAACCCAATGAGTACCTGTATACATCTTAGGTGAACCAACTGACACCAGTGGCTTGTGAGACCGGCCACCGCCCCTCGTCGGGGTCTCGACTGTATACACTAGTCTACTCTGGAGTATCGATGCCCTGTCTCGAAAACTCCCACGACTAGGGACCTTTTAAGGATGTGCTTATAGACCCCAGCTCCCACGTATATGATCGCCATCATACTGCTGGCCGTCAAGCAAGAATCCTAAGGGCTTTATCAACGTACAATAGTGACCTGTAAGGTCACCTGAAACAGTACACGATGATAAAGATAAACTAGATAGCATACTATCATCTTGAGTAAGACTGTTCTAACGGTATAGGGCATCTCTCAATCATTGCAATCACGTGCCTGTGATCCAATAATTGACTCTGAGGGCACTATCTCCAACAAAACTCTCTCAGGAGTAACTCTTACTCGCAGTGGGTATCGGGATCCAACTATCTCATAGAAGGTATGCAATCTCATTGCAAATTTCAACGCTTGAAATTCCCGATAATATTTTGCCCCTAGCGTCCTATGACCTTGACGCAGGCCAAAAAACCATAGTCCGCTAGTCAAGTTCAACCCGTCATTTTCTGATTGAATTAAACACACCCGCACGACCCTTGATGCAGGAGAACAAAGTCGCATGACTACCCTAATCCAATCTCAAGTTATATTGCAGATAAGCACTAGTCAGCTACCGCACACTACGTCTTGACGCAGGCCAACAAACGTAGCACGAATACTAAGTAGGACTTATCTGAAATGACGGAGGGCTACGTCAGGTTTTTCAGAAAACCTTTTGCGTAATGAACTTGATATCGTTGTAGAATTGAGTGATTTTGAAAAGGACTGTTTTTGAGGCTTTTCCTAGTTTTACTAAAGAGGTCACTCCCGGTGAAGGGATCTCGGCTCTTTCCTTATCGAATAAGGTGCAGGATATATCACTATGCAAAGCAAATACTCCAAAAGCAATCAAAAGACAAACCGTGTGTTGTAGCATCTGCCAGTTATTGCTAAAGATGTCACTCCCGGTGAAGGGATCTCGGCTCTTTCCTTATCGAATAAGATGCATGATATATTACATATATCACTATGCAAAGCAAATACTGTAGCTACCCTTTTTGAAAATTTGATTCTACAATATCTTTTAGGTTTCTTTTCTTTTCATTAATCATATTAATGAAGTCCCAGCATTTATGCTTCCTAAGCATCACAGAAGAAACGAAAATACAACGTACGCTTATGCCATCCGCATTCGCCACAGTGTCCCGTTATGCACCGTTAGGTTACTTAACTGACGGCATAGCGGGACGGGACTAGCGCGGGTGCAAAGCATAAGCAACATCTACTATATATCTCATATATATAATGTATATCCATTCGTCTCAGAATCCACAGTGATCATATCACAAAGCGGCAGAAGAAACATATGAAATATTGGATATACTAGGAGGTCCGTGTTTTATTTTGAGCCTGCATAAAACACGGATTCCACGGTAGCGATGAATCGCCAGACCCACATCCCTAGACCCTACGAGAGCGGCAAGCAAGCCTACCAATTCTAGAGTTAGGAGACCCGGACTCGACTGTAGTGTCTTGAAAAGTCGTTTTGGTGTTTTCCTGAAATTCGGTGAAAATTCGGTATTTTTCCGAAAACCGTCTTTCTCGTTATTTTGCAGTTTAGGGCTAATTATACCTAAAATGGATAGGTAATTGCTTGTTTTTAGTAGCTAGTGAGTTAATTATGAAATTCTGGTCGTTTAAAAATTTTCCCTAATTTTTCGATTTTTTAATATTATTTTAAGCCGGTAAGAAAATACATTAAATTAGCGATAAATACAAATTTTTCCGGGCTAATTTTAATCTTTAAAATTATGATAATTAAAATCTAGTGGTAACATAAATTTTTAGTATTTTATTTTGATTTTTAACAAATTTTTATGATATGAAACGAATTTATTGAATTTTAAGCTAAAACTTGCAATTTTTGACTTGTAGGGGCCTTTTTGCATAAAATTTCTTTTGTAAAACCCCTCTCTCTTTTCCCTCAGCCCTAGGATAGCCCCACCTTGTGCAAGTCCAGAAATTTCTGGCCTCTTATGTTGGTTTCTTTCTTGTGTTGAAAATGGGATTGTTTATGAATTTATTTTATATATAGTTGATAAGGTATGGTGCTTTGACTTTTGGAGACTTGACCCTTGACCTTTCCCACACACCCACACCCTCCCCCTTACCTCATTTCTGGCCGAAACCTGCACCTCCCCCTCTTCATCTCTTTTCTTCTCATTTTCTTCTAAATTCTTCAAGTTTAATTCATCAAAATTGCAAATTAAAGCTTACAAATTAAACCCATCCTTCATCCTTCTTTTCCTTCACCTCCCTAGCTTGGATCTTGATGCTTGAGGCCATCATTTGGAGCAAATTTTTCTTGCTAGATCTCAATTGAGGTATAATTTCCATCAAGTTAATTTCTTTTGGCTAATTTCCTTTAAGTATATGGTTTTAGTGTTAAAAGATTAACTAATTTCTAATCTAGTTTATAAAAGAGTAGTTTGTTTAAACTAGGGTTTTGAAGCCATGATAATTAATTGAGTTGTTTTGTAGTTAATTTAGTTGTTACCTAACTAATCTATATGGTTACCTTGATTAAGTGGCTTCCTATTAACCTATTCTATGTTAAACTTGTGTGAAATTGCATTAGGTTTGCTAAATTACCAAAATCTAGAAAGGGTTTAGGTATGGCAAATGGGTTGTGAAGCATGATTAGTGAGTTGAATTAGGGTTTAGAAACCACTATTTAGTTGATTAAATCTAATTTGTTATCTAGTTGTTTTGCTAACCTAATCTAGAAGCTTAACTTGCTAATTGAGTTATAAATTAGTGTTAATTTAAGGTTTTCATATAAAGTTTGGATTAAGAATTGCTAGGTTATATAATTCAAGTAATGGTTGTTTATGGAAAATAGGTTTTTGAATCTTTGCTATGCGTTGTAATATTAGTGTTTGTAGATTGCTTGTTGTGTGGTTGGATTGTGATAACCGTATCGCTAATTTTCGATTTTTGCACCAAACTGCTAGTTTGTGCTTACTAGGTTTTTATTTAAAATTATTTGGTGGTTTATTTATGATACCTTGGGGATATTTTTAGCATCTCCTATGACGTTTAGGATGCGTGAGTGCAGATTTTTGAGTAGTCGGGTTGTAGTTTTGCCGGGCGACCAAATAGGCGTTTTTTGGCAGTTTTTGCGATTTTCGCGTGTGTTCCGCGCACTCTGCGCACGTTGTACCTAGCTAGTGAACTTTAGTAGTTTCGTTGGGTTTTGCGTCGTTCTTGATAAGTAACCTTATGTTTGGTATTGATGTAAATTCCAGGTTCGGTCGCGGAGACGTCAGACGCGGCGCGAGAGGGGAAAGCGGTGATTGGACACAGCTAGCCAGGGATTCCGGTGAGTAGATGTAACATCTACGGGGGGCTATCGTTGGATGGCGCAAGCCGCCCGATAGTTTTAGTAACTTAAAAGATTCTTAGTGATGTTAGTAATTAGGGGTGAAATACGTATATGATTTTTTTGCTGCATCCATGCATTATATTGACATACCTATACGAAACCATTTTATAGGACACCTGCACCATTGCCAGGGTTTTTATATGCAGCACGAGCACTATTCATGCTTACACACACACCCTGGTAATTGCCATGCCACCACACTAGATAACCTTTAAATTTAAACCTTTTACTAATTGATACTTAAACTTGTGCTATTGCCTTTAATTCCTTAAAATGAAACCGTAGGATTGCTATTCATGTACATGTACTTCATCATATTAATTGTTCATGCTTAATATATTAATCACACATCGCAACTTGATTATTGATACCATATGCATTCATTATCATTGATATATGCACTCATGAGGATTTCTTGAGATTTTATGATATTTCTGGATTTCGGGGGAAAGCCGCAAAATTTCCAAACTTATTATATTTTCAAAACATGTAAATTGCGGTTTTCTAGTGATGTAAGTGTCGTCCACCATGAGTTTGCTGTGGTTTTGAGACCCGTTTCGAGGAGTTGGATGAACCGTCTCGGGTACATGGTGGGCCCGGTAGGGTACCCCGGGGCAAGAAGCTCGTGGTGCTGACGATGAGCCTGGCAGGGGACGGATTACCTACCGGTGACTTCATTGGGCACGGCGGATATCCAGAGGATACCGACCGGGGCCGCGAGAGGATGAGATATTGATATTGAGATGGGTCAGCCGGATGGCTGAGGCCAGAGACACTATGATATGGATTTATGAGATTTGAGACAGCTTTTGGGTGTCGTTGTTGGACACCGGTTCTCGTCGATTCCTTGAGTATTATGCTGGCATTCTAAAAGAGTTTCCAAAAACAAAAAGAGATAAAATGTTTCTTATATATACCTATTGAGACCTCAGATATTCATGTTGCATACATATTAGTACACTGATGTTGTATACACACCTGCTAGTGCATCCAGTCATACCTGTATTTTAGATGCTAGGATGCTTGTGTGCATGCATACGATAGCCTTTGTAGATGTTATTTATTACTCACGAGTTGGCAACTCACCCCCGTTGTGCCACAGTCTTTTGCAGGTCCGCTCCGTCAGTTCAGTAGCGGCGGGCGCACTTGTTCTTTTGCCTCTTTTGCCTAGGCTCGAGATTTGCTCATAGGTGGGTTATGATATTATTTTTGTACCACCTTGTATTTTTCTTTGTATCTAGTGTACTCCATCTACTGTTTCTACCAGTATTATTGTATATTGACCTAGAGATGAGACTGTGAGGTTGTGGTCTTTTATGCTGTATTTTGGGGTCGAGCTCACTTGAGTCGACATGATGTTTTCTTATGCTTCATTATGATTATTTTTGCTTGTTGTCATTTTATATTGCGTGGGATTTGTGACCGCCTTGTGGCGAAGAGCTAGCTCCCGCTTGGGGATGCCCTATTTTGTTGGATTCATATATATTTTGTTGTACCCATTTTGGGGGCCAGTATTTACAAAGGAGACTCTGCCGAAATTTTCGGAAAAATTGGTATTGTTTTTAAAAAGGGTTTTACATGACTTATTTGATAAACTCGCTTTCAATTGATTGGGTTTTTCTTCACTTTTTTGCTTAACTGGATTTGTTTTCTGGGCTTTGGCTTACTTATTTTACGGACGTCTTTAGACGTTTCGTAAACTTAAGTGCCAGTCACGTTCCGTACCCTGCGGGTCGTGACAAAGTTGGTATCAGAGCGATAGGTTTTACCTTTGTGAGTGTAGGATGACCCTTGGTAGATGGAGTAAGTGACTTAAGTAGGGTAACGTAACGTGCGTATGTCCGCGGCATACTTACGATACGGTACTCCGCCTAAGTGACTTTAGGATATACTTGCTTGAAAAATTCCTTCTTCAATTCCGTGTATCCTATGATCCTATTGCACTGTCCTTACTATCCGTTTTCCTGTAACAGCCACTATGCCGCCGAAGGCTACGAGGGCACAGAGGGCTGCCGCCAGAGACGAGATTCGAGCTGGCTCGTCCGAGACTAGGACTGAGCAGGGTGGTATGCCTACGCCGCAGGGACAGACCGATCCACCTTCCCCAGGCCGTATGGATAGGCTCGAGACCGGTATGGAGGAGTTGCGACAGATGATGGGAGGCATGCAGGAGCTACGTCAGATGGTAGGATCCCTAGTTGCAGCCAGTCGTACACCGAGGCCGGATGACGTACCTACTACATCACAGACGACCATGATACCTGCTCCTACTACTACCACCGTGGCTATTCCGGTTTCACTACAGGATTTCATGAGGCTGAGACCTCCAGTATTCACCGGCACCGAGGCAGCGGAGGACCCACAGACGTTCCTTGACAGTTTAGCCAGGATCTGCCGTTCGCTGAGATGTTCGGATGATCGATGGGTAGAGCTTGCGAGTTTCCGACTAGAGGGTCTCGCGCAGACATGGTGGGAGTCAGTCTTGAGAGGTCGAGCTGCAGGTCTACCGCCTATGACTTGGGTCGAGTTTACAGCGGTCTTTCTAGCCCGTTTCCTTCCAGAGAGCGTTCGTGACGCCAGAGCTCGCAGCTTCGAGGCCTTAGTCAAGACACCTGAGATGACGGTGTCTGAGTATGACATCCAGTTTACACAGTTATCCCGATATGCTCAGTATTTGGTGGATACCGAGGAGAAGATGGTGAAGAGGTTCGTACAGGGACTGGATGCTCAGCTATATCTTGCCATTGGCGCCCAGCACTACGACACTTATTCAGCTGCTATGGATACGGCATTGCGGATGGAGGCACGCATATCACGGACTTCGGCCGTTTCTGGGCCGAAGAGGATGCGCACCGATGTACCGTCTCAGAAGCAGCGCGCCAGATTCTTTCCGAGAGATAGGCCTGGCAGAGGATTTGGGCGGGGACAGTTATATGGTTCTTATCCCCAGGGGCAGCAGCCGTCGCCAGGGTGTTTTGGGTGCGGGAGTTTGCACCATCTTGTCAGAGACTGTCCGGCGAGACGACAGGGAGCACCGACAGTTCCGCATGTGACCCTACCACCATCACCACCCCCTCCACAGAGAGCCCTACTTCCTACCCCAGGCGATGCTCCACGCCAGTTAGGTGCACCCAGAGGCCGTGGACGCGGCGGTCCTGTTCAGAGAGGACGAGGAGGCAGAGGCCGAGGTCGAGGTCAGCCCGCTATCGGTGGAGGACAGGCCCGAGTTTTTGCTTTGACACCGCAGGATGCGCAGGCATCCAATGCCGTTGTGACAGGTACCTTGCCAGTTTGTTCTTTCGACGCACGGGTATTATTCGACCCAGGTTCCACACATTCGTACGTCTCTACACACTTTGCACCGATGTTGGGCCGTGAGTCGTCGTCGTTAGATCATCCGCTTGTTGTTGTTACTCCGGTAGGCGAGTCGTTTGTCGCTCGGTTTGTATTTCGTTTGTGTTCCGTTCGTATCGGGGAGAGGGATTCATCAGTTGATTTGATTCTCCTCGATATGTTGGACTTTGATGTGCTTCTGGGCATGGATTGGCTAGCCACTTGTTATGCTTCGGTGGACTGCCGTGAGAAGGCAGTCATATTTAGATTTCCGGGAGAGCCAGTCCTTGTTATTCAGGGAGACCGCAGTGTCACCCTTCCCAGCTTAATTTCGTCTCTTCGCGCTGGTCAGCTCTTGCGGAAGGGATGTCAGGGATTCTTAGCGTTTATTTGTGATACTCGAGCTGCAGAGGTTCCGTTGGACCGAGTCCCAGTAGTTTGTGAGTTCCCTGATGTTTTCCCTGATGAGCTACCTGGGCTACCGCCTGAGCGCGATGTTGAGTTCTGCATTGATTTGATTCCCGGTTCGGGGCCTATTTCTATACCGCCTTATCGGATGGCCCCGACAGAGCTTCGAGAGCTGAAGGATCAGTTGCAGGATTTGTTAGATAAGGGGCTTATTCGACCGAGTGTTTCTCCGTGGGGTGCTCCGGTCCTGTTTGTCAAGAAGAAGGATGGAAGTTTGCGCTTATGTATCGACTACCGCCAGCTGAACAAAGTTACCGTTCGGAACAGATATCCGTTGCCGCGCATTGATGATTTGTTCGACCAGCTTCAGGGTGCGGGGTATTTTTCGAGGATCGACTTGCGATCAGGATACCATCAGCTGCGAGTTCGACAGGAGGATATACCGAGGACAGCTTTCCGCACGCGCTACGGCCACTACGAGTTTTTGGTGATGTCGTTCGGACTCACCAACGCCCCAGCAGCATTCATGGATTTGATGAACCGTACATTCAGGCCGTATCTTGACTTGTTCATCATCGTGTTTATCGACGATATCTTGGTGTACTCCCGGAGCAGAGAGGAGCACGAGCAGCACTTGCGGATTACGTTACAGACTCTGAGGGAGCACCAGCTGTTCGTGAAGTTCTCCAAGTGTGCATTCTGGCTGGACAGCGTCGGATTCTTGGGTCACGTGGTTACGAGAGACGGCATTTGTGTGGACCCGAAGAAGATTGAGGCTGTTCAGCAGTGGCCCCGACCTACATCGGTTACTGAGATCCGTAGTTTTCTAGGCCTGGCGGGCTACTACAGGCGTTTTGTTCAGGACTTCTCCCGTATAGCTGCACCGTTGACCAGTTTGACCCGGAACGGAGTTCCTTTCGTTTGGACAGAAGAGTGCGAGCGCAGTTTTCAGCAGCTACGGACTTGTTTGACTACGGCGCCGGTATTATCTTTGCCTTCGGGATCAGGCGGATTTGTTATCTACTGTGATGCTTCGCGAGTGGGATTAGGATGCGTATTGATGCAGCATGGCCGGGTGATCGCTTATGCTTCTCGGCAGTTGAAGAAGCATGAACAGAACTACCCCACTCATGATTTGGAGATGGCTGCAGTGGTCTTTGCACTGAAGATTTGGCGACATTACCTGTACGGCGAGTCGTGTCAGATATTCACCGATCACAAGAGCTTAAAGTACATATTTCAGCAGCGTGACCTGAATCTCAGACAGCGTCGTTGGATGGAGTTGGTGAAAGACTACGACTGCGAGATCTTATATCACCCCGGCAAGGCGAATGTGGTGGCAGATGCGTTGAGTAGGAGGCCCGGGGGTAGTCTATCCCTTTTGCGCGCAGTGCAGAGGCAGTCGTCAGCAGATTGGCAGATGTTATGCGACAGCCGAGTTGAGTTCGAGTTCACTCAGACAGGGGGACAGCTCGCGCATGTTCGTGCACGCCCACAGTTGCTTGACCGTATATATGAGGCACAGCGCAGTGACGACCGTTACTCAGAGATCATGGCACAGATGGGACAGGGCAGATTTTCCGAGTTCGTGGTTGACGATCAGGGGATCTTACGATATGGATCTAGACTGTGCGTACCAGATGCCGATGGATTGCGGCGCGACATTCTTGAGGAGGCACACCGATCAGTGTATAGTGTCCACCCCGGTTCCACCAAGATGTACCATGATATGAGAGAGACCTACTGGTGGGACGGGATGAAGAGGGACATTGCGGAGTTCGTTTCGAGATGCCTGACTTGTCAGCAAGTCAAGGCCGAGCACCAGAGGCCCGCAGGAGAGCTACAGCTGTTACCCATTCCGGAGTAGAAATGGGAGCAGATTTCGATGGACTTCGTTGTGGGTCTACCCAGGACCAGTCGAGGGTACGACTCCATCTGGGTGATCGTGGATAGATTGACAAAAGCGGCTCACTTCCTACCGGTGAAGACCACTTTCAGCTTCGCTCAGTATGCTCAGCTCTATATTGACGAGATCGTGCGACTACATGGAGTACCGACTTGTATCGTGTCAGATCGAGGCACTCAGTTCACCAGCCGACTTTGGCAGAGACTTCAGGAGGCTTTGGGCACTCGTTTGAGCTTCAGCACAGCGTTTCATCCGCAGACAGACGGACAGTCAGAGCGGACCATTCAGACTCTTGAGGACATGCTCAGAGCGTGCGTTTTAGACTTTGGTGGTAGCTGGGATCGTCATTTACCTCTAGTGGAGTTCTCCTACAACAACAGCTTCCAGGATACTATTCAGATGGCACCTTTCGAGGCATTGTATGGGAGGAGATGCAGATCGCCCGTCTGTTGGACAGAGCTCAGCGAGAGCAGCATTTTGGGGCCGCAGCTTGTTGAGGAGACGACAGCGAAGATACAGTTGATCCGAGACCGGATGAGAGCGGCTCAGAGCAGGCAGAAATCCTATGCAGACAGGCGCCGTCGCAGATTAGAGTTCGCAGTTGGCGACCATGTTTTTCTGAAAGTCTCTCCGATGAAGGGCGTGATGCGTTTTGGGCGAAAGGGGAAGCTTAGCCCTAGATTCGTAGGTCCCTTCGAGATCCTCGAGCGGGTTGGCGCTGCTGCTTATCGTTTGGCTCTTCCTCCCAGCTTTCCCGATGTTCACCCCGTCTTCCATGTTTCGATGCTCCGCAAGTACCTTCACGACCCTTCGCATGCGATTCAGCACCCGACAGTCCAGCTAGAGCGCGACCTTTCTTTTGCAGAGCAGCCGGTGGCCATCCTGGATCGGCAGGTGAAGAAGTTGAGGTCGAAGATTATACCAACCGTCAAGGTCCTTTGGCGTAGCCCGAGCAGCGAGGAGGTTACCTGGGAGGCCGAGGGCGAGATGAGGAAGAAATATCCCCATCTCTTCGAAGGTACGCGTAGTTATATTTTTAAATTCGGGGACCGAATTTCTTTAAGGGGGGAAGATTGTAGCGTCTTGAAAAGTCGTTTTGGTGTTTTCCTGAAATTCGGTGAAAATTCGGTATTTTTCCGAAAACCGTCTTTCTCGTTATTTTGCAGCTTAGGGCTAATTATACCTAAAATGGATAGGTAATTGCTAGTTTTTAGTAGCTAGTGAGTTAATTATGAAATTCTGGTCGTTTAAAAATTTTCCCTAATTTTTCAATTTTTTAATATTATTTTAAGCCGGTAAGAAAATACATTAAATTAGCGATAAATACAAATTTTTCCGGGCTAATTTTAATCTTTAAAATTATGATAATTAAAATCTAGTGGTAACATAAATTTTTAGTATTTTATTTTGATTTTTAACAAATTTTTATGATATGAAACGAATTTATTGAATTTTAAGCTAAAACTTGCAATTTTTGACTTGTAGGGGGCCTTTTTGCATAAAATTTCTTTTGTAAAACCCCTCTCTCTTTTCCCTCAGCCCTAGGATAGCCCCACCTTGTGCAAGTCCAGAAATTTCTGGCCTCTTATGTTGGTTTCTTTCTTGTGTTGAAAATGGGATTGTTTATGAATTTATTTTATATATAGTTGATAAGGTATGGTGCTTTGACTTTTGGAGACTTGACCCTTGACCTTTCCCACACACCCACACCCTCCCCCTTACCTCATTTCTGGCCGAAACCTGCACCTCCCCCTCTTCATCTCTTTTCTTCTCATTTTCTTCTAAATTCTTCAAGTTTAATTCATCAAAATTGCAAATTAAAGCTTACAAATTAAACCCATCCTTCATCCTTCTTTTCCTTCACCTCCCTAGCTTGGATCTTGATGCTTGAGGCCATCATTTGGAGCAAATTTTTCTTGCTAGATCTCAATTGAGGTATAATTTCCATCAAGTTAATTTCTTTTGGCTAATTTCCTTTAAGTATATGGTTTTAGTGTTAAAAGATTAACTAATTTCTAATCTAGTTTATAAAAGAGTAGTTTGTTTAAACTAGGGTTTTGAAGCCATGATAATTAATTGAGTTGTTTTGTAGTTAATCTAGTTGTTACCTAACTAATCTATATGGTTACCTTGATTAAGTGGCTTCCTATTAACCTATTCTATGTTAAACTTGTGTGAAATTGCATTAGGTTTGCTAAATTACCAAAATCTAGAAAGGGTTTAGGTATGGCAAATGGGTTGTGAAGCATGATTAGTGAGTTGAATTAGGGTTTAGAAACCACTATTTAGTTGATTAAATCTAATTTGTTATCTAGTTGTTTTGCTAACCTAATCTAGAAGCTTAACTTGCTAATTGAGTTATAAATTAGTGTTAATTTAAGGTTTTCATATAAAGTTTGGATTAAGAATTGCTAGGTTATATAATTCAAGTAATGGTTGTTTATGGAAAATAGGTTTTTGAATCTTTGCTATGCGTTGTAATATTAGTGTTTGTAGATTGCTTGTTGTGTGGTTGGATTGTGATAACCGTATCGCTAATTTTCGATTTTTGCACCAAACTGCTAGTTTGTGCTTACTAGGTTTTTATTTAAAATTATTTGGTGGTTTATTTGTGATACCTTGGGGATATTTTTAGCATCTCCTATGACGTTTAGGATGCGTGAGTGCGGATTTTTGAGTAGTCGGGTTGTAGAGTTGCCGGGCGACCAAATCGGCGTTTTTTGGCAGTTTTTGCGATTTTCGCGTGTGTTCCGCGCACTCTGCGCACGTTGTACCTAGTTAGTGAACTTTAGTAGTTTCGTTGGGTTTTGCGTCGTTCTTGATAAGTAACCTTATGTTTGGTATTGATGTAAATTCCAGGTTCGGTCGCGGAGACGTCAGACGCGGCGCGAAAGGGGAAAGCGGTGATTGGACACAGCTAGCCAGGGATTCCGGTGAGTAGATGTAACATCTACGGGGGACTATCGTTGGATGGCGCAAGCCGCCCGATAGTTTTAGTAACTTAAAAGATTCTTAGTGATGTTAGTAATTAGGGGTGAAATACGTATATGATTTTTTTGCTGCATCCATGCATTATATTGACATACCTATACGAAACCATTTTATAGGACACCTGCACCATTGCCAGGGTTTTTATATGCAGCACGAGCACTATTCATGCTTACACACACACCCTGGTAATTGCCATGCCACCACACTAGATAACCTTTAAATTTAAACCTTTTACTAATTGATACTTAAACTTATGCTATTGCCTTTAATTCCTTAAAATGAAACCGTAGGATTGCTATTCATGTGCATGTACTTCATCATATTAATTGTTCATGCTTAATATATTAATCACACATCGCAACTTGATTATTGATACCATATGCATTCATTATCATTGATATATGCACTCATGAGGATTTCTTGAGATTTTATGATATTTTTGGATTTCGGGGGAAAGCCGCAAAATTTCCAAACTTATTATATTTTCAAAACATGTAAATTGCGGTTTTCTAGTGATGTAAGTGTCGTCCACCATGAGTTTGCTGTGGTTTTGAGACCCGTTTCGAGGAGTTGGATGAACCGTCTCGGGTACATGGTGGGCCCGGTAGGGTACCCCGGGGCAAGAAGCTCGTGGTGCTGACGATGAGCCTGGCAGGGGACGGATTACCTACCGGTGACTTCATTGGGCACGGCGGATATCCAGAGGATACCGACCGGGGCCGCGAGAGGATGAGATATTGATATTGAGATGGGTCAGCCGGATGGCTGAGGCCAGAGACACTATGACATGGATTTATGAGATTTGAGACAGCTTTTGGGTGTCGTTGCTGGACACCGGTTCTCGTCGATTCCTTGAGTATTATGCTGGCATTCTAAAAGAGTTTCCAAAAACAAAAAGAGATAAAATGTTTCTTATATATACCTATTGAGACCTCAGATATTCATGTTGCATACATATTAGTACACTGATATTGTATACACACCTGCTAGTGCATCCAGTCATACCTGTATTTTAGATGCTAGGATACTTGTGTGCATGCATACGATAGCCTTTGTAGATGTTATTTATTACTCACGAGTTGGCAACTCACCCCCGTTGTGCCACAGTCTTTTGCAGGTCCGCTCCGTCAGTTCAGTAGCGGCGGGCGCACTTGTTCTTTTTCCTCTTTTGCCTGGGCTCGAGATTTGCTCATAGGTGGGTTTTGATATTATTTTTGTACCACCTTGTATTTTTCTTTGTATCTAGTGTACTCCATCTACTGTTTCTACCAGTATTATTGTATATTGACCTAGAGATGAGACTGTGAGGTTGTGGTCTTTTATGCTGTATTTTGGGGTCGAGCTCACTTGAGTCGACATGATGTTTTCTTATGCTTCATTATGATTATTTTTGCTTGTTGTCATTTTATATTGCGTGGGATTTGTGACCGCCTTGTGGCGAAGAGCTAGCTCCCGCTTGGGGATGCCCTATTTTGTTGGATTCATATATATTTTGTTGTACCCATTTTGGGGGCCAGTATTTACAAAGGAGACTCTGCCGAAATTTTCGGAAAAATTGGTATTGTTTTTAAAAAGGGTTTTACATGACTTATTTGATAAACTCGCTTTCAATTGATTGGGTTTTTCTTCACTCTTTTGCTTAACTGGATTTGTTTTCTGGGCTTTGGCTTACTTATTTTACGGACGTCTTTAGACGTTTCGTAAACTTAAGTGCCAGTCACGTTCCGTACCCTGCGGGTCGTGACATCGACTCCTCGAATTGGTCTCCCACTGGACTTTAGAACCCGGTTACCTGTGCTCCTCTCCTCGGGTCTATCCTAATGCGGAAAAGTAAATAATATACAACAATGGTGAGATCATCCTCAACCCGAAAGTGCCCCAGTAAAAGAATATTACATACATTGAATTTTACATGAATGAAAATAAAAACTCTCATCTCACATAAAACCCCCAGCTATTCAAAACGCGACGATCCAATATAACATATCACAGCAACACATAACATCACATGTCATCAATGTAAGTAAATATGCGTATCCCAATTGTCGTTCACATATAGCAACGAAACCGGCAATACACCACATATTACACTTACGGTCGCAGAAAAAAAATGCCAAACTACAACATTTGGAATTCATAATAACCTTAGACATCATAAACCCAAAATATCACATACTTCGGATTTCATGCCTAACTATATGAATTCCACATATTGTATCTCATTACAGAAAGCTAGACGACGTTAAACCTTTCGATCGAATCAACGAATCCCCAAGATTTCCCAGAAAGCTCAACACTTGAGCAGTATTAAAAATACTCAGAAGCATGCCCCAGTACCAATGGACCAACCGTTGAAGTGTCGTCCCTTGCCTCCTTAGTGGCGCCGTGGAACCGCCGCCAAAACTATGTTTTGGCCGCGGTTCCGTAGTCACTAAAGAGAGTTAGGGACTCGTTCTTCAAGAGGGTCCATAGAATTACCTGCATGATTTTCTGACTATTTTTAATATGAAAAATTCCAACATTTTGAAAAATTTCCAGAGAGGGGGTATCAAGTGGGTTTTCGGGGTTCGATCGGATTTTTAACTTCGCCTAGACAACTCGTAATGCTCTAGCAAGGCTCTGATACCACTGTAGGGTTCTTAGGCACAACTACAAGGTTTTGCAATGCATCAAACATGTCGTATTTAAAAGTTTAGTGTGCCGAACAACCCTAACCAAGGATCTAATTAGAGTTTTAGGAGCAAAACTAGAAAGTAAACAACTTTACATCTAAGTGATAACGGAATACAACCTTTGTAGACCGGTCCTTCACTTCAATGGCTCCTTGTAGTAGTCCCTTCGTTGCAATCATGGAACTCCCGGACTCTTGCATGGCTTCTCAAGGCAAAAGGAACGATCTTGCTTGAAGTCTTCGAGGCCGAAGATGATCTACGTCGAGGAGACACTAACTCAAGCTACTACTTCACTAATGAAAGATTGGTAAAGCTAACACCCTATACTAAAGTGCTAATCTAGTAGAGGATGATGAAGTAGGAAGTGGACTCACTTTAGTTTTATTTTTCTCACAATATTTTCTCACTTTGGAAAAAGCTAGCAAGCTTTTTTCTCAAGGATGAAGAAGATGAAGCAAAGAAATGAGAGTGAACTAATAAGGTGAGAGAATCAACCATGGGAGAGTTTGTATCATATAGCCAACTCATGTAGAGACATAACCATGGCTAAATTATAATGGTTAGGTTAATAAATTTCTTAAGTAAAACAAAATGAGTGGACTAAGTCAATGCATCCACAAGCTTCTACAAGCTTCATGCGTGTGAGCAATTATCCACTAATTTGGATTTACTTTAAATAATTAAACCCCACATTATAATTAGTATGGTGTAAGTCTCATACACCCATATAGTGTGTATCAACAACCATGACACAAAAGAAAACACAATTAATATATATCACATATATATTAAGTGTGCACATGTGAGAAAATAAATGCTTAAGTGAGCTAATATTAGTTAATGTAAACAAGTATATCAAATATACAATTATACACTAAATTATCAAATCAACACTTAATTTAATAATCCGGCTATATCACATATAACCGATTAATATTATACGTACCAACTTATCGAATCAACACTTGATTCGATAACCCGGCTATATCATATATAACCGACCGGTACAGATATCGTGAGAATAGAATACGATATCACATACTCGTATTATTCTCGGTCCCGCACATATCACATATGCGCTTCTACTTCGTTTCGCCTAAGCCAGTAAAACCTCTATGTAGGACTCTAAAGACTCGTCTATACGTCGGCAGTAGGTGATGATCACATCAAGCACCCACAAGCCGTCAGCGGTACTAGCTGGACGTAACGGCTATCCGGGTATTGAGCGATCAGAAGATCAACAAGCAGGCCCGCTCTAGCTCTTGTAAAAGCCTGTCAGTAACACTACAGTAACGTTTTAGAAATCGCTATGAGAATTTTTCCGTTTTAGGGTTAAATTGTCGGTATTTTCCGTTTTGACCCGAATGTGTTCAAACGACCATATAGACTTGCCAGCACCTAGTTTAGCAAAAATAAAGCTAGTGCACAAGCTTTGGGGGTATATGAGACATTTTGGTTCAGATAGAATTTTTCCCAATTTAAATATTATATTAATGCGGTATTCACATTTTGGGAAATTTCTCTTAAGTGATCTTTTCAACTTTTTGTTTGAATTAATTCAACCTCCACTTAATATCTAGATATTTTTTTGGAGATATGGATTAAAAATTCAAAGAAAAGAAAAGAAATTGAGAGAGGTGCATGCATGCATGTGTGAATGCAATAAGTGTGCATTTATTGTTGAATTGAACTAGAAAACCCTACACAAAACCCTCCCCTTCCTCTTGGCCGAGCTCCATCCTCCCCCTTCTGCTCTTGATCAATTCTTTCTCCTTTCTCATCAATCCTAACACAATAAATTCCCAAAAATCCCAAAATATATCACAAAAATACCTCAAGTCTTGATTCTTGCTCTTTGATCACTTGGAAACTAGGAAAGCTTGGATCTTGTGAGCTAAAGTTGTTAGGTATAATCCCTACACTGATAATAGTAGTTTTTATGTTGTATAGCTCGTTGAATATGGTTTAGAACACTTTAAATATCGATTAGTGCAATATCGTGTTTTAGTGTCGTTTTAGAGCCTCTGTATCTGCTGTGATCTGGAAATTTTAGTGAGTGACCAAACAAAATTGTAGTGATGTACTAGTGACCCTGGAACACCACCTGAGAGACGAGGACCACCCTACCGGCCGGGGCCGGCGACCCCTTTGGCGAATTCCGGCGACGCCGGTTTAGTAGGGAGGTGCTGGGGTTTGGTTTTTATGGGTAGTTGTCTGCTGTTGGTTAGGGGTGTTTGGTACTGTTTACTTTTTCAGTACTTTCAGTATGAAAAATCTGGGATCGTTTTCCTATAATCTAGTGTTTTGTGTCCGCGCGATACGTTATACGACACGGATCATGCACTTTGTGTGTTTTTGCTCTTAGGTTGTCTTCGTCGTGTCGCTACGCACGTTAGCCACAATACGAACACTTGGGAGTAGGTTTGGAGTTGGTGTGTCGGTAAAAAAAACGTAGTTTGTGCATGTTTTTGGTCGTTTATTAATATATATACTTGTGTTATCGTTGTGTTGTTTTAGCTTCGCAGGCGGGGACTTCGGACGCTGCGAAGAGGGGGAATCAAGTGGTTGGCTTCACTTAGCCAGGATGGTTGGTGAGTAGATTTAATATCTACAGGGGAATCGCCCGCATGGCGTTATGCGTCTGGGCTAGAATTGTTATGTTTTGTCGCATATTCTATTGCATATATAGAATTGCGCATACACATTGCTACTTGGTTATTGTCGTGCTTGGACTAGTATCCTTAGGACACTGCACTATTATTGACGGCTTATGTTGCACGAACACTGATTATATGCCACACACACCGTCAATAATTGTCATGACACGCACAATACCCTTATAGATATAATATTGTTGATTAGGGATATTGAGACATTGATTCATATTTCCTTGTGCGTATGACTTATAGCATATCTGTATACCTACATGCTTACACTTATGCCCTGGCATGCTTCCACGCTAGTTACCCATATACCTATATGGTATTGTACCATTGTGATGGGTATATACACATAAGAGACATAGCTACATGTACATCTGGTATACATACATACATATACCTGGAGGGTATTATGGATAGGTATAGACACATACCTTGCTACAGCTATTTTGACATCATACATACTTACATATGGACACACATATCTTGCTATACCGATATGGTTACGCATACCTCGTTATAGCTACATGTTCACCTGTCTATATTGTTGTATCTGATTTCGGGGAAATCAGGAACCGTGTGATATATTTAGTAACTTGTTGTAGTTAAATAGTTGTTTTCTTTTATATGCTCATATTACTGTTTCATGCTGCATATGTTACATTCTTGGATTTCATATGATGTTCTCTGATATTGTTAATCCTTAGTATATATAACAGTGGAGTAGGACGCTGTTATATATGCCTATACACATATATTAGTAGAATTGGACGCTAATATCTGTGTATTGATTCATGTAGTTATACTTATTTCTTGATGTTTTCTGGATTTGAGGACCGTGGTTGTTTCACGAAATTATGCATTATTTGAAAAACCCGGTTTCTCTTGATATGATATTTCTGCAGCCACCATGAGATTTCTCGGTTCTGAGATTAGATATATACCCCATGCGAGGAGGAGTAGTGGGCCGTGTGTGGGTACATGGTGGGGCCCGGTACGGTTCCCCTCGGTAAGATGATCGCAGATGATAGGCGATGAGCCTGGAAGGTGGGCAAGTACCTACCGGTGACAGTACTTTTGACTCAACGGGTATCGTGGGGATACAGGCCGGGGTCATGTACGTATGGATACGTACCTATCAGGGGGTCAGTCGTGGTGACAGCACCTAATAGATCAATATTTCGGTGTCGATGTTTGACACTTGTTTCATGATGTTTTGGGTGTCGATGTTAGACACTTGTTCCCCTCCGAACGGCGGCCTGGAGTTCGCGTCCGTGCCTGAGGTTCGGGGCAGATGCTATTTGGTTTTATCCGTCCACCTCTCCGAAGATGCCAAGTTGATTTATGGCACCGTGTATCGGAGGTTTAGACGGACGCGGCCGATGTAGCAGACTTTGTCAGATTCCCCCTCGCTTGAGGGGTTTTTGATTGTGAGGACGCTCTTCCCTGCAGGCGCAAGCCCCTGCAGTTAATTACGCTACCGCATCGCGGTAACAACTTTCTCCTTCTCCAGAATTTCACTTCGTGTCGTGGGTGTTTGTTTTGTTTGCGGCTGCCCGTGGATTGTATACGGAGACTGAGTAATACCGTCGCCCGTAGGACGTGGATTAGTCCAAATCCGTATTTACTTAGATTTGGGTTTGGTGTTTTTAGTTTAAGGATACATTAGTCGCGTTGCGACTAAGATTAACTTAAACATTCGTCAAGGATACGTTAGTCCTGTTTTGGACTAAGATCAACCTGACGTGGTGATTCATTTAATTTATGGCCATCGGGACTCATCACCTCTCTAACATCGTTGAAGGATTACAACGATAGGTGTCAGAGGAGCTCAGAGATGTACCCTTGAACCAAAGCTGATTGAGGGTTTTATAGTCCATTTAAGTGTTTAAGGATACGTTAGCCGTATTTAGGGCTAAGATCAACTTAAACGGGATCGTTTAGATCCGGCAAAAGAGCAATTGGCTCTATTGTTCCAGTTTAGGGACGTAGTGGTCCATTATTAGTCTAAGGACATTTCGGTCCATCGCCAGTTTAGGGACGTGGTGGTCCATCATTAGTTTAGGGACATTTCGGTCCGATGCCAGTTTAGGGACGTAGTGGTCCATCATTAGTTTAAGGACGTCTCGGTCCAATATTAGTTTAAGGACGTCTCGGTCCGATATTAGTTTAAGGACATCTCGGTCCACGAGTTTAAGGACCCCGCAGTCCATAGCGATGTGTGGTCGTTGGGACCCGTCACCTCTTTGACGTCGTTGAGGAATTACAACGATGGATGTCAAAGGAGTTTGGAGATGTACCCTCGAACCGGATATAAATTGATTTAGGAAAGCAGCTGTGCTCAGTCGATTTAATTTAAGGACTTACGGCCACGATTGGGCTAAGTCCATTTCAACACTTTATTTGCATTGCATTTTTTATTTAGGCTCTACCCACAAAAGATATAGAGTATCAGTTTATTTTGGGCTCTGCCCATTTGCAAAGTATCTACTTCGTTTGGGCTTTGCCCTTTTTTAAAATGCATAGCATTCTGAATATTTTGTTTGGGCTCTGCCCATTTATAAATGATGCAAAGCATCTGTTCTTGTTTGGGCTCTGCCCCTTAAAATAATGCATTTGCGCTTTATTGAGCCTGTTAGGCCTTCTCTTAATTGGGCTTGGCCCTTTTTAATGCATCTGCGCTTTGCGCTAAGTAATGAGCGCAAGTCCATATGGTGATGACACGTGTCGTGCTCTGATGAGCGCAAGCGCACTAGCGCAGTGCAATGCGCTGTTGCGCTGCGCTATTGCGTTGCTGATACGTGGCGCGCTCTCAGCGAGTTGCGCCAATTCCAGAGAGCAAAGCTCTATCTTAAGGGCGCTTAGCGCAAGTGGTTTTATGGCCGACACGTGGCGCTCTCTTAAGAGCGCAGCGGCGCAACTTGGAAGTGCAAAGCACTAAGAATCTTTTTAGATTCAAGAAGGGAAGTGCAAAGCACTGTTTAAGTTCTTGATCTAAATTAGATCAAAGAAAAATAAATTTCTTCTTTATTCGAAGAACCTGAGGTTCATAAAAGTGCAAAGCACTATTCTTTTATTTTTTTTATCGTTTTTAAAGAACCGAAGTTTCACAAGAAGTGCAAAGCACTGTTTTCTTTTTTATATAAAGATCATTGATCTTATATTTTTTTAGACTAATGGTCTATTAGAAGGAATTTCTTCTAATCTATGAAGGTTCTTTACCTTTTTTTTTTAAATCTTCAGAGCTCTCTCTCTGTTTAAAGTTCTTGAGTTCTCCAGAAAAATGTTGATGCCTTTGAATTGAGGCTTAAGGTCCTTTTTATAGTGCTCACAAATTAGTTAAATTTATTAAAGAGATCATCCTCTGAGTGATTTGGGGAATTTTCCCCACCGTTGGATCTTTGATCCAAGGGCTTCTGCTTTGCAGAAGAAAATCTTCTTGTTTCAACAAGAACAGAAAAGATTTCTTAAAAATCTTAATTTAGTTTGGCGCAGATGCCCTAGCGCGTGACACGTGTCACGCAGCGCAGAGCGCAGCGCAAATGCGCTAGCGCATCTGCGCTAGCGCATCCGCGCTGACACGTGTCGCGCAGCGCAGAGCGCAGCGCAACTGCGCTAGCGCATCCGCGCTGACACGTGTCGCGCAGCGCAGAGCGCAGCGCAACTAAAGCGTTGCTTCAGGCAAATAGAGCTCTGCTCTGATTGGGCGCGTCTTCTTGGGCGCAGCGCTGATACATCTGCGCCTGACACGTGGCGCGTTGCGCTCAGCGCAGAGGATCTGAAGCGTTGCTTCATTTATTAAAGTTTAAATTTTGGAGAATCAGAAGCGCCGCTTCATCTCCTCTTTTCAAGTCAAACTTGTATTCCCGAAATTATAATTTCCCGGGGCTTGGAAATAACTCCGCTGCGCACAGAATTTTTTGTGTTTGGATCTATATATAACTCAAGGCCAAGCCTTTCCTTTCCTCACCTTTGGAGAACTTCTTTAATCATGGCTTGCAACCGTCCTCACGCCCGCCGACAACCGTGGGAAGTGCCGATCCGGGACATCGTTCCCCGTTTTGCTGCGCGCTTGGTGGACTCCTCTTTTTCGGACGAGCAGTGGGATGCCGCAATGTACGAGCTTTCGACTCGTGTGGGGTCTTCTCTTCCCCCGGGTTCCATTTGGCTTCGGATGATCCTTGCCTCAGTTCTCGTCGACATTCCCCCTCCTCCGGTGGAGATGTCCTCTGCAGTGCTTGATGCGGCCGAGGATAAGATCGAGAGTTTTTTCGAAGCGCTCTTGATCACCAAAGCCCTGAGGGACTTCTCCTTCTACTTGCTGAGCCAGATACGGGCTTGTCGGGCCGTCATCGCCACTTTTTCCCAGGAGTGCGGCGTCGACCGTTGGATGGCTACCCCTCGGGAAGATCGCCGCTTCGACGTGGTGGAGAAGACGGAGAGGGAGCTGAATACTCTTCTTTTTCTTTTTGTGAACCCTTGTCTCTCTGATCCCGTATTCGGTGATCTTTTTTAAATTTAATAATAAATAAATGTTTTGATTAAGTATTTTATTATCTGTTAAGTGTTCTTTTTATTTGAGCTCTTTGTTGTGCTTGTGCATCGTATTTTAATTTGTTGTTATCAAGTGCATGTAATTTTGCATGGCTAAATTGCCTTTGGCACTTAGCCCCTTTTTCTGCGCTAGCGCATCTGCGCTGACACGTGTCGCGCAGCGCAACTGTGCTGCCACGTGTCGCACAGCGCAGAGCGCAGCGCGGCGCTTCCTTTAACAGAGCCTTGCTCTAATTGGGCGCGCTGCGCTAATGTATCTGCGCTGGACACGTGGCGCGTCGCGCGCAGCGCAAAGGATCTGAAGCGTTGCTTCCTTTAAACAGAGCTTTGCTCTGATTGGGTGCGCTGCGCTAATGTATCTGCGCTGGACACGTGGCGCGTCGCGCGCAGCGCAAAGGATCTGAAGCGTTGCTTCCTTTAAACAGAGCTTTGCTCTGATTGGGTGCGCCTTCTTGGGCGCTGCGCTGATGTATTAGCGCCAGACACGCGGCGCGTTGCGCCTGAGACTTGAAGCGTTGCTTCAAAAATTTAAATTTTGAATTCAAACAGAGCTTTGCTCTGATTGGGCGAAACAAATGCCCCCCCACCGTTGCGCTCACGTGGCGCACACGTGAGTGCAACGGTGGCAACCCCTCCTGACCGTTGGATTGATGGGGAATTCCAAGAGGCGCAAGCGCCTTATAAATAGGGCCTTTTTACCCTTAGAAAATCTCACCATTTTCTTAGATTTAGATTTTCAGGGCTCTGCTCTTTGCTTAAGAATTTCAGAGCTTTGCTCTTGTTTTCAGAACTCTAGAGCTTTGCTCTTATTTCCCAAAGTTTAGAAAACTTTAGATAATAATTAATTTTAAAATTAAGTTAAGTTAATTTAAATCAATTTTAACCAATAGAGCTTTGCTCTCATGGATCTTTTGATCTGAAGAAATTCCTTTTGGGGTTTCATTAACAGAGCTTTGCTCTCACAAATCCATAGATCTACAGAGATCTTATTCATGGGTTCTAACCCATGAACAGAGCTTTGCTCTTTGAATCAAATGTAGATCTTTTAGATCTGAAACAAATGAAGAATTTTTCTATAAGCTTCCATGGATCTTTTTTTTTTTCAGGATTCCAGAAATTTTAATTTTAAATTTCTTTTCAAAAACTTTCTTTTTGATGGAATATTATAGAGCTAAGCTCTTTCTGAAGGAATTTTAATTCTTTTGAGACCAGAATTTGACAAGTGTCATTCTGTGACAGTGCTTTGCTCTGAAAGAGGAGATTTTCTTCTTGTCTCTAGGGATTCTTTCCCCCCTTTTTTGTTATGGGAATGTTCCCCCCAAGGACCAACTGACAATCTCATCCAATGATGAGTTTGTCTTCATAATTGACGTATTGTCATTTAGATTTTGTGGGTCCCTCTTTGGTCCCCTACTCACTGCACTGTGGTGCGGTGTAATTAATTAATTTTGATTTTAATTTAATTAATGCATCTTCTTCTTTCAATGTCAAACGTTGGGATTACAACACTGACGGCTACATTGCTCTTTTTGCAGCGATCATGTCTGAAGACACTTCATTCCCGTTTGTCCGCTCGGAGGAGGGATTTCCAGAGGCGCCTTTGGACCGTGTGGTCCTGGCCATGATCAAGGCATATGACCCGGAGTACAAGAAACTCCACCTTTGGGGGTCTTGGTATAACCAGATTATTATGGGTCGACGCAGCTTCACTTGCGCGGTGCCGTCAGAACCTATCACGGCAATTCATTATGCTAACCCACCTCCAGTGCAGTATGCCGTGGAGATGATAGACTGGACTGCGAACAGCTTTCTTCATCCCGCTATGGATGCGGTCCCGGTTCAGCGTCCTATGGTTTTGGATATCCTAGGACGCCGTATTTGTCAGGGAGAAGCACGACCCTGGGGGCAATCATATAACCTTGGTTTGATTCCCCGCCACCCAATTGGATATCTGCCGTGGGCCCGGTACATCCTGTCGACGAGGAAGTCGCAGTTGATAAGACTAGGACTGTACACCGCGGTCTACGTCTCTCTTTTCCAATATCCTACGCTCCCCACTTGGTGGTTCAAGGCTTTCTTGGAGCAATGGAACGTTCCCACCCACACTTTCCTTGCTATGGATCGGGAAGTGTCCGTTTCCTTGGAGGAATTCGCGGAGGTATCCGGCCTACCAGTCATGGGGGAACACTATGAAGAGCTGCTCCCGACAGATGAATACGTCTTCGGTGCTAAGCCGATGGTAAGGGGGATTACGTCGGAAAATGCCGTTCAACACCAATTCCCAAGCCTGATCAAGGTGTTGAACATTTACGAGTCCCTTTTCATCGAACACGGGAGCCGAGGAGTTAATTTTGAGGACTTCATTGCTCGCTTCCTCCGTCCTAGCGTCATTTCGCCAGGAGCCGTCAAATCTGCTATTCTGGATGATCCTTTTGGTCTAGGTTTTGCTAACCTGCCGACGAAGGAAATAGACCAAAAGGCTTTCTTCCTCCCAGACTTTCCTACCATATCTTTCGCGGAGATTGCAGTCCCTGGGATGGATGAGGAGGCCTTTTTCTTAGGATTTCTCGGGCTGTGGCTGAGTTGGTTCGCGATCCCAATGCATTCTCATCGCATGCGGCCCTCTGTCTTTTATCCAGCCCACCGCATGGTCATTGGGGTAAAAGTGGCCGTGGGGATTGCCGGCCTGGCGCACCTATATCATGGCCTCAGCCGAGCAGTGGATGCCAATGAGCCCGGGGCACTGCACGTGGTCTTCCCGATGCACTACTTTGCATGGTGGCTCGAGTTACACACGGCGGGTGTCTTTGGTATGCATAAAAGGCCTTCATTCTTTGACAAGTGCGGTTTCCCTCGCGTTTTACATCTGATTGGCTCATCAATCGTGACCCCTTCACCACGGGACGCCAGGGGTTTACTGCTTCGCCCTCACACCGTTGGAGTCGGGATGTCCTTTATTGATAAGGTATTAACCATTGGGAAGGCGTCCACCACTGCGGTGCGACCATTACAGGACTCCTTCAAGGATGGAGCTTCAGTGTTGACGGCCCGGGAGATCCTCCATTTGTATTCTATTAGACCGGGTTTCCTAGTCTTCAGGCAGGGCGGTGCAGCAGTCTTTATGAGATATAACCCGCATCGTTTTGCCCGACAACTGGGTTACGATCAAGGGGTACCCTTAGAGGCTTTCTTATTGGAACCTGCTGTAAATGAAGAAGGGATGGAGAACGCGTTACACCACTTCATGCGCCTGAACACGGGTTCTCGTTTTTTCATTAGCCCGCCGGTCTGTGCTCCACGACTCCTTAATGTATATAAAGACTGGTACAATCATGCGACGGGGGCTGTTATAAAGGAAGAGAGGCGAGTGTTGATTGACCGTAAAGAAGTACCCCCCCGGTACCAATCGTAACGCTCCCTTGGCACCAAGGATCCTGGTGGTCCCTCCTCTAAAAGATGCTGGGGGCAGACCATTACGTGCGCAAAGTCCTCCACGTGAGCTGCCGCTCCCTGATATCACAGACGCACCTACCGCACCCCATGCTTCAGTGGAGGCAGTGGTTGTACCCTCGCCAGAGTCTGGCGTGGGTGCGGACATCGGGACTCGTCGTCCCAAAGCGGCTGCTAAACGGAAGTCGATCCCCCGCGAGCCTAGGGTTGGAGGGCAAAAGAAAAAGAAGTCACTCTTTGCTGCGGACGTTGAGTTCGGCCAGGAACCTCATGCTCCCTATTCCGAGGGTCTGCTCGAATATGGGACTAACGCCGGGTTGGTGATGCCGCCGCCGGACGATACAGACTTGGAGGCTGCTCTCAGAGCTTCGGCATGGCTGGTGAAGCGTGACGCGTGGCTGGCTAAGCTTGCGCAATCAGGTAACTACTAGTCACTTTTTCTTTATTGCAACGTATTTTCTTCGTTATTTCATTATTTTTGACTAACGCTTTTCTTTCTTTTCTTTCAACAGGCATCACCGATGAAGAAGCCATTGCCGCTTCTCTGAAGACCTTTCAGGAGGAGGAACGTGCCAGGGCATCTGTGGGCCTTAGTAAGTTTCGACTCATCGAATTTTTCATTTTCCTTGCGTTATGGTCGATCTAACCTTTCCATTTTAATTGCAGGGACCTCAATGCCGCTCCCTCCTAGCGACGCAGATGTTCTACCAGCGGCCGATATTCCTGTTTCCTCTGGGACACCGCAGGAGGCTCATCTCGGAGAGCCGATGAGAGATGCCTTAAAGGCTCTGGAGGCATCCCTGAATGAAGACGATGATGCCTTGAAGGAGGCATCACGGAGGTCCCTCATGACCGCTCGGGAGGAGAGGAAACGGTTGAGGCGTGAGGCGAAGGCGCGCGGGGCTGCCTTGGCTATGGGAGCGGGCCCTAGCACCGTTCCTCGAGCTGATACTCCCTCTGAAGAGGCCCCTGTCGCCCTGTCCACTGCCCGCAGAGAGGTGGCACGTGCAGCTCGGAGCGCGAACGGTAAATCCGCCTCAGGTAATGTTTCTCTCGGAGTTTTTGTTATAAGGATCTCAATGTCGTTTGTCCTTACATCTCTCATCTTGCAGGACCAAGTCCGATCGAGGGGGAGGCGGAAACCGTCAATCTCAAAGGGACAGAGGGGGCAGTACCTGCCGAACTTGAGCCGACGGTGGGCAACGTCGTTGTGGCTTTGGAGCCTGGGGTAGAGGTTGAGGGGCCTGCAGCCGATAAGGTCATGGATGCCGAACCTGAAGTGGTGGCAGATGATATGATCATTATAACTGAGCCCAGAGTGGCGACGAATGAGGCGCTCGAGACCGGTGATCCCCCGGCGATGGTGGACGATACGACCGCCACTGCCGAACTTGAGATGGTAGTGGGTGAGGTGGCCGCGATCCTTGAAGACGAGCCAACCGCTCCTTCTCTGGAATCTGGCAATACTCCAGTCATAGCCCTTCCCGTCTACGGTCCTCCGCCGTCTCCCGGTCTTGCGAGCACGACGACGGTCCCCATTGAGTCGGGCGATGAGGCCACAGGCGGTGGTCTCATGTCGATAGAGGAGGGAGTCGTCTCTGTTTCTGCCGGGAGCTCTTCAGGTACACCTTAAGTTGTTGTTTTTTTTTTATTTGCTTTACAATCTTTTCTGACAAGTTCATTTTTTGTAATGCAGGCGCAGCTAGTGTTGATGCCCCACTACTTGAGGGAGCTCCTTCCACGACTGCCTTGGCGATGGTTACCCCTCAGCCCTCTCTTACGCCGTCAAAGATGTTGGAAGGTATGAGTTTGCAACTTACTAAACTCATCTTTCAAACGTATAATCCATATACTATATTCACATTGTTGTGTCTTTCAGGAGTTCTTTTTGACCATTTGTATCAAGTGTTGGTCCCACACTTCTCCTTTTCATCTGAACTCGCCTCTCCCTCTGGTAGCGCCGGTGAGTACTGTTCCTGATTGATATCTTTGTTTTTCCAGTGGTAGAATTATTTCTAACTCTCTCTTGTCTTGACTGCAGTGTTACAAATCGAAGGGGGAGAAGACAGATCGGTTGCGCTACCGGCCCTTCCGTCCTTGCCACCTACTCCCACCGGTATAGTAATTATCTTGTCAATGATTTTCTCCATATCTATTGGATCGTCATCTAATCACATTTTGTCTTTTTCAGCTGTCGTTTCAGTCTCAGTGCCTTTTGAGTCTCGTATTACAATACCGGGCGGCCCTTCCCAGCGACGTCCGTCTCCGAAAGGTGCCGCAAATAGTTTGCGCATGCTGAGCGACTACATCGAGGAGTTCGACATCGAGGCTCCGGTGTCTGCTGAGGATTTCGCCACGACGGTTAACCCGATGTTGGCGATATTTGCTACCTTCCATGACGAGGGTGCTGTCGCCTCTTGGGTTAACTATTGTCGGGAAATCGAGGCTTGCCTTCATCAGCTAGAGTCAATGCGCCTGTCCCCTGAGACTTTGGCCTCGAGCACTCAACGGGGAGCGTGGCTCGAGCAAAGCGCTTCTCATTTCCGTCATCTGGAACAAGAAGTGGTTTTGAGGCTGAAGGAGTGCCAAGAATCTTCAAGCAACGCTGCTCGCCTGCGTGCTGAAGTTGAGACGAACGCCGTTGAGGTAAAGGCCGTCTTCGAGGGCCTTCTGGAGCGCATCTCAAATGGGCTGAGACTGAAGCGGGCACTCGATATTGCCGAGCGTGACATCGCAGGCCGTGAAGCTGCTCATCAGGTCGTCAGGGATCAGCTTGCCTCCGTCGCACAGCAACGGGCCCAAGTGGAGGCGGAGTTGGCAGTGGTGGCCAATCGGGAAAAGGCATGGAAGGAAGTGTGCGAGCAATTGCTGGATCTGTGCAAGACGCTTCCTTCTCAGTAATTTTCCTTGTATCGTTGGTATTTGTAACATATATGTATATCCTGTATTCTTTAGTACGATGTATCCTAAACTCAATCAAATTTTATGAATGAAGGATGCATATTTTTGTAATGCCTTGTGTCATTTCTCCGTCTTTTCTTTCTTTTATTATCAGCACATCATCTTAGCGAACATGGTTGACGGATAGTAGGGCACGCATCTTGACTTTCCTAAGAATCAGCGATGGCTTAGGTCGCAGGTTCAGATCTGCTGCCTAAGACTTTTCAACTCCATAAGCCGTGAGGGTCTCATAGAGAATTTTCTCCCTACGGATCGAGAGGATCTCGTAGGTGGGTTTTCTCCTTAGGAATCGTGAGGATTCCTAAGTGTGGTTTTCTCTTATAAGTCGTAAGGATCCTACAAGAGAGTTTTTCCCTCTTACGGGTCGAGAGGACCCACAAGCGGTTGTTTCCCTCCTCATCGAAATTCGACTTTGGAGAGTGAGACCCGTGAATAGTATGCAAGAGACCATTTAGGATTGACTTGCAGGGTCCCATTGTTCAGGAAGTAAGTTTTTGGATCCTTACTGCCCGAGATGTGAGTCAAAGAAGCTCTCGTCACGGAGTGTTTGTATCCGTGAGTTGAGTATTTTGCTAGGGATTATTTGTTTCCCAAGCGCCAAGGATTATTTGTGTCCTTGGGGTTTGAAACGAATCGATGGTTCCCGCGGAGGCGCTGGTGGCTCTGCGAGTCGACGCGGATCAGAAGGCTCTCGTCAAGGAGTGTTTGTATCCGTGAGTCGAGGATTTTGCGAGGGATTATTTGTTTCCCAAGCGCCAAGGATTATTTGTGTCCTTGGGGTTTGAAACGAGTCGAGGGTCCCCACGGAGGCGCTGGTGGCTCTGCGAGTCGACGCGGATCAGGAGGCTCCCGTCAAGGAGTGTTTGTATCCGTGAGTTGAGAAGTTTTGCGAGGAATTATTTGTTTCCCAAGCGCCAAGGATTATTTGTTTCCTTGGGGTTTGAAACGAGTCGAGGGTTCCTACGGAGGCACTGGTGGCTCTGCGGGTCGACGCGGATCAGAAGGCTCTCGTCAAGGAGTGTTTGTATCCGTGAGTCGAGGAGTTTGCTGGGATTATTTGTTTCCCAAGCGCCAAGGATTATTTGTTTCCTTGGGGTTTGAAACGAGTCGAGGGTTCCTACGGAGGCACTGGTGGCTCTGCGGGTCGACGCGGATCAGAAGGCTCTCGTCAAGGAGTGTTTGTATCCGTGAGTCGAGGAGTTTGCTGGGATTATTTGTTTCCCAAGCGCCAAGGATTATTTGCTTCCTTGGGGTTTGAAACGAGTCGAGGGTTCCTACGGAGGCACTGGTGGCTCTGCGGGTCGACGCGGATCAGAAGGCTCTCGTCAAGGAGTGTTTGTATCCGTGAGTCGAGGAGTTTGCTGTTGAAGTCACTGGCTTCTTCGGTTGAAATGAACCGTTGAGGTTTGGCTCCGTCGTTTGACGGAATCCGCTGGGGAAGTATGGTTCCTTCTTTGTTTACGCCCTTGGATTGTATACAGGGATCGATGTGATCTTAACTGTAGGGCCAAAGTTTTATCATTTTTTTTTTATTTTATTTTATTTCCGCGATGCTCTATCATTTCAGCTTTTATATCGCGAAGGTCGCGATTGCCTAATCATTTCGGCTATTTTTCGCGGTGCCCAATCATTTCGGCTATTTATTTTCTTTTTATTACGAGTTGCCCAATCATTTCGGCTGTTTTGCATGCATATATTTTACTTGCTGCTTTTTATTGCAAGTTGCCCTATCATTTCGGCTATTTCGTATGCATGAGCGGCCTACTGGCTTTTTGCCGTAAGCCTGAAATTAGACACCGATTTTGGCATCAGCACCGCTGCAACTGGGATATTGCCAGGAGCGAATCATCATTTGCCTCCGTCGATATCGAACAAAGGTGGCTTAGCGAACAGGGTTAAGGCGCTGTCGACTAAGGCTTTTAACTTCATGAGCCGTAAGGATCTCACAAAGGTATTTCTCCCTACAAGTCGTGAGGATCTTGTAGGTGTATTTTCTCCTTAGGAATCGTGAGGATTCCTAAGTGTATGTTCCTCTGTAAGTCGTAAGGATCCTACAAGAGGGTTTTCTCCTTATAAGTCGAGAGGACTTATAAGGGTTATTCATCATGCGAGCATATCCCCAGTCTCGGATGAGACTCGATTAGGGAAATGTTTATTCACGCCCGTGGATTGTATACAAGGGTCAGTATTGAACCACTTGTAGGGCAACCTTAGAAGTTGTGGGGGTTGCTTAAGTACAGGTTTAGGTCTCTGTAACTTAAGACTTTCAAATCTTATGAGCCGTGAGGGTCCCATAAGAGAGTTCTCCTCACGAGTCGTGAGGATCTCGTGAGTGTATTTTCTCCCTAGGAATCGTGAGGATCCCTAAGTGTGTTGCTCCCTTGTGAGTCGTAAGGATCTCACGCGGTGGTTTCTCCTTACAAGGTCGAGAGGACCCTATAAGTGTTCTTTAACGAAGTTGCGCCCTTTCGGGTTTTCACAAACATTCGCCGGTAGTCCTGCTGTTTTTACTCACGGAGCCCTTTCGGGTTTTTATCCGTGCCCATTTTGCTTATGGACATACCTTTTTTTTTTTTTTTTTTTAATTTTCTTTTTCCCTTTTTTTTTTTTTACGAGGTCTCGCCCTTTCGGGTTTTCACGAACACTCGCCGGCATCCCTGCTGTTTTTACTCACGGAGCCCTTTCGGGTTTTCATCCGTACCCTTTCTGCTTATGGACATACCGTTTTTATTTTATTTTATATATATTTTTTTTTATCTTGTCAGCCTAAAGATGCTGCGGTATTATTTTAAAGACGTTTCGGTCTGCTATTAGTTTAAGGACATTCCGGTCCGGCGTTAAGGAAGGCCATTTGCTGCTTATAGAGTTCGGGCTTAAGAAGATAGCGAGCGGACACAGTTGTCGTCATCTACCATTAACCTAGGCCGTAGCTCATTAAGCGTAGTATTTCTTTAGGAAACGACCGTTTATTGGCCTAAAAGGCCTTTCACCGTGCATGTCGATGAGTAGATTGGCCCCACCCTGGTAGACCTTATCAATGATGTACGGGCCTTCATAGTTTGGCTCGAATTTTCCTCGCTTGGCGCGATTGGGGATCATAGGCCTTTTGACCACTAGCACGAGTTCGCCCTGACGAAATGTCCTCGGCCGGGTTAGTCTTTCGTATGAGCGCGTCATCTTTGCTTTATAAGCTTCCAGATTTTGTTGTGCTAGAAGCCGGATTTCATCAAGAGCGTCAAGCTCTTCAAATCGAAGATGAGCATTTTCTTCGTCTGTCAGCTCGTAGTGGACTGCCACTCGTAGAGAGGGTAATTCTATTTCAAGAGGGAGTACTGCTTCTGTCCCAAACACCAACGCGTATGGCGTTGTGTTTGTGGCTGTCTTGAACGTGGTCCGATACGCCCAAAGAGCTTCTTGCAGTCTCTCGTGCCAGTCTTTCTTATTTCGGGACACTGTTTTCTTTATGATTTTCGTCAGTTTCTTGTTGAAGGCCTCAGCTAATCCATTGGCTCGCGGATTATAAACTGAGGAGTATCTCCAGTCTATATTGTGCTGCTGTGCGAAGCGGCTAATTTTATGACTTCGGTAGGCTGGCCCATTATCAGAGATGATCCTTCTTGGGGTTCCGAACCGGTATATGACATGCGTTTTGAAGAAATGGAGAATATTCTCCGTCTTCACTTCCCTCAACGATACCGCCTCTGCCCATTTGGAGAAGTAATCAGTCGTCGCCAAGATGAAACGATGTCCGTTGGACGATGCTGGTTCGATAGGGCCGACTATGTCAGTTCCCCACATTTCGAATGGCCAACTGGCCACCGTTGGATGTAATGGATTTGGATGTTGATGGATGAAGTCCCCATGAATTTGGCATGAGTGGCATTGCTTCGCATATTCGATGCAGTCTTGAATCATCGTGGGCCAATAATAGCCCATCCGTTTGATC
Source organism: Agapanthus africanus (assembly GCA_030015575.1). Lineage (NCBI taxonomy): Eukaryota > Viridiplantae > Streptophyta > Magnoliopsida > Asparagales > Amaryllidaceae > Agapanthus > Agapanthus africanus. The sequence continues at coordinate 67,580,743 of JASDDO010000001.1, forward strand.
TTCAACTTCATCTTTGGACCTGCTTGGTGAGAACCGCAAAGTCCGTCGTGAACCTCTTGGACGACCCTTCTCGCTTCGTTAGGTCCTAGGCATCTCAGCCACAGAGAATCGAATGTCCTCTTATATAGAGTATCGTTGACGAAGGCGAAAGACAGAGCTCGTTTCACGAGCTGGTGTCTTATGGACGCTTCTTCAGGCATTCGGTGGAACTTGAAGTAATCTATGAAGACTTCTCTCCAGTCTTCGATCTTCTCATGGTCTTTTATTTGTAGGGTCGTCTCCTCGTTCGCTCCTTTTTCTTCAGACGATTCCGGAGATACTTCTGCCGGGGCGAGCACTCGACGGCTTTGTATCATGATTCTAACGTCGTCGAGGTTCTCGTCAGCCAGTTCTTTAGCAAGTTTGGCTAGGGTGTCCGCTTTGCTGTTTTCCGCTCGCGGTATGCTCTCCAAAGTGTAGGAGGGAATTTGGGTCAGCAGTTGTTGCACTTTTTCACCGTATTTCACCAACTCCGGTTTGCACGTTTGGTAGTCGCCGTTCACTTGACTGACGACCAGTTGGGAATCCCCATATATGAGGAGGCTTTCAATTCCCATATCAATGGCGATCTCGAGGCCCGCTATCAAAGTTTCGTATTCGGCTTCATTGTTTGTTCTCGGCTCCGTCAGGGAGAATGCGTAGCGCATTATTCCTCCTTGTGGAGTCACGAAGATGAGTCCTACCCCCGATTTGATCATTGGCGTACTTTGTTTGTGCTTTTTCATGGAAGATGCTCCATCGAAATAAAGCTCCCAACAGGTATCACCACTGTCGATTGCGTCAAACGCATGTCTGTCTGGCAAATCACAATTTAAAGGAGAATCGGCAGGTATGGGATGCTCGGCAAGGAAGTCGGCGATGGCCTGGCCTTTTACTGCCCTGAGAGGTTGATATGTTATCGAAAATTCCATCAAGAGCAGGGCCCATTTAGCGAGTCGTCCTGTCAATATGGCTTTTGACATTAGATATTTGAGAGGGTCCACTTTTGAAATCAGACGGACCTCGTGCGCCAACGCATAGTGCCTAAGCTTTGTTATTGCGAAGATCAACGCCGGGCAGTGTTTTTCAATAGGGGAGTAGTTGCTTTCTGCCCCCAGCAGAACTCGACTTAAGTAGTAGAGTGCTCTTTCTTTCCCTTTATCGTTCTCTTATGCCCATAATGCGCCTAAGGAACCTTCAAGGGCGGTTGTATAAAGAATAAGAGGTTTCCCCTTAACCGGAGCAGCCAACACCGGCGGGTTCTGCAGGTATTGCTTGATCTCATCCAGTGCGCCTTGGCATTTTTGATCCCAAACGAATGGGGTTCCCTTCTTCATCAAGTGACTATAGGGACGGCACTTTCCTGAAAGGTTGGCTATAAATCGTCGTATGTATGCGAGTTTCCCTTGGAGAGACCGAAGCTGTTTGAGAGTCCTCGGCGGAGGCATTTCCATGATCGCTTTAATCTTTGACGGATCTATTTCAATACCTCGGTGTCGAACAACGAATCCCAGGAATTTGCCCGAGGAAACCCCGAACGCACATTTAAGAGGATTCATCTTCAAGTTGTATTGCCGGAGGCGTTGAAATACAGTCCTCAGATGCTCGAGATGTTCCTCGTATGATTTGCTTTTAACCACGAGATCGTCGATATAGCATTCAACGATTTCGTGTATAAGGTCGTCGAAGATCTTTGTCATGGCCCTCTGATAAGTAGCACCGGCGTTCTTTAAACCGAAGAGCATCACCTTGTAACAGAATATTCCCAAAGGAGTCCGGAAAGCCGTATGTTTCTGGTCTTCAGGATGCATTTTTATTTGATTATATCCTGATGAGCCGTCCATGAATGAGAAAATCTCATGCGTGGACGTATTGTCTATCATCAGTTCGGTGACTGGTACCGGGAAATCATCCTTCGGGCAGGCTTTGTTGAGATCCCGAAAGTCCACGCATATGCGCACTGTTCCATTTTTCTTCATCACTGGGACGATGTTGGCGATCCATTCAGGGTACTGAACTTCTTGGATGAAGCCAGAGTCGATTAGCTTTTTGACTTCGGCATTGATGCTCATTTCGAGCTCGAGCCGCATTCTTCTCGGCGCTTGTTTAACTGGCTTGACACCCGGGGATATCGCCAGTCTATGTACAGCAACTTCTGGATCTAGTCCTGGAATCTCGGAATAGTTCCATGCGAAACAATCTTTATGCTGCACAAGGACGTCTTTTAACGCAGCTACCCTTTCTTCAGATAGCAGCTCGCTGACGAATGTCGGTCGCGGATCATTTACCATCCCCAACTCAATTTTCTTGAGATTATCTGCAGTAGTATGGATTCCATCTTCCAGCTCTTTTGGTGCTGGTGGAAATTCTGAGATTACCTCATCGCTGCCGCTTTCAAAGCACCAAGGAAGGTTGTTCATGTCCTCGGACCCTTCTTTTAATATTGTTATCACATGGCAGGTGCGAATTTTCTGCCAATCCCAATGCGGAGTTGGTTCTATCCTTGTGTTTTCGGGTTCGTGCTTTTGCGGCGGCGCTACCCTCCAACTGTCAGACAACGCAAATTTGCCAAGCTGATATTGATCCTCAACCCAATTCTTAAAGGTGAAACAATCTTCAAGCGGATGCCCTACTACTTGATGGTAAGAGCAATAATTTGGGTTGGAGACTTCGCCCGCTTGCTCAGGGTGTTTAGACTCTAGCAGTGTAAGCATTTGATGTTTTAGAGCAAGATCAAGTATTTTCCTTATTTTGTTCCGAGGAAACAAGTATGCTCGACCCATTTTCTTCATGAGGGCTAGGTCAATAACGCTCGACTCTCTGATGCGTGGCTTCTTAGCTCTGCTTTGTGGTTGTCGAGCGCCTTTCTTGCCTTTCGACTTGTTTTTGCTTTCGCGTCGAACCTTTTTTGCAGTAGGTTGACAAGGAGCGGCATTTTCATCCCTTACCGCCTGTTGAAGGAGGCGCCGTGTCTTGGCTTTCTCATAGATTGCCATTTCACGATCGTGATCATTTCGGGCTTTTTGACTCGCATCCTTTATAAGTTTGCTCATCTGGTCTTCAGACGATGGACTGTGCAGTTTTTTATCAGGAACTTTTGCTGATTCAGGATTAGCGTCCTCCCATTGAGCGTCCGCCTCTTCATCGAAGTCATACATGGCATAACAGCTGTTTACTAGCTCCCGTTTTTTTGGCCGGATATACCCAAGCCCTTTTGTTTCCGTTCTCCCGTTAGGCAGTTTGCATTGAGTCCCGGGAACGTTCCAGACCTTGTCATAGAATTTGGCTTTTCTAATGGTCTGTGTGAAGGACATTCCCTGGCGCTTCAGCAGTTTCTTCAAACCTTCGGTATAATATCTGGGAAGACGGATAGGCTGAAGCCCGTCGAGCGTGGGATCTGCGCCATGCCAAATTTCTTTTTCCACCTTGTTTTCTTCAGAGCGGTAGAATAGGATTGCCTTCTCGCCTTTTCGTCTGGAAGGGATATAGAATATCTGCAATTCTTCTACGCTGTTGGTGTCGAGTGCATCCAGTTCTTTGTAATGTTCAAGCGGCACCATGGTTATCTGTAGACTTCGCCCTTCATCAGCGGAGACTCGTATTGAAGGCCGAGCAGGGAATACAGCATGAACTTCATCCTCTGAATCACTACCGAAGATCAATGAAGGAACGGATGGTCCTGGCCTGGTGGATTGGGATGGACCTGAATAGATTATATCCTCCTCCTCCTCGGTGTCACTGCCGAAGACAGGGATGGTTGCGTTAGTTTTGTTCTCCGGTTTGTGGCACCTTTCCGTGTCTTCGAAACTCGGTAAGAAGTATTTGGCATCTTCATACTTGCGAACTTCATTTACGGAAAACAGATTCAACTCTCCTGCCACTGTGTACTCGAGGCCATCCCTAGAATACTTCATGCACTGATGCTGTGTAGAAGGGATGATATTGTACTCGTGTAGCCATGGTCGGCCGAGCAGAGCATTGTAGCACGTCTTGGCGTCTATAACATGGAATTTGATGTCTGTGACGAGCAACCCGAAGCGTAGCGTCAATATCACAGATCCAAGAGTCTTTGAGGATTGAGAGTCGAAACCGGAGATGGTGATTTTGTCCCGGGCGAGGTGTTGGACACTCATGCAAACCTCCTTTAACACTCGCACATTGAGTAAATTGACAGACGATCCGTTATCGACCAAGATTTTTCCTATCTTTATGTCATGGCAGTATCTTGAGACATAAAGGGGGCGATTGTGTTCACACGTCCCGAGGAGAAGGTCTTCATCACCAAAAGCAACGTCGGCTGTGTGCACCTCTTCCAATTCATCCTTCATCTTTTGTTCGGCTAGGAAGGCTTGGAACTGGTCCGAATCTTGTAGGGCCTTAATCAAAGAATCCCTCGCCTCTTTTGATAGCAATAGGGCATCGAGAATGCTGAGTTGTGAGGGTAGCTTCCTCAAATGCGCCAAGACATTGTAATCCAATTTACTCCTCTTCGGCGGGTTCTTGGCGGTTAATTCTTCCGCAACTTGGTCATCCAAAGCGATGTCTTCAGAGACCTTCTCTTTCCCTTTGTCTTTTCTGTTCAAGGGTCCGAGGTTCTTTTCGGGTAATGTTCGATTGCGCAGCTGTATGTTTTCGCAAGACTTCGGTTCTTCTTCTTTTCCCGAAGTGGATTCTTTGAAGAGGGGGCCAAGCTCCAGCTCCTCATCAGAGTCGCTCCCGAATGTAGGCACTTGTGACCCGGTAGTGTTAACCATGTGACAATTGCCGGCAGTTCTTTCAAGCTTTTTGGTCGTGTTTCTTTGTTCCCGACGAATTTTACGCTTTTCCCGTTTAAAGCGTTGTCGATTAGCGACGTATCCTTGCCACCACTTATCGAAAGCTTTGCAATCTTGGGTGGGATGCGAGACCTTCTGATGATATAAGCAATAAGAGGGGTGCATTTCTACCACGCCAGTAACTTTTTCTTCAGAGGGTGGTAGCTTCATGCCCATCGATATGGCCTTAGCAAACCTCTTTTTTATCTTGAACTGGCCTTTGTCAGCGGTGGAGGCATTTTGCTCCAGCGGGATCACCTCAGCTCTTTCCTCAAGTCGCTGGCGCTTGGCCCTTTCGAATATAGCCGTCTCGCGTTCTTGATCAGCTTTACTTTTCAACCGAGCTTCATTAAGAAACGCGCTAATCATTTCAACTGATAACCCAGAGGCTCTTGATTCGGCATTTGCCCCCAGCGCTTCAGTGCCAGGAGTCCCTTCATCGTTCGTGGTCGAATGGGAGATCATATGACAGCTCGCCACATATTCCCCGGATTCATCCGATGAACTTTCTCCCTCATCTTCTTTTTGGAAGACGTGATCAAGGAAATCTTGGAGCGTAATAGGAGTCCGCGCTTTTTGGTTGTACTCATCCAGCGCATCGATTTGCTTTTGTAAGTCCGTGCGCTTGTCACCAGGCTTAACGGGCTTCTTAGATTTCTTCTTCTTCTTTTTCGAAGATTTTGACGGCTGACTATGAGCGCTTGAACTGCCACCATCGGTCTTCGGAATCGGTCGTGGCTTCAACATCCCTTCAATAACCTGCGGTTCCAAGGGGTTCTTCCACTTGACCGCTGGACAGGTCTGAAGATCATTTAGCATTCTCCTCGTTTTAGCTGATAATACAACCTCCCAGGGAGTTTCTTCTATAACAGAGCATGTTGCCCCCGGCGTATTCGTCCCCTTAGAGGTGTGGGGCTGCGGAGGATTCACCTTCCATTTGTCAGATAGCGCAAATTTGCCCTGACGGTACTGGTTCTCAAGCCAATTCTTGAAAACGTAGCAATCCTCAATTGGATGGCCTAGCACTCGATGATAAGGGCAGTAATTGGGCTCGTTGACGTCACTCGGTTGTGACGGACGTTTTGGATCTGGCAGATTTATGAGCCTGTTGCGCAATGCCAGCTCGAATAGCCTCCTTGTTTTATCACGAGGGAAGGAGTAAGCACGTCCCATCCTGTCCTCAAGGGGTACGTATGGGCGCGTATTGTTTGGACGAGCAACCGGCTTCGAGTCGTTCGGTTGTTGTTGGGCATTAGCGACGATGATCGCTTTTCCCTTTCCTTTATCGTTTCGGGGGTCCGGCTTCGGGAGAGGGGGTTTATGGCCCATCTGGTCCATCTGCGCTAATTTGTCGATCAAAGCCTGGAAGGAAGTCGGCTTGAAGAACATCATGAACTGTGAGATGGTTGCCTGTGGATCAAGGGTTCCAACAAACATTCCCACCGCTGGAGCTTCTTCTATGCGTTGTTCACACTTCGACCATAGATTTCGCCACCGTATAGCGTACTGAACCCATGTCTCGCCGGGTTTTACCCTGGCATTGATCAGTGCCGTCATTGGGGTACGCTCACTGGCACTTGCAAAGCGTTGGGTGAAGAGTAGCTCCATCTCCGCAAAGGTTTTTATAGAGTCGTTGGGAAGCTCAGAATACCATTCAAACGCCGTATCAGATAAACTTCCAACAAACTGGCGAAGCAAAAGCTTGTCGTCGCCGCCGGTATTACCGCAAAGAGCCCTGAATTGGGCCACATGTTGATGGGGATTGCCGGTCCCTTTGTAGACATGAAACTTGGGGATTGTGTAGCCCGGCGGGTACCTGATTTGGTCATACCAGCCTGGATACGGTCGCCCCGTTTTCACGACGTGTCCGGCTGCTTCTGCCGCATGATGAACCCTTATTTGCTGGGCTATGTATTCGTCCAGATCAGTCTTAGAGATTGTATCCTCTTTAGCTGTTGATAGAACGGGCTGAGGGTTTGATGTTTCTCCCTTATCATCCCCAAGGACAATCGGGGGTTCTTCAGTTGGGGGATCTGGTTGTATCATCATCCCTATCATGTCCTGGAAGAGGAGGCCCATACGCTGTATATTGGCTGCTTGTTCAGCAGCCTCTTTGTCTCTCTTTTCCAGTATTCGGCGGAGGAACTCAGCGTCGGTCTCTTCCTCTTGGCGTTCATCTAAGGACGTCTCAGGATTCTCTTTTGGCCCCGTGAGTGCAGCCATTGTAGTCATCATCTCCTGGAGCTTTTGTTGCTGCTCCTGAGACTTGGTCACTGACCGGGTAAGCGGTCGGTGACCCGTAGAAGTACGACTTTCTTCCTTTCCCGAAGCCATATAGACCGTATGAACTGTTATGCCCCCTGACTTGGGGCGTTTAGGTTCATCGCTTTTAAACTTTGTCAGTGTCATGGGAGCTTTTTCTGGCCTCTTCCTTTTATGGACCTTTGAGGTTGAAGGAGCCGTTGAAGCGGGCATTCTAGCATTTGTTGCCCCCTGCTGTTTAATGGGGTGGTTCTTGTCTTTTTCCACCTTTGCCCCTTTCTGGCGACGGAAGTGGTCTGAGTCAATCACGGAGTCTTGAACCCTCCGCCAAACTTTATAAATTTTTGACGACAGCCGTTGAGGGGGCTGTTCCTGCTTCGTCTCCGGAGCTTTTTCCATGGGCGGAGGAGACCTTTTCAATGTAGCAACCGGAGAGTTCTTTCTCATCTTCCTCAGCAATTCGAAGCTGTTCCCAGTTGGAACAGCAGCATTGACCTCCACCGCTGGAGCAGGTGGGGTTAGCCCTGAGGGGGAGTTGCCCCCTGCTTTCCTTACTCGCTGCCAATGGCGGCGTCGCGCACGACGAGCCGTTGGGACTGGCTCGGAAATCGAGATAGTTTCTTGTTGCCCCCTGTTTGGGTGTGGGGTAACTGTCGACGTCAGCCTATCGAAGACTGATGCTTTTTGACCAACTGGGGGAGGAGTGGGAACCGTCAATCTTGTGAAGACCGACTCTCTGATGGGAGAAGCCGCTTTAACGACTTCCAAAGCAGCGGTCGTTGCCCTCTTTGGAACGGCCACTTTATAGTTCTGACCTAGCCTGGTGAAAACGGAGGCTGTCGGTTTAGTAGCAGGCGACCCGTTGACAGGGGTCGTGGTAGCAGTGAGCCGGTCAAATACCGACTTCTTGTTCGCTTCTGGTGCGGATATCGGCATAGAGAAGCTTGCAGGGGGGACCATGGTCCCGAAAAATAGGCCGGTGGTGGCCTGGGTCACCTGCTCTACCGGCAGAGTAAGGAAAGAGGCCGCTTGGGGCCTATATGTTACACCTCTCGGTGAGGTGGAGCGTCCGTTGCAGTGGTGCTTCGCGCATTTGGTGCAGTGGGAATCCATGGATGCTTGAGTTTCTGCGCCAGACAAAAAACCAAATCTTAGCAATTTGAAATCCGAAGGCAACCATTTAACAAACCGCGATGGGTTCGCGAAGACGACACACGAAGTGTGGAGTGGAAAGAGGAAAAGGTCCCACCGGGCGTGCCAGAATCTGTTCCCCTCCGAACGGCGGCCTGGACTTCGCGTCCGTGCCTGAGGTTCGGGGAAGATGCTATTTGGTTTTATCCGTCCACCTCTCCGAAGATGCCAAGTTGATTTATGGCACCGTGTATCGGAGGTTTAGACGGACGCGGCCGATGTAGCAGACTTTGTCAGATTCCCCCTCGCTTGAGGATTTTTTAATTATGGGGACGCTCTTCCCTGCAGGCGCAAGCCCCTGCAGTTAATTACGCTACCGCATCGCGGTAACAACTTTCTCCTTCTCCAGAATTTCACTTCGTGTCGTGGGTGTTTGTTTTGTTTGCGGCTGCCCGTGGATTGTATACGGAGACTGAGTAATACCGTCGCCCGTAGGACGTGGATTAGTCCAAATCCGTATTTACTTAGATTTGGGTTTGGTGTTTTTAGTTTAAGGATACATTAGTCGCGTTGCGACTAAGATTAACTTAAACATTCGTCAAGGATACGTTAGTCCTGTTTTGGACTAAGATCAACCTGACGTGGTGATTCATTTAATTTATGGCCATCGGGACTCATCACCTCTCTAACATCGTTGAAGGATTACAACGATAGGTGTCAGAGGAGCTCAGAGATGTACCCTTGAACCAAAGCTGATTGAGGGTTTTATAGTCCATTTAAGTGTTTAAGGATACGTTAGCCATATTTGGGGCTAAGATCAACTTAAACGGGATCGTTTAGATCCGGCAAAAGAGCAATTGGCTCTATTGTTCCAGTTTAGGGACGTAGTGGTCCATTATTAGTCTAAGGACATTTCGGTCCATCGCCAGTTTAGGGACGTGGTGGTCCATCATTAGTTTAGGGACATTTCGGTCCGATGCCAGTTTAGGGACGTAGTGGTCCATCATTAGTTTAAGGACGTCTCGGTCCAATATTAGTTTAAGGACGTCTCGGTCCGATATTAGTTTAAGGACATCTCGGTCCACGAGTTTAAGGACCCCGCAGTCCATAGCGATGTGTGGTCGTTGGGACCCGTCACCTCTTTGACGTCGTTGAGGAATTACAACGATGGATGTCAAAGGAGTTTGGAGATGTACCCTCGAACCGGATATAAATTGATTTAGGAAAGCAGCTGTGCTCAGTCGATTTAATTTAAGGACTTACGGCCACGATTGGGCTAAGTCCATTTCAACACTTTATTTGCATTGCATTTTTTATTTAGGCTCTACCCACAAAAGATATAGAGTATCAGTTTATTTTGGGCTCTGCCCATTTGCAAAGTATCTACTTCGTTTGGGCTTTGCCCTTTTTTAAAATGCATAGCATTCTGAATATTTTGTTTGGGCTCTGCCCATTTATAAATGATGCAAAGCATCTGTTCTTGTTTGGGCTCTGCCCCTTAAAATAATGCATTTGCGCTTTATTGAGCCTGTTAGGCCTTCTCTTAATTGGGCTTGGCCCTTTTTAATGCATCTGCGCTTTGCGCTAAGTAATGAGCGCAAGTCCATATGGTGATGACACGTGTCGTGCTCTGATGAGCGCAAGCGCACTAGCGCAGTGCAATGCGCTGTTGCGCTGCGCTGTTGCGTTGCTGATACGTGGCGCGCTCTCAGCGAGTTGCGCCAATTCCAGAGAGCAAAGCTCTATCTTAAGGGCGCTTAGCGCAAGTGGTTTTATGGCCGACACGTGGCGCTCTCTTAAGAGCGCAGCGACGCAACTTGGAAGTGCAAAGCACTAAGAATCTTTTTAGATTCAAGAAGGGAAGTGCAAAGCACTGTTTAAGTTCTTGATCTAAATTAGATCAAAGAAAAATAAATTTCTTCTTTATTCGAAGAACCTGAGGTTCATAAAAGTGCAAAGCACTATTCTTTTATTTTTTTTATCGTTTTTAAAGAACCGAAGGTTCACAAGAAGTGCAAAGCACTGTTTTCTTTTTTATATAAAGATCATTGATCTTATATTTTTTTAGACTAATGGTCTATTAGAAGGAATTTCTTCTAATCCATGAAGGTTCTTTACCTTTTTTTTTTTTAAATCTTCAGAGCTCTCTCTGTTTAAAGTTCTTGAGTTCTCCAGAAAAATGTTGATGCTTTTGAATTGAGGCTTAAGGTCCTTTTTATAGTGCTCACAAATTAGTTAAATTTATTAAAGAGATCATCCTCTGAGTGATTTGGGGAATTTTCCCCACCGTTGGATCTTTGATCCAAGGGCTTCTGCTTTGCAGAAGAAAATCTTCTTGTTTCAACAAGAACAGAAAGATTTCTTAAAAATCTTAATTTAGTTTGGCGCAGATGCCCTAGCGCGTGACACGTGTCACGCAGCGCAGAGCGCAGCGCAACTGCGCTAGCGCATCCGCGCTGACACGTGTCGCGCAGCGCAGAGCGCAGCGCAACTGCGCTAGCGCATCCGCGCTGACACGTGTCGCGCAGCGCAGAGCGCAGCGCAACTGAAGCGTTGCTTCAGGCAAATAGAGCTCTGCTCTGATTGGGCGCGTCTTCTTGGGCGCAGCGCTGATACATCTGCGCCTGACACGTGGCGCGTTGCGCTCAGCGCAGAGGATCTGAAGCGTTGCTTCATTTATTAAAGTTTAAATTTTGGAGAATCAGAAGCGCCGCTTCATCTCCTCTTTTCAAGTCAAACTTGTATTCCCGAAATTATAATTTCCCGGGGCTTGGAAATAACTCCGCTGCGCACAGAATTTTCTGTGTTTGGATCTATATATAACTCAAGGCCAAGCCTTTCCTTTCCTCACCTTTGGAGAACTTTTTTAATCATGGCTTGCAACCGTCCTCACGCCCGCCGACAACCGTGGGAAGTGCCGATCCGGGACATCGTTCCCCGTTTTGCTGCGCGCTTGGTGGACTCCTCTTTTTCGGACGAGCAGTGCGATGCCGCAATGTACGAGCTTTCGACTCGTGTGGGGTCTTCTCTTCCCCCGGGTTCCATTTGGCTTCGGATGATCCTTGCCTCAGTTCTCGTCGACATTCCCCCTCCTCCGGTGGAGATGTCCTCTGCCGTGCTTGATGCGGCCGAGGATAAGATCGAGAGTTTTTTCGAAGCGCTCTTGATCACCAAAGCCCTGAGGGACTTCTCCTTCTACTTGCTGAGCCAGATACGGGCTTGTCGGGGCGTCATCGCCACTTTTTCCCAGGAGTGCGGCGTCGACCGTTGGATGGCTACCCCTCGGGAAGATCGCCGCTTCGACGTGGTGGAGAAGACGGAGAGGGAGCTGAATACTCTTCTTTTTCTTTTTGTGAACCCTTGTCTCTCTGATCCCGTATTCGGTGATCTTTTTTAAATTTAATAATAAATAAATGTTTTGATTAAGTATTTTATTATCTGTTAAGTGTTCTTTTTATTTGAGCTCTTTGTTGTGCTTGTGCATCGTATTTTAATTTGTTGTTATCAAGTGCATGTAATTTTGCATGGCTAAATTGCCTTTGGCACTTAGCCCCTTTTTCTGCGCTAGCGCAACTGCGCTGACACGTGTCGCGCAGCGCAACTATGCTGCCACGTGTCGCACAGCGCAGAGCGCAGCGCGGCGCTTCCTTTAACAGAGCCTTGCTCTAATTGGGCGCGCTGCGCTAATGTATCTGCGCTGGACACGTGGCGCGTCGCGCGCAGCGCAAAGGATCTGAAGCGTTGCTTCCTTTAAACAGAGCTTTGCTATGATTGGGTGCGCTGCGCTAATGTATCTGCGCTGGACACGTGGCGCGTCGCGCGCAGCGCAAAGGATCTGAAGCGTTGCTTCCTTTAAACAGAGCTTTGCTCTGATTGGGTGCGCCTTCTTGGGCGCTGCGCTGATGTATTAGCGCCAGACACGCGGCGCGTTGCGCCTGAGACTTGAAGCGTTGCTTCAAAAATTTAAATTTTGAATTCAAACAGAGCTTTGCTCTGATTGGGCGAAACAACACTCACCTTATATGAAACTTACTTTATACTGATATTGTACACACAGGATATGTGGGATATACTGATATTGTACACACATGATATGTGGGATATACTGATATTGTACACACAGGATATATGGGATATACTAATATTGTACACACATGATATGTGGGATATACTGATATTGTACACACAGGATATGTGGGATATGCTGATATTATACATACATGATATATGAAATCTACTTGATATTGGACATTCAGGATATATGGGATTTACACGATATGAGAGCCATTTGGGGGCTGATTGGTGGAAATTGGGAATTTGATTGTCTTGTTGGATTTTGGTCCTACCACGAGGTTAGGATTTTCGTGGAAATGACATGTTTTATCCCATACTCCACATTTATTGTTTATGCACTGCTTCATGTATTAGTTGTACCTGATAGAGTACTTTCCATGACTGTTGCATTTAGATACTATTATATGCACTGCTTCATGTATTAGTTGTACCTGATAGAGTACTTTCCATGACTGTTGTATTTACATACTATTATATGCATTGTTTCATGTATTATTTGTACCTGATAGAGTACCTTATATGATTATTGCATGCCGATTGTCATATTATTGCTTCATGTATTAGTAGTACCTGCTAGCGTACCTTTCATGACTGATGCATTACATATGACCATTCATTGCTAGTTGATGCTTATGTTAGATTCGCGTTGTACGTGCATACGCGCGATTGCCTGCATATGTTATTTACTATTCACGAGTTGGCAACTCACCCCCATTGTGCCATAGTGTTTTGCAGGTGTTCCTCAGGATAGTCAGAGGCAGGGCTATTTTCATCCATCGTATCACCTTTGCTGCGGATACCGCTTCGCCTGACAGTGTGCAGTTTTACTTAGGTAGGTTTTGCGGTTATCCAATGTTGCTTGTTGTGTATTTGTTGTATCATGTACTCTCCATCTACCATTATCATGTATGAATTAGAGACTTGATGTGAGAACGATATTGTATATTATTTTGTGACTTGGAGGTTTTTATGCAGTATTATTTATATCGTCTCTTTCTTCGCTACGGCGTAGTATATCTGTATGGTGATTGTTTTCCGCCGTTGGGCGTGGATTTTGCTCCCGTTTGGGATGCTTTTACTTATATATTATGTTGTACCCATTTTTGGGTGCTTGTTTTACAAAGGGGGTGCTGCCAAAATTTTAAAGAAATAAAAGTGAGAACTTAAAGAATTTGGGTTATGATTTCAAAGGTTTTAAAAATACTATTATCACTTTCTTGCTACTTTTGATGGTTTAGATTGATGAGTTTTGGCTTTCTTTTACTACGTTACGCCTGTAAACGTTGCGTAGTATTAGGACCGTCACGTGCCAATTTCGGGTTGTGACAACTACCGTACAGTCCGGTCTCTTCGTCTGAGATGTCGCATATCAAGTCTAGGGGTGGTAAACGTCAGACCCCAATAACTCGATAAGTCATGCCGATACGAGGCTCATAACGGGTCAAGAAACTACTGATAACACTTATCAGTAAATCTCTAAATCAGCCATGGCCAGGGACTTCCCTGTCATGGCCAATCGAGCACAACACGACATCTACCCCCAATACCGGGAGAGACGAAATCCCCTCCCATCGCTCATTGCCTCCATGTGACTCGGGACTGTACCCAAAAATCATCGTTTTGCACGTCCTCTTGAACGTGGTAAGGTGGAAATCAAAGCACAGTGGGAACCACACAAGACTCTATGACGATCTCGGGTCTACAAACTAACATGTACCAGTGTTGTAACACCCTAGTTCATTTATACCAGTTCTATTTTGAGTATTTCTTTATTTATGGTATTTTCTTGATTTACTGTGTTTTGGGTGCGAATAGTGTTTTTGACATTGGATTGCATCCGACCCGACCCGCTTGCTGGAAACCTGTCTTGATTCCTGTTTATGATTTATCCCGACTTGTTATAAGGATCCGTGCACTTTCATGTTGTTTATTTTTCATACTTTCATTATATCAAGCATCTGCATTTTTTATATAACATTTAAAATCACATAAAATATTTTAAAATATACATTGCATGGCCTGCATGTTACCCCTAACCCTGTCGTAGCATCCGCGCATCTTATTCTCATCCCGTTCAGCGTAACGGACCTGTTTGGATGGCTACGTTCACGTACGTGCATCCGTTCTTGGGGTATGCATTTTCGTTACCCGGATATCGCATTTTGGTTTTGGTTGACATATATATTATCAGTATTTTCAAACCATAATTTTAGACCCGACCCGGGCGTGTTTTGGACTATTTTTGTATTAACCAAAATCTCAAATTTAACCAATATTATATTTTAATATCTTTATAACTGTTTACGTTTTATAACTAAAATATATTTCAAAATATTTTTAAAATCCTAATTTAAAACAAACTCTATTTCAGTCTCTGTCTCTCATATATATATATTTATATTTATATATATTCTTTTTTTATTTTAATATATATATATTATTAACTCCCTAATCACACGTTCTCTCTCTCCCCTTCTTCTCAAATTTTTTTCCCGCCGCCTCAACTCGCGTCACTCGAACCCACGCTCGCGCTCTTCCCTCGCCTGGCCGTCGCCCCTCGCCGCCTCTACCGTCGCCGACACCCTCGACCTCGCCTCCTCTCCCGGCTCACCTTTCTCTCTCTCTTTTCCCTCTGCACACCCGTGAAAACCCAACCCAAGAACCCATCTTCACAACTGCCATCACCACCTTCGCCATCGTCGTCATCGCTCCGGCGACCCCTCGTCATCACCACGGCCTCCTCCTTCCCCTCTCTCCTCTCTCCTCGTCCTCATCCCCGAGCTCTTCTCTGCACAGAACCCACGCCAGCAACCCATCAGCGCCTGCACCCTCGCCGGAGCTCCGACCCCGTCGGCCTCACCCATTGCCACCACCTTCTCCCTCTCTCTCCTCTCTCCCACTCCACAGAACCTTTTCCCTGCACACCCGAGCCTCTCACCCGAAATCAAGAACCGCAGCCCCGCCTTGCCGTGAAACCTCGCCGGAACCCCCGACCTCGTCGTCGTTCCCTCACCTCCGGCGACCCTAACTTCATCCCATCATCATCCTCACCTCCAGCTTCTCCTCTTCCACTCACCTCTCCCCTTCTTACCCGACACCAAGAAACCCTGCACCTCCCCGTAGCCACTGCCCTTGCCGTGGATGTTGTCGTCGACGGCCCATCGTCGCCGTCGTCTCCCTTTGCCTCATCTCGGACTACAAAGCACCGATCCTAGACCACTCCCTTCTCTTTTTCTTCTTCTTCTTCTTCTTCTTCTTCTCTTCTTCTCCTTCTTGGTTTCTTGGGTTCCGATCGTTGCCGGAGCCGTGCTCGTCGCTGACGATCCGGGCGACCCTGTGGACGTCCACAACCAGCGTGGTCGCGTTCTCGCTTTGCCTGGTTCAGTTCTGTGCGCCACGTGTACATTGCGACGTTTACCCGACATCGGACGTAGCGTACACACCCCATTGTGAGATCCGTTCAGGCAAGTTTATCTTTCTACATGCTATGTTATTATAATTGCATCCATATTAATAATAATATTACCTGTTTATTTCATTGTGCATCCATATTACAATTTTACAGTTTTCGGATACCCGTATGCATCCATATCATTTAAAATATATATAGCTACATCTATAGAACATATTAATTCATGTTATTGTTATAGTAGTACCCCATACTAGATAATGTGCATCCCACATAGTCTTGGAGCTGTAGTTGTAACCTTTGATAGTTATTTATGCATCCATGCTTTATTGTGTATCCATACCATTAATTCTGCATACTTAGTTGCATGCCATATTACATTAACTCATATTATTATTACATTAGTACACCATGCTTGATAATGTGCATCCTACATTGTCATGATGTAACCCCTGATAGATATTTGTGCATCCATGCTTTTACTGTACATCCGTACTTTTACCCCGATTCAATACTTGCTACATTTTACTGTTGGGCACCCATGTGACACACCGGGCACTACCTGACATGACCTGATATACCATTACCTGACATGTTACCTGATTCTGTTTCTAATGCCAACAATCCTGACATGTTGTCCTGATGGACATATCCTGTTGTCTGTATAGACAAACATGTTCCTGCTTGTAACTCTAACACATAACTTCAGATTTATCAATACCTGACTTGAACACATAACTTGGGGGCATGGAGAAATCAATGATGAAACCTGACTTGTAACTCGACAGTTCGATGCTTATACTGATCAATTTTACGGGCTAGGCCAGCCCGGGGATGATGATGCTGACATCATTCATCTGTACGTGTTTCTTGTTTAGTGCCTAGCGGCATGTCTCGGATTCAGCCTGAGAATCTGGACCGTGGTCCCGGGTACGCACGGGATACTATTGAGTTATATCGATGATTCATCAAATTGATTTCACAGACTTGAGAGTAGTTAACCCAGTAGCACAGTTTAGTTTCACCGCTGCACTTCACCTATACTGTTACACTTCACTGTTCGATATCTTTGCTTACTTATTATATTTACCATTTATAATTCATGCCGGCATATCCTGTTACCCATTGATTATATTATTGTTTATATTGTGACGCGCTGACATCTGGGTTTTGCATGGCCCGGATCCGCTACCCTTGTCGCAGGCCGAGCAGGAGTACTTTAGCCGACAGGCCGAGCAGTAAGGACCCTGTTAGTATTCTAGTTTAGTGTCTTTTCAGCATTTTATTTCCTGATGTGAGCCCGTATTTGGGACGCACTTTCCAGATGTTATTGTTACTTGGATTTATTGCTTCCGCATATTATTTCTTGACTCTTTTATTCTGGCATATAGACATGTACTAGATAGTTTATTTCATTTCTACTGTTCTTGATATCTCTAGACAGCCGTAATGTGACTGTGGAGGGATGTTTCCTAGCCACAGGTAGCATGGTTGGCTCTGTCACGTGCCGATCTTAGCACACTTTGGGAAGCGGGGCGTGACAAGTGTCACCAGAGAACTGCCATCTGACGTTAGGTATAATACCATCTAGGAGTTCTCGGCGAGTCCGTCCAGTGTACTCAGTCTCCACTGAGCACCTGTATACCATCTCTGATATCAAACACCAATGGATATGGGATCATCCATCGCTCATAACATGGGTCGAGAAGCGTATACGCTAGTCTATTCTGATATATCGATGCCTCGTCTCGATACACCCATGTCTAGGAACATTAAAGGATGAACTTATGGACTACCATGGCCCCACTAATATGATCTGCATTATAATCCTGGTAGTCAAGTACACATCCTAAGGGCTTTACCAACATGTAACAATGAGACAGTATCAAGAGACAAGTTTACATGTTAAGATAAAGAGCAACCAAATAGCATACTATCATGTCGAGCAAGAAAGTCATCTTTATATATGTCCAAGCATCCACTATAATATACATCATATGTACAACGATGGCCTCTAGGGCATACATACAACTAACAAAATCAACATGATGAGATTATACCCTATAATCTGTACATTTATAGTCGCTTAATAAGTACCTGTGTGCAAGAAATTTTGACTTTATGTAATGACATAAAGTTAAAAAACCTATTGAAAAACCAGAAACTAACCGGCAGAAAAGAATTATGAGAATTTTGCAGCCAATTCACTATGAATTCTTCTCGAGAAAAGAGGAAGAGAAAGAAAAAGAGAAAAGAATCCCTTTCTCATCGTTTTTATAAAAGGAAGAAGAAATACCATCCTCCCAGAAGACCTTGAAAAGATCAAAAGGAAAATTATAGAAAAAAGCCTATTTATAAAAGACATTTTAATAAGTCTAAATCAAAGACTTCTGCCATTTGTTATAAGTGTTGTAAAGTTGGTCATTTTGCCAATAAATGTTATACGAAAATGAAAATTAAAGAAATAGCAGATGAAGAATTGAGAAAATATTTATAGAAGATTATGATCAATTTATCTGAATCAGAAGATTATGATTCTTACTCTATTTCTTCGTGTGATAATGACAACGAGCCTGAATGGTCAAACAAGTGTTGTTAACTATTATAAAGCCATTATAGAAATGAATGGTTTAAGTATTAATGTCATCAGTAAAGATAATAAGAAGACCATCTTAAAAATTATTGAAGATAATGGTCTTCAACAAGAGGCGAAAGCCAAACTTATTGAAGTTCTTCTAAAAAAATAAGGAGAAATCTCCTATTCCTGGAAATATTTATAGGTTTTCAGAAGTCTTTAAAAGACAACGTCAACGAGAAAATAAGCCCGTCACTTTGCAAGTTTTGTAAAAAGAGATTAATAATATCAAAATAGAAGTCAGGAAGTTAAAAACTCAAAATAATGACATTATACTTGGACATTCTAATATAGAATGTAAAAATTTTACAATTGGAGAAAGCTTTCAAATGAGAATCTCCTCTGAAGTTCCTCAAATGAGAATTTCCTCTGATCAAGAAGTAGTAGAACCTTTTCTACAAAGTTTTGATCTTATACTTACCCAAAAGTGATATATTAGGGTTACTTTAATCATTAATGATAATTTAGTAATTCAAGATTTAATAGCTCTCGTAGATAGCGGTGCTGATAGATCTCTGGATCTCCTTCAGATGTTACCTTCCGTTGATCTGCAGCGAGCGCTGATGGATGGCTTAGATTGAGTTGGAGGTTGCCTCCTGGAGCGTGTGGATCTCAATGGACTTGAGGTGGTTGAGGCCGAGCTATCTGCAAGGAAGTCCCGGGATGGTTGTGCCACCGAGGACCCTCCGATGATCAAGTTAGACGGGTTATTTTGGCAGAGTAACGGCCTATTGGGATAAAATTGGCTTACTTGAGTCGTCTGAGAGAGGGGTTTATATAGTGGCAGCTATGGGCAGGCGGGCGCAAGATTCACGCCGGCCGTTACGCCCGCGTGAAAGGCGGGATTCCCCATTAATGGCGAGATATGCTCGTTAATGGGGGAACGCGATAGCGCAGAACGCGGGATCATGGGCGGTGGATATCTCGCATCTGGCGAGATTCACGGAGCCGTGGCTGAGACGCCTGTGATCGGTGTTGTGGTTCGGTCGATGAGACCGAGGAAGATAAGCTCGGCGGGAGGCTCGGGAACGAGCGGGAAGCCGAGGCATCTTGGATATGTGATAGCTCGGAGGCAAGCTGGAGGGCTGAGGGAACTCAGCGTGTGGGGGGCTCCGGGATGAACCGATGGTTGTTTGTAAGGTGATCGTAGGAGTGGTCTGGAAGGCCACCGAAGGTCGGGAACATTCTCGTGTCGGAAGCCTGGGGTATGCTTCCAACGTACCGATCTTGATCCCATCATGTAAGCTCTGGGACACGTCATCTGCCACATGTCATGATCTGGGGAATCACCGGTATCGAGCATCATCATTAGCCCCTCACTCTCGTCTCGACCCATTCATGGGTCGGGTCGAGAGTGGTCTGACCGGTACCCGGGGTAAGCTCTTATTTGAATATATCGTCGGTGTGCATTCCCGGGCAATTAGTTGTATTTTCTTGATGACGTCAGCGGATCAGGGGAGAGATCTCGCATTAAAGAGGAAGCGCCGGTTCGTGCGTACGTTCGTCGAAACGCCAGCCCACGTGTTTGGCGCTGGTTGGCTGACGTGACGGGTTGCAGGTGTTCTTGCACCCGATGGGACGCGCCCAATGCGCGTGCGACAGGTGGAGCGCCGATGGCCGTTGAATGCAAAGTGTTGTTTTAGAGGGAGACGGTCGGCGCTGTAGGACGCGTACATCGGCTGCTATAAATAGAGGTGGAATCCTCTTCAGGGTCCATACCTCACCATAATTTCCTCGTCCCTTTGCATGTTAGCTCGGCGCTCTTCTCCTTAGGTCGGGATCCTTGCATATCCTCTTCTGAGGACTCCTCCTTTTGATCAGGTTAGATGTTTTCTACCGAGGAGTCTGTAGAAATAGTCCGGGTAGAGTCTAGGGAGTCTTCTGCAGCTTCCTCTTCCGCTTCTTCTTCTTCTTCGTCTGAGTCGGAGTCCCCCCAGGAGGTTAGGGTTAGTCATGCTTTCCAGGGTCGTGCGACGGGGGTGATCCCCAGAGCGTAGGTTAGGGGCGTCCGTGACGCGTCGTCCATATTGAGTCATGCGGACGAGCTTGCTACCATCCGGGCTCGCTTCCACATTCCTCCCGGCTACTTGCTTCGTTTGGCCAGAAGAGGGAGAGGGCAGACCAGGTGCGGGACAAGGAGATTGCCTTGTACCTGGAAGCCTTTTGGGCCGGGATGTGCCTGCCCTTCTCCCCCGAGGTGAGTGCAGCGTTGAATTGTTTTGAGTTAGCCCTGGTCCAGTTAGTGCCGAACTCTTGGAGGATTCTCCTCGGGTTCCTAGTCCTGTTGAAATTGCGGGAGATCCCTTTCAGTCGGAGCCTTCTCGTTTCCTCCCTCTGCTACAAAAATCACCCCGGCACTCGCAGGGCCGAGCCGAGCTGGGTATATATTTCTTTTAGAAAGCACCGAGGAGGTGCTGCCGAGTCGGGGTCGTCATCGTACCTTCTTCTATCCACGAATGAAAGAAGAAGTTTTTGTTTGTCGAACCATCTGAGGGTGAGGATTGGCCTGTGCCCATCCGGTGGCACAGGGCCAACTTCCCGCGGGTGAGGCGGTCGAATGATCCCGACGCGGTGGCGATGTCGGAGTGGGAGCCCCTCACTCGGGCCGATGTGTTGCTGTCTGAGCAGGCCCTCAGTTGGGCCGGGCTCAGCCCCGCTCAATTTGCGGGTAAGTTAGGAGTTTTTTTGGGTGACTTGTTTAGACTTGTGTATTCTTCCATTTTTTCAGATATTGCTGACTCCTTCTTTGTATTTTCGTCTTACGCAGAACCCATGGATATGTCTAAATTTCGGGCGGCCCTGGTTGGGCAGAAGAAAGGGAAGAAGGCCGGAGGTGCTGGCCCCTCTCGCCCGTCTTCGGCTTCACCGGCGGCCGTCCCGGCCAGGCGATCGAGCATGCCCCGGGCCTCAAAGTCCAGCCAAGTGCCGGGCCGAAAACGCACTCGGGAGCAGGAGCCCCGGGTTTTGGAGGCGAGACTGGTTCTCCTTCGTCTCTCCTCAAGAGGTACCATAAGATGGTGCCCCACTCCCCGGCTTCCTCGATCATCATGGACGAAGGGGAGCTTCGTTTTGAGGTGCCCTCGGGGCTTTTTGTCACCGACAGCATGCTCTCGGAGATGGAAAGGTCGGCCGGGGGCAGAATCCCTCGGGGGACCCTCAGGGCCCAAATGGCGGCCATAGCCCACGAGGCCGTGCAGGTCAGCGTTCGCACCTCACTTGGGTCTTCATTCAGTATTTTTGTTCGCAATATTGGGTTCCCTATTTCTCTTTTTGACCCTCCTTTATTTTCTTCAGGTCCTTCAGCACTGCGCTCTTGTCGTCAACATGGAGGACGAGGAAATTGCCCCGGCGATGCAGGCCGCGGGCGAGCTCTCCTCGCAAGAGGAGAGCTCCAGGTTGGAGCTGCAAGCGGCGATGGAGAGGGTTGCTGCCCTCGAAGACCGGGCGGCGGCTAGGGATCGGGAGATCGCTAGCTGCCGAGAGGCCGCCCGAGCCGCCGAGGCTAAGCTGGAAGACTTCAGGGTGCTTGTCGCCACCCTGAAGAAGACGACGAACACCCTCCGGAGGGAGAGCGAGGCGGCGAAGGAAGGAGTGAGGTGTGCTGACCTCCGAGCGTCGAAAGAGATGGAGAACTACCAGAAGTCGGACCAGTTCTATGCCGACCTGGCTCAAGCTGCTGCCCTCATTTGGCATAAGGCCCTCGACGCCGTCAAGACCCTGATGCCGGAGTTTCCTGACGGCAAGCTCCGGTGTGAGTACTCCCTCGGGGATGAGGAGCAGGGGAATGCCCCCAGAAGCGCCGCACGGGGAAGGGCTCCTGGTGTGAGCGCTGGGGAGGAGTCGGTTCCCCCGGCTCCCAGCGCCGAGGCTCCTGCGATGGGCGCCGATCTTCAAGATGCAACCCCGGTCGTGGTGGTGGATGCTGAGCTCATCAAGGTTCTTCCCGGACCCGAGGCCTGAGTCTCCTCGCCTCCTTATTTTTGCGCTAAAATTTTGTAAGCCTCCGGGCATTTTTGTAAGGCTGGGGAGCCCATAATACCTCTGTAAAGACTTCTGGCTTTGTGAATAAAATCTTTTTGCAGTGTTCTTTGTGTGCATATTTTCCCTTTGTTTGTGGTTAAATCTCTATTTGTGCGGTACCGCTTTCATGATGCGTTAGCTCGGAGGTCGGTTTTTCGTCTGGCAGTCGCGCGTCGAGTTGAATTCAACCATTTGCCAAGTGTGCGAAGACCGGTGCAACGTCGGTATTTCCATGGCCCCGAACTCGAGGTGGGGATCGCTTAGTAAAGATGTGCAGGAAGTTGACCAGGGAAGCTGCTCGATGGCCCTTTGGTGAGGGCTTTGGTCCTTAGCGTCGTTGGGTAAGAGGTTACCAGCCAAATATGGACCGAGCAGGGAAGCTGTGTTAGTTGTATGCATGCCCTAGAGGCCATTATTGTACATGAGATGTATATTATAGTGGATGATGGGACATATATAGGGAGGACTTTCTTGCTCGACATGATAATACGCTATCTGGTTGCTCTTTATCTTAACATGTATACTTATTGTCTCTCTATTACATGTTGATAAAGCCCTTAGGATGTGTACATGACGATCATGATTATGATGTAGATCATACTAGTGGGGCCTGGGCAGTCCATAAGTTCATCCTTCAATTGTTCCTAGTCGAGAGAATATCGAGACAGGGCATCGATATTCCAGAGTAGACTAGCGTATGCGCTTCTCGACCCATATGATGGGCGATGGATGATCCCATATCCATTGGTGTTTGACATCAGATATCGTATACGGGTGCTCGGTGGAGACTGGGTACACTGAACGGACTCGCCGAGAACTCCTAGATGGTATTATACCTCACGTCAGATAGCAGTTCTCTGGTGACACTGGTACAGGTTAGTCTGTCAACCCGAGATCGTCATAGAGTCTTGTGTGTCTCCCACTGTGCTTTGATTTCTACCCTACCACGGCTCTACTGAATTGTGCAAACAGGTGGTTTTTGGGTACAGTCCCGAGTCACATAGAGGCAATGAGCGATAGGAGGAGATTTCGTCTCTCCCAGTATTGGGGGTTGATATTGCGCTATACTCGTTTGGCCATAACTGGAAATCCCTGACCAGGGTAGATGAGATTTACTGGTAAGTGTTATCAATAGTTTCTCGACCCGTTATGGACCTTGCATCGGCATGTCTTATCAAACTATTGGGGTCTGATATTTACCATCCCTAGGCGAGATATGCGACATATCGGACGAAGAGACCGGACTGTATGGTAGTGTTACTGATTGGATTCACAGGAATATGAGCAGGCTTACTTGTTGATCTTCTGATCGCTCAATACCTAGATGGCCGTTACGTTTAGCTAACCGCTTGCGGCTTGTGGGTGTTTGATATGATCATCACCTACTGCCGGCGTATTGACGAGTCTTTAGAGTCCTACACAGAGGTTTCCTGGTTCATGCGAAACAAAGTGGGAGCACATATGTGATATGTGCAGGACTGAGATTAATGCGAGTATGTGATACCGTATTCTATTCTCGCGATTTGTGTCATCGGTCGGTTATATGTGATATAGCCGGGTTATCGAATCAAGTGTTGATTCGATAAGTTGATATATATAATATTAGTCGGTTATATGTGATATAGCCGGATTATTAAATCAAGTGTTGATTTAATAATCTAATGTATAATTATATATTTGATATATTAATTTACATTAACTAGTATTAGCTCACTTAAGTATATCTTTTTCTCACTTATGTTTGCATTAGTATATATGTGATATATATTAGTGTACATTATTTTGTGTCATGTTAAATGATACATGCAACATGGGTGTATGAGACTCACGCCATGCTTAAAATAATGTAAGGTTTTTATTTATTTAAAGTAAACCAAATTAGTGGAAATTAGTCATATGGTTGAAGCTTGTAGAAGTTTGTGGAACCATTGACCAAGTCCACTAATTTTATTTTACTTATAGATATTTATTAACCTAACCATTATCGATTAGCCATGGTTTATTCTCTACATGAGTTAGTGAATGACACTAACTCACCCATGGTTGCTATTCTCACCTCATGAGTTTCATTTTCTCTTGACCACTTCATCTACTTCTTCATGAGAAAAAGCTTGCTAGCTTTTTTCTAAGTGAGAAAATATTGTGAGAAAATTAAATCTAAAGTGAGCCCATTTTCTACTTCATCATTCTCTACTATATTAGCCATTTAGTTTAGAGTGTTTGCTTCTCTAATCTACCATTAGTGAAGAGGTAGCATGAGCTTGAGTCTCCTCGACGTAGATCATCTTCGGTCTCGAAGACTTCAAGCAAGCTTGTTCATTTCTTCATGTGAACCTATACTAGAGTTCGGGAGATCACTACATGGAGCGAAGGGACTACTACACGGAGCTTTAGAAGTGAAGGACCGGTCTATAAAGGTTGTATTACTCATTCACTTGGTTGTAATGCTTAATTACATACTAGCTTAACTCTTAAAACTCTAGTTAGATCCTTGGCATGGGTTGCATAGCTCTCTAGGTTTTTTAAAATTGTATACTTGATGTCCCAAAAAATCCTAGTTAGGGTGCTATGGAACCCAGCAAGCTGCTCGGTGGCCTCTTGATGAGGGATTTGATCCTTGGTGCGGGAGGGCATGGAATGGCCTGCTAAGGATGGACCGAGTAGGGTTGATGCTCGGTAGCCTCTTGATAAGGCCTTTGATCCTTGGTGTCGTTGGGTAAGAGATTACCAGCCAAGGATGGACCGAGCAAGGAAGCTGCTCGGTGGCCTCTTGATGAGGACTTTGATCCTTAGTGCGGGAGGGCATAGGATGGCCTGCTAAGGATGGACCGAGCATGGTTGCTGCTCGGTGGCCTCTTGATGAGGGCTTTGATCCTTGGCGTCGTTGGGTAAGAGATTACCAGCCAAGGATGGACCGAGCAGGGAAGCTGCTCGGTGGCCTCTTGATGAGGGTTTTGATCCTTAGCGCTAGAGGGCATGGAGTGGCCTTCTATGGATGGACCGAGCAGGGTTGCTGCTCGGTGGCCTCTTGATGAGGGCTTTGATCCTTAGCGTCGTTAGGTAAAAGATTACTAGCCAAGGATGGACCGAGCAGGGAAGCTGCTCGGTGGCCTCTTGATGAGGGCTTTGATCCTTAGCGCGGGAGGGCATGGAGTGGCCTGCTAAGGATGGATCGAGCATGGTTGCTGCTCGGTGGCCTCTTGATGAGGGCTTTGATCCTTGGCGTCGTGGGGTAAGAGATTACCGGCCAAAGATGGACCGAGCAGGGAAGCTGCTCGGTGGCCTCTTGATGAGGGCTTTGATCCTTAGCGCGAGAGAGCATGGAGTGGACTGCTAAGGATGGACCGAGCAGGGTTGCTGCTTGGTGGCCTCTTGATGAGGGTTTTGATCCTTGGCGTCGTTGGGTAAGAGATTACCAGCCAAGGATGGACCGAGCAGGGAAGCTGCTCAGTGGCCTCTTGACGAGGGCTTTGATCCTTAGCGTGGGAGGGCATGAAGTGGCCTACTAAGGATGGACCAAGCAGGGTTGCTGCTCGGTAGCCTCTTGATGAGGATTTTGATCCTTGGCGTCGTTGGGTAAGAGATTACCAGCCAAGGATAGACCGAGCAGGGAAGCTGCTCGGTGGCTTCTTGATGAGGGCTTTGATCCTTAGCACGGGAGGGCATGGAGTGGCCTGCTAAGGATGAACCGAGCAGGGTTGTTGCTCGGTGGCCTCTTGATGAGGGCTTTGATCCTTGGCGTCGTTGGGTAAGAGATTACCAGCCAAGGATGGACCGAGCAGGGAAGCTGCTTAGTGGCCTCTTGATGAGGGCTTCGATCGTTAGCGCGGGAGGGCATGGAGTGGCCTGCTAAGGAAGGACTGAGCAGGGTTGCTGCTCGGTGGCTTCTTGATGATGGTTTTGATCCTTGGCGTCGTTGGGTAAAAGATTACCAGCCACAGATGGACTAAGCAGGGTTGCTGCTCGGTGGCCTCTTGACGAAGGCTTTGATCCTTAGCACGGGAGGGCATGGAGTGGCCTGCTAAGGATAGACCGAGCAGGGAAGCTGCACGATGGCCTCTTGATGAGGGCTTTGATCCTTGGCGTCGTGGGGTAAGAGATTACCAGCAAAAAATGGACTGAGCAGGGAAGCTGCTCGGTTTTGTGAGGTTCTGTCCGACCTTCCCTGGTGTGTAAACATCAGGAAGAGTGACCGTCGTGGGCGGCACGTGTCAGGAACGCATGGGGGAGACGTAACGTTTCGAAGAGCCGCGTCAGCTCCGCCACGTGGCGGTGCGGTATTGGAACAATTTTGGTGGATCCCAGGATTCGCGTCTATGCGCGCGCGAATTTAGGTCCTTAGGGGTTATAAATAGAGAAGAGTGTGTTGCCCATACTTAGGCTTGCCCCCCGAAGCATAATAACGGACGGATTCCCTTTCTCCATTCCCGAGATCATTTCCTTCGAAGACGTGTATCTGTATGATCAGCTGATCTCCGAGGATACGTTGCAGGCGGTGATTCGGCACGTTGAGGATCATGTCGGTCGCCTGCTTCCCCGACGATCACCCCTACTCCAGCTGCTGATGTACTCAATCTGGAAGGCATCGCCGGGGCTGCACAACCCCTTGTTCGAACAACTGAAGGACGAGGCGGTTGGCAAGCTGAGATCATTATGTTGTCTCGGCCTAATTTCGAAGAGTCGGCGGGATCGATCAGTGGCACTCGTCCTCGAGTGTTACCGATTGAGGCATCTCGCCGATGGGTGCCCGCCCGTAAAGCTTTCTGGCCCGTCCGTGGCCACGAGGGTTCACGGACAGCATCAAAGGCAGAGGTCCGAGGCGGCAAGGGCTCGGCTGGCAGAAATTTCTTCGGAGTACCACGAGCAATGTTTCTTGCACCCCCTTCCCCCGCTGTTGTAAGAGTTTTTTTTTCTCTTTTTGATGTAAGGCTGAGGAGCCCACAATACCTTTTGAATGAATAAAATTCTCTTTTTTGCAATACTCTATTGTTTCCTTCTTATTATTTAAATAAAAAGAACTTTAGAAAGATTTGCATCGCTTTAAAGAAGAAACATACATTCGATTAACCAAGCGTTGGTACGTAGCCCCGGCGTTTTTGAGGCCGAAGGGCATCGCCTTATAACAGTATACCCCCCCCCGGTCCGTTGTGAATGCGGTGAGATTCTCGTCCGCCGGATTCATACGGATCTGGTTGTTGCGGCGAAGCAAATCTTTTGCAGTTTATTAGTCCCCGTAGGCCCGACCTATCCCGCCTTGGTCGAGTGGGAACTTCATCGCTAGGCAGTAGGTCGATATCTGTGCTCGGAGGGAGTTCAGCGTCGGGCGACCTAGGAGGACGTTGTAGGCCGATGGAGTTCTTGTGACGATGAACTCCACATGCACGGTGCGTATACGGCCCGCCTCCCCGATGTTAAATTGGAGGGTGATTACCCCTTCCACCGGGATGGAGTGGTTAGTGAACCCCGACAGGATGTGGACGGTCGGCCTTAGATCCGACAGGGTGAGTCTCATACGCAGAAAGCAGTCATAAAAGAGAATGTCCACCGAGCTTCCCGAATCGACCAATATCCTCTGCACTTCGTAGAGGTGGACTCGGGTTGTGATTACTAGTGGGTCGTTGTGAGGGAGGGATATCCCGTGGAGGTCCTCCTCGGTAAAGACGATTGGCTCGGTCGCTTTAGCCTTCTTCCTCGGGTGGCTGCCAGTCCCTTCGATCGGTAAGGGGGGTCGCGTCCCGTCGGTCCTCGTCGTACCCCCCGCTGATATGACCATGATATGGCCGATTGTCAATTCGCCGGGAGGGGGATGGTGCTCTTGCTCACGGTCGGCTTGCCGCTTGTCTCGCAAGTAAGTTGCCAGGTGCCCCGAGCGGATTAACTCCTCGATGTAGTCTCGAAGCTGCTTACAGTTCTCAGGGGTATGGCCCTGCGACCTGTGGAAAGCGCAGTAGGGGCCCCGGGTACGCTTTGCCGCCCTATTCGAGATTGGGGGGAGTTTGAAGAACCTTTCGCCCTTGGCCTCCTCCAATAGTACTGGGAGACGTTGAGCGGGGTGTACTCCTGAAACTTCGGGGAGTAAGGATTTGGCCGCTCAATCTTCTTTTTCTCCTCCTTGATCCTTTTCTTATGATCGTGTTGCTCTGTCCGGGGCAGGTTGACGTTCACCTTGGACTCAAGCTGGATCTCTCGTTCTGTCCAGGCCTTTACCTCGGCCATAGTCTTAGGTTGCGCTAATGCAAAAGAGCATAGCCACTCCTTGTGCCTAAGACCCGACCTAAGGGTCGTAATGATCGTCTCGTCCTGGTGCTAGGGGACCTCGAGGAGGGCATTGTAGAAGCGGGGTGACGTATCCTTTGTTCCCGCTCTTTATGGTGAAGAGATGATCAACGGTCCGCTTTTGCCGTCTGTTCCCGACGGAATGACCGAGGAACTGGGTGGCCGGCTTATCGAAGGTAGAGATTGAGCATGGCGCGAGTCCTCGGAACTGGTCTCGTCCGGAGTGGATGAGAGCGGCGGGGAAAACACGGCATTGGGCGGCGTCGGAATTATCCTGGAAACTCATCTCGGCCGTGAACGCGTCCAAATGGTCTTTCGGGTCGGACTTCTCGTCGAAGAGGGAGACCTTCGGGGGCTTGTTCCGGGAGGAGACGTGCACGGCGAGTAGTTCTTTGGTGAAGGGTTTCGTGAGCGAGTCGGCGCCATATTTAGCCCCGTCGCTTGAAGGACGATTTTACCGATGTATGCCCTCGATCTTCTTTTCGAGGGCGTCGAGCCTGCCGTGGTATCCCGACGATTCGGCATACTCTGATTTATGGCCTCTGCTGCTAGCGATCCGCGTCTGACCACGGCTCCGGTTCCGCTCGATGAGGTTTCTGAGGTCCCCTGGCGAGGTCGTTTTCGAGCTGCCGTGGTGAGTCCCGTCCGTGCGCCCCCGTCGAGGGAGAGGGTGCCGGTCATGCCTGGGAGCAGGCGAGCTGACCGAGACCTCATCAGGAGGGACAGGAGCGCGAGGGGCTTCAGGGCAGCGCGCTCTCGCGAGAGACCTCGGTGTTGAGTTGTGCGGCGCCCAGCGAGTCATTGAATTGGTCGCCACAGGGGACAGCGAGGTGGTGCTTGGTCATGCCGACGTGGGCAGCGGCTTCTCTCCCTCTGTAGGGGTTTCGATCCCGAGATGGGGGAGCGGCGACCTCGAGAGTTTGCCAGGCCGTCTGGACACGGATGAGCGCATCCACGAAAGACGCGAGTCGATCTATTTGAGCGGATAGGGCATGAATGGCGTTCGGGGGAGGAGGGGATTCTCCCTCGTCTCCACTGCTGGGAGGGCGACGGCTAGTGCTTGGATCGTCGCGTTGATCGCTCGCCATGAGGTTGAGATCGGAAGGTGAACTTTCGTTGAGTGGAACTGGACGTTCCCACAGACGGCGCCAACCGATGGATCTCTGGATCTCCTTTAGATGTTACCTTCCGTTGATCTGCAGCGAGCGCTGATGGATGGCTGACATTGAGTTGGAGGTTGCCTCCTGGAGCTTGTGGATCTCAATGGGCTTGAGGTGGTTGAGGCCGAGCTACCTGCAAGGAAGTCCTGGGGTGGTTGTACCACCGAGGACCCTCCGACGATCAAGTTAGACGGGGTATTTTGGCAGAGTAATGGCCTATTGGGATGAAATTGGCTTAACTGAGTCGTCTGAGAGAGGGGTTTATATAGTGGTAGCCATGGGCAGGCGGGCGCGAGATTCACGCCGGCCGTTACGCCCATGGTGTTACGCCCGCGTGAAAGGCGGGATTCCCCATTAATGACGAGATATGCTCGTTAATGGGGGAACGCGATGGCGTGGAACGCGGGATCATGGGCGGCGGATATCTCGCGTCTGGCGAGATTCACGGAGCCGTGGCTGAGACGCCTGTGATCGGTGCTGTGGTTCGGTCGATGAGACCGAGGAAGATAAGCTCGGCGGGAGGCTCGGGAACGAGCGGGAGGCCGAGGCATCTTGGATATGTGATAGCTCGAAGGCAAGCTGGAGGGCTGAGGGAACTCGGCGTGTAGAAGGCTCTGGGGCGAGCCGATGGTTGTTTGTAAGGTAATCGTAGGAATGGTCTGGAAGGCCACCGAAGGTCGGGGACATTCTCGTGTCGGAAGCCCGGGGTATGCTTCCAACATACCGATCTTGATCCCATCCTGTAAGCTCTGGGACACGTCATTTGCCATGTGTCATGATCTGGGGAATCACCGGTATCGAGCATCATCAGGTGTAGATCTTAACTGCATTAAAGAGAGAATAATCCCTATAGAATATTGCGAGAGAACTACTCAAATTTTGAGTACGTCAGATAATAGTGCCTTAACTCCACCTTATAAGGTGTCAAACGTCAATATATGCAATGAAGACATTTGTTTGTCATATCTTTTTATTATAGCAAAGGAAATTACTCAGCATATCATATTAGGAAGACCATTCCTTAGTAAGATAATACTGATTGAGAAAATAGATTCTCAGAGAATTTATACCAACTATAAAGGAAAATCGGTGAAGTTTCGTTTATAACCGATTCCAATGTAAAAATCCTTATCGAGGTAAAAGAGACTTACCTTAAGGAAAATCAGATTAATTTTATGAAAAAAGAAATATCTTCTATACATATTAATAAACAGCTCAAGTCAATCCCAGTGAAACAGAGAATTGAAAAACTTGAAAATGAGCTTATAACTCAAATTTGGAATGATCTTCCTAATGCCCTTTAGGATAAGAAACAATATATTGTCACTCTTCCTTATATTGAAGAATTCAATAAGAAACATATTTCCGATCCTACAAATCCTTTTGATATATTTAACTTTTAATTTGATTTTTTATAAACTTAATTCAATTTCTCTAAACTTAATATTCAATTTCATATAAACTTATTTTGATTTTTCTAAACTTAATTTTACACGTAATTTTTTTTGGTTTTTGACGTCATTCATTTTAGGTTAAAAATTTTAGTATAAGAAATCAAATCAAATCTTATTATATCAATACTTTTTGTAACAAAAGATTTTTTTTGTTGATAAATAAATCATGCCGTATTCTATTTAAATTTTATGGAAATCAAACTTATGATTAAAAACCAAGTCAATCAAATCATGTTATATACTTTTGTAATTAAATAAAATCTTTTATTTATATATAAATCATGCACATGCTATTTAAATTTGATGAAAATCAATTTTTTTTAGAAATTCAAATTCAAGTTTTGGCACAAACTAAAGTTTGATAACAATAATCTTCACAAATCTGTAACTTGTAATAATTCTTTAAAACCAAAAAAACTTTTCAAGAAGAAAATTAAATCACTGTGTTTATTAGGGTATTTTATAATTTACATGATCATGGGGCGTTATATTTTTTTAATTTAAATTAAAATATAATTGTGTAATGAAAGAAAATGTTTTATTGATATAATAAAATCTCAGCAATCCCCTGAAGAAAAGGGGTAGAAAAATCTCAGTAAGCTGCTGGTTCTTGCGTTGCGTTCATTTTGCCGGCGCTGTAAATTTTGAAAGCTTCTAGGGTTTCCTTTTCCTCGCGCTGCTACACAGTTGAAAGAGGGAATTCCACTTCATGGAGATCGAGCCCTATCTCCTTCTTCAGCGTTACCGCCGTGATCGCCGCAAGCTGCTCCAATTCGTCATTTCGAAAGATATAACCCGAGACTCCTTCGATTTTTCTTCCGTCGATTTGGATACTGTCAGCGTCGATTATGTCCTTGAGTGCGCACAATCTGGTAACTTGCTGACTCAATTCATTGGGTTTTGGTTTTTCCTTGTAAAAGTTTTGTTCTTTTGGTTTGAATGTTGTTGGTGAGTTTTTGTTTGGTGCTCAGGTGGAGGGTTTGATGCCTCGGAAGCCACAAAGAGGTATTTCGATGAGTGGGATTATCCGATTACGGTAAGGGGCCGATTTTATTTTATCTTGATTCTAAGGTTTAGGGTTTATGCGTCTCTGAATTTTACTACTATAATTCGAAAAGGGGGGAAAAAGTGAATTTTGGGTGGGTGGATTGAGAAGGATATGGCGATTGTTACCCAAGACTAAAGAGTTGTAGAAAACTTAAAGTTGGGTTTTTGATCATGCGTCGATAGACTCAGCACTCAGCTTCAAAACATCTATTTGGGTGCACTTGTTAAGGATGAGAGAGTCGGTCGGTCATGAGAATTCTGACAAGTCACATGTCCAAGACATGCAACCAATGATAAAGAGGAGAGGAGGAGACCAATGAAAGAAAAACCACTGTCTGATGGCTACTGTCTACATGCTTTCCTTCAACTAAACCTCTCATCCTTCTCTATATTAACCGGGCAAGACTACCATTGTTAATGGTGATTCCTTTAGGAAATATAAGTTGCATCATGAGGCCATGATATGCTTAAATTCGATGTTTGACTATTGGAATATATATTTTTTCTTTGAAAAGTTATGACGTTGTCACCTATCAGTATGCGGTCTAACATATCACCCGAATAAATACAAAGAACAACCTTGAATGTTAGAATCGTGCAGTAGTGTAAGATGACAGCCATGAAAAATAAAATGGAAAAGGGTGTTCTATCATTTTTGTAGAATGCTAGAAGTAAAAATGAAACAGGAGAGAAAACATGGGGGATGAGTGAGTGAACATTATGGTTTCTAACTTACAATCTGGGTTCTGGAGAACGAATTTCCTTTTTAACTTGCTAGAATAGCTCATAATGACAGACACATGACAACAAAACTTTAGGGGCACTGACCTGATATTTTTTCCCAGCTACATTATTTAAAAAAAAAATTAGTGGCTATGACTCAAGTACTTGACAAATGGGGATCTGATAAATTTTTAAAAGCTATGGATCAAATACTTTTCAAATGAAGATCTCATTAATTTTTCTTTGTTATGCTTGTGCACTTCTTAAACCGTAAATATGTAAAAACTTACATTTAAAATTGGTTTATGTTTTCCTGTTTAAGACTCATCTATGCCTACATCTTTTTTGTAGATGGACCTATCGTCTGGAAACTCATTCTTTCTTCTTTCAAAACCAGAGTTGTCTGGTTCTCCACCTCGAAGGGCTGCCCCTCAGATTGGTGTCCCAGTAACATCTAATACCTCATACACAACAGAACAAAGATCGGATTTTGCTGACAGAGAAATTGAGAAATCTGGGACTGAAACTATTGCTGGAGATCTTGCTGAGAACTTAGTTCCCAATAAATTAGTTAAAGATGCAAATATGCTCACTTTAGGTTTACCCCCTTTGAGCACAGGTAGCTCATCATTTTCATACGCCCGTTCATTCATTGGAATTAAGGTCATGAGATATTTAGTTTTGATGTGTACATTGGTCTCAGGGCTTTCCAGTTAATCCACAATTTTGCTTTTGAATTTTTCTTATACAGAAAGATCCTATTTTTCCTATTTAACTGATCGGTAGTTTTAGGAATTTTGAAGGATTATCTGATGACGACATGCGAGAAACAGCCTATGAAGTGCTTCTAGCTTCTGTAGTGTTCTCTGGGTATGTATCTTTCTCACGCATACCCACACACACTTACACGCACAACCACAGATGCGTGTGCACACTCACAATCACACACCACCCTCATCCACCCCACCTCCACCCCCACCCCACCCCACCCTCCATACAGGTTCATGCTTAATGTTTTTCGTACATCCCCATCACTTGTGGAGCAAATATTTGTGCACTACTAGGGTTGAAGTACCTCCCTTGGAAAAGAAAAAGAAAGAGAAGTCCAAATTTGTTGTGGGGCTAAAGTTGAAGAAAGATGGATCAAGTTTACGTGAACAGTCAGAGGATGGGCTTGCTGACTTGCTTGATGTTATACGTGGTCAGATGGAGGCAAGTCCTTTCCCATTTAAATTATCCAATGGGTTATATTCTTATATATTTCCATTCCTTTAATTCTCATTTGTATTTAATTGTAAATGTGGAGAATAAAGTTTGCCTTCTGGTATCAACTTCTGAACTTTAGATTTGGTATCATGTTCATGGAATTTTTATTTCATATCTATAACAATGGTATGCGAGATTAGTCTGCACCATCAACTCTAACATTGTATACTTATTTATTTATAAACCTACTTTTTAGGACTTGTTCCCTTAACTACTATAACAACCTTAAATTTTAATAGATGAGCAAGTGAGGTTTCTGTATTTTCGTAGATCAATCGTATATGTACTTTTCCTTGCTTTGTGAATAAGTCAGTTAACAAATGGATTAATGGTTCTATGTTGTACTCCCATGAGGTATATGTATCATTTTATTTCAGAAGTTAACTTTAAATCCGTATAGTGAACTGCATTTGATTTATTCTGTTTTTTTCTTTTCAACCTGACCTTTTGCAACTTAATTATCTTTTGATAGTTTTTGACGCCTTGTGATAAAGTTGGTATATTTCATGGAAAGCTTTGATGGAAAAGGTGCTTCAGTTTTCAATATTTACTTTTTTGTGGGTGATGATGTCATGTCAATGGTATGCCCGAGTATTTAACCACAATAAGTCAGCTCAAGCTGATAGCAACAGATCCTATTATTCAGTTACCTTCAGTCCATTTAAGTTTAAATTCCTACTGTTTATCGGAAATCGTAAAATCCATTCTTTGTCTCATATTAACATAATGAAACACTGAAACACCATAAGGCAATTCTTCCAGTATACATTTCAGAATTAAAATATCTGTTTAAACAGGATGCAAAGCTGTGCAGGATTATTAAGAAAATATATTATGTTAATAGATGATAGTTGTTTGTAACCTTTAAAATCAATTTGCGAGATAAATAATTCTGTATCATTTGTGCATGGCATGGAGAATGAATAATCCTTCCTGTTTATCATTTCCCTGAGAGTCTAAATGCTTCAATCCATACTGTAATTATCTACATTGAGTCTGTACACTAAAGTTTATGTAATAACCTGGTCTTAAGTTAATTACATTTGAGGAGTCAGTTATGGTATTTTACATGGTATTTTAATAGCCATGTTCCGTAATAGCCAATATAAACACTGATGCTGAATTTCAATCGAGAAATTAGGGAGAGTGGACAAAATATAAACGAGTTGTAATTAAGGTTGAGGCCTCATTAACTTTTCCTATTTGCAGTATTCACTACTTTTATTCTTTGCTCTTCTTTTGCTCGGTGGATGCCCCGGATTCAGTGATGGGAAGATGGAAGGTCTAGAGAACTGATTTTGAAGAAGATAAGGGTAACCCATGAATAAGAAGTGGCCATGGTACATGATATAGCTTACTTTGACCACACCGGGAGATATTGATTTAGTGGGGGGTTTGACTTATTAGATGCTCAATTACTTTGCTCACTGTGAAATAATTAAATTATAAGCGGCCTCTTCTGCAAGGAGAATATGACCTTTCCGTTGTAACTCCACCTTACCCTTTAATATCGTACTGTCGCGAGACTCGCGACTGCATAATGGAAGCAATAGGCATACTCATAGCCATATGAACATCCTCAAAAGAACAATCCGCCAATACACAACTACTAACAATGAACCACTTACCATTATTACATTAGAATGTAATGTGGTGTACATTTACCATTATTCCTCTCTAACAATCTCTAACAAATATCAAACAACTCGCATGATCATTAATACCTAATTATAACAATTCATAAATCTCCAACGGTTTCAACTTTCAACCATTGATGCTCGCTGTATTAAACTCTGCTATGATTGATTTAAAGTCGAATACTGATTATGGAATAAGTTTTATGCAGTTTGAAAAAGAATCTGTAGCCATCAATGTTGGTACCATATATGACTGACTGTTATCATATTATTAGAGCCATTCCATGCTCAAGGGATTCTCTAACCTTTTATTGTCGTGTACAGTATGCTTGCTATTTTAACTTCTCACTTTCTTTTCAATTGTTGGTTAGCCATATGAAACAAATTGAATCCCAAAGGGGCCTCATGTAGTACTTATATGGAGGCAATCTTCTATCAATTCTCCTCATTGCCTTTTCCCTCAACGGTTTTCATATTTATATTTAGCTCCTTACCTGGTGGAAGTTCCTCACTTTTCAAATGTTTTTGAAATGAAGAGATGGAAAGCTAGCTCATTTTTCTTCTTAAAGGGACCGTGGCTTGTGGGACTTGTTTTATCTGTTTGGAGGAAATGTGTTCTGCGAAGATGGAGGTTCCTAGAAATGTTGTTGTGGCGTTTCTTCAGATGCTCTCCTCCTCCTCTTTCCTTTTGTTTTGTTAATAGATTTTCTTATTTTTATCTGTTTTACTTTTTCGATAGGTAGGTGCCTCCATCAAAATTTCTTCTTAGTAGCCATTTATCTTCCTTTCAGATTTCAGAAACAATGGATGCATGTATCAAGCAAGGTTTGGGGCATTTTCGTCCAAATGTGGCATATGACCATATTGACGTCCCCCAAATATCGCTGGATCTCTTAAGTTCTATATGCAAGACTGATTTTCCCAACCAAAGGTTATACTCTCAGTGGCTAAAGAGACAGGTGATTTCTGATAGTTACGTATGCGCTCCCCATCTTTTACCCTATCATTCATTATACTAATAGAATGCTATATGAGAAGTGGAAATTTGGTGATATCCCAAAAATGCCCCTAATAATTGAATATTCCTTTGGATTTGTTTGCAAAAAATCTGGTATTTATGTAAATTCTAATGTTTTGATGGGGGTATTTTAGGCAGTTCAAGGCAAAGTTTGCCAATTTCTCATTATTTACAACTTTGACATCATCTCAACTTCTCACAATTTACAAATGTGCCATTAGTTCAAATTTTTTCAATAATTACAAGTATGCCATCAATTCAAAATCCCAATAACTTTTCCTTAAAATACCATGAACTTTCAATGATTTACACATAAATACCATTAGATTTTCATTAAAATACGATGAACTTTCGCCATTTTCAGATAAATACCATGAATTTTGTCCATAAAAAATACCATAAATATCCAACGTTTTCCAGATAAATACCATGGGTTTTGTCCATTACGAATAAATATCTTTAATTTTCAACATTTTCCAGATAAATATCATGGACTTTTTCCGTTACAAATAAATAACGTTAACTTTTGCCGTTTTTCAGATAAATACCGTGGACTAGCTATGTTTACAAATTAGTAACATAAACTTTCATTGTTTATAAGTTAATAGCACTAGATATTCATTAAAATACGATGAACTTTCACCTTTTCAAATAAACATCACGAACTTTGTCCGTTATAAACAAATTCCATAAACTTTCAATGTTTTTCAGATAAATACTATGGACTTTGTTGCAAAAAATATCAATAAATTTCAACGTTTCTTAGATAAATACCATGGGTTTATCCGTTATGAATAAATAACATTAAATTTGAACGTTCTTAAATAAATTTCAACGTTTTTCGGATAAATACCATGGATTTTGTTTTCCACAAATAAATACCATTTTCACATATTATTCCAAAACCACCCGCCGCATTGCGTGTGGTTTACCACTAGTTTTAACTAAAAAACTTTGTTATTGTCATATAATTTTCAGGCAACTATTCTTGAAGAGCTACTTCCTGGTTCTGATGATTTGGTAGCCGATGAACATGTTGTGCTATCTATGCTTCTCTCACAGCTTAAAAATGTGGAGGCATGTTCTTCCTTTTAACTGCCTGTGTACTTGGGTGAAATTTGAAATTAAATTCTTATGTCTGTTGCCTTCCGGCACAATGCAATTCTTCCGCTAAATTGTCACGAAAGCTTCTTACTGCTGTTACAGTCCATATTTGATCCATCTCTCTCTCACACACACTCACTCACATGCTCACGCTCATGCATGCACCGGGGGGGGGGAGGGGGTTTGCCGTGGGAAAATTTCTATTGTTTTTTATGCGATCTGTTCGGGAATCGAACCGGCGACGTCTCACTTTGGAGAGGAAAGTTTAATGCATGAGCTATGCCCAATCGGTCATGATCCATTGTTGGAAAACCATTAATTTTGCATCCACTGGATCAATGGTTAAATGGTATTAGAACCACATGACAGTTGGTGTATCTATGGTTTTTGACAATGAAGATCGACGGTGGTCACAGTGCTAATAGTACAAAAAAGGAGGCATATGGTTGACTTTTGACCATTGCCATAGGAGGATTTTCCTCCTATGGCATTTGTCCTCCATTATTCTCATCTCTGTGTGCGCGCGCGTGCTTGTGCATGCAAGCATGTATGTATCGCTAGCTTGAAAATGCTATCAATTTTCCTTTTAGATGCCAACTTCATCTGCTCTTTCCTTGTATTAGATCATGCATGCTTCCTCTTGCTTAATGGCCGGGAAAGCTTTGTTTTCTGGATATTATACTCGACATTCCATTTCTTTCAGTTGCTTCAGTAGGATAAAGCATGTATTTATGAATGTTTATGTATGTATGTTTATATTTATGTATCTAAATTATTATTTTTATATGGCTCCAGGAATGGGTAGATGTTGGTATCCATGGGCATGCTGAGATTCTATCATGTATAAAAGGATTTGCTTCACGACTTTCAAACAGCCTTCCCAAATTCGGGATTCTAAATGAATCCTATTATTGGACACACAGTTACCATTTTAACATAAAGCTATATGAAAAACTACTTTGCAGTGTTTTTGATGTCCTAGAAGATGGACAAGTAATTGAGGTATATCAATTTCCTTTGCAATAATTTGTAGTTATTGCATAGACAGAACAACACAACTCTATATTCCCAATCTAATTTTGTGCTTTGAAATCATATCTAGGAAGCTGAAGAAATTCTTAAGATTCTTAAATTGACTTGGCCCATATTAGGTATTACCGAAATGATGCACAATGGTTTATACAGTTGGTTGTTTTTCCAGCAGGTATGTATTCTATGTTCCTTGAGGGATTTAAATCATATATACTTCAGGCATCAGATATATAATTTCATACTTTTGCACTAGTCATGGTCACACTTTCTGAGTTTGATATGATTTTTAAGGAAAAAGGTTCATGTTTTGGTAGAAGATTTAGAAACATTGATGAGAAATATTTCAACTTTGCCAATGAATTTTTATTTATTTATTTATTTTTGGGGTGGGGTTGTGGGGTGGGGGTGGGGAATCAATGAGTAGGGTGAATTCTAATTGATGAGTTAACAGAATATTGATCATGAAAAAGAGTTATTCTATTATCCTGCCATACTTGTTGGTTGTAGGGCCTCCCCCCTTCCATGCCAATGATCGTAACTCGTGGTATAACTATAATTTTTTTTGCCAGTGCAAAGCTTCAAACTTTATCTCCTTTCCATGCCAATGACTGTAACTTGTGGTATAACTATAATTTTTTTCCAACACAAGGCTTCAAACTTTATCTCCTACAAATCCAAAGTTAATTCTTTATCTATGGCCTCTCTGTTCTTGTAAGCTTCTGGACACAGTTTGTGAGTCTTCTTATTCCAATTATCGTAGTCTTGAGATCTGCGCCAATCCATATATGGCATAAATATTTTTGATATCATTTAAGGATAACTATCTCTGGATGTTCCAGTTTTTATTCTCCGCCATCTCTATTGAAGAATCATGTCGTCACAAGGTTTAATGTATCTTGCTGCAAAAATGAGTGATTTTTAAGAGGTGGTTCAGTTTGCTTTTCCTTGCGGTTAAGTACAATTTTCAAATAAATGCAGTTCTATATTTTATCTTTGATATTAAGCGAGCTTCTTGCTGCAAAGACCTATTTTCCTGTTTTAGGTAATCCATTCGTCATACCTCTAGTGTTTAATTTATTAAGTTTTAGTGTTTTGCTTCATCAAAACAAGATATATATGCCACTATTGCTATATCGATCATGTTTTTAAATTGTTGAGTGTTATGAAATAAGCAGGTGCAGTGAAAGGATACTTCTAATTAGTGGGTATGGTTTTCCTCTTAGTTTGTTTTGACAGGTGACCATGCTCTGTTGAAATATGCTGTCTTCATGATGCAGAAAGTTATAGCTGGTAAAGATGAGTCGGGAAGTGAACAGTCCTATATGAACGCTCTTATTTGTTCAATTGAAGTCTGTGGTAGTAATAGGGCTTTGAAGTTGTTAGATGCTATTCTCCTCAATATGTTTGCATGGTGCAGTTGTCAACTTGAAGATTATCATCTCCATTTCAATCAGGTGCAGTGTTCCTAATTAATATATTTTCCACCAATGCATAACTCAGCTTTTTTCCTTCAAATTTTCAACTTTAGGATCGCAGCTCTGTTCATGATTTTTAACATGCTACTTTTGTTGTCAAGTGTTCTACAGTTATGGTAGGTCAATACTATGTCTTAATGCTAGTACACACAGCTTTAATAGCTTATATATGATGATGTTCATATACCATGGATGGTTTCTAGGGGTGATGTGTTTTGATTATGATGTTGGTATTCTGTTCGCGTGTTGTGTGCATATAGTAGGAAGTATGAGCTCAATATATTTGGGGTTCTGTTCGCGTGTTGCATGCATACGCCATCTAGTTGGAAGTGTGATTTCAATATATTTGGGGGAAGGGAATGTTTTATTTAAGTCCATTTGAAGTACTTCGTTAATAGTGTTATGCACTTACTATTTATATAATTTGGGTACCTGCAACATGGACCAAGAGTGATATGGTTTTATGTAGCAAATCGGATCAGGATTAATTTGAAAGTTTAGTGGAAAGGGCCGGTGGGGTGAATAAGATTAATAATTTTAATAAGACAATTAGGCATACTTCAGAGTATAAAGCCATCCATGATTTCGGTATGAATACAATCAACAATAAGCATGAGTAATAATACGAGTACAGAGAGTAGAGAGTGCAGAGTCTACAGCTAACACAAAATGCATCGCTTTGGGCCTTCATCCATAAGACCTCTAGTATGGGCTCCTTTCAACGGGTATAAGTGACCTTTATATCTTACTATGCAGGTAGCAATCGGCTACAACTATATGATGATTATTATCTGTTACGAATAACCAGATTCAATGTAGCTCAGTTGGACAAACTTGGTTCTTGAGATCGAGAGCTTTGATAGAATTGGTATTGGAATGAAGTTTCGAAAGTTCACGTGCAAAATCTGAACTAAGGAATCTGAACATAGAATGATATGCAAACAAATGACTCGATAGTGTAAAGTGTTTTTCGCCACCCTATTAAGATAGGAATGCGCTGTCTTGTCAGACGTTGTATACAGATTCCCCTAGCCGATGGTTGGCTGGGTTTTATTGATTGTGGGATCCTAGTCTCCGGCAGCCGCGGCATAAACTGCCGTTAATTACCCCTAGCTCCGAAACGAGAGAACCTCAGATTAACGGGTCTTACAAATCATACAAACTCAATACGAGCTGGATCTATGTCCGGGACAGCAGGCCTTATTTGATCCTCTTATTTCATTCCGGGGCTTTCTTGAAAATCCTCAGAATGCTCTTCGTCTTTTGGACATGCCCATGTCCCACGAAGACTTTGGCATACCCAAGTTATTTCTCAGGGCGG
The DNA here is from genome assembly GCA_030015575.1 of Agapanthus africanus. Taxonomy (NCBI): domain Eukaryota; kingdom Viridiplantae; phylum Streptophyta; class Magnoliopsida; order Asparagales; family Amaryllidaceae; genus Agapanthus; species Agapanthus africanus. The sequence continues at coordinate 67,622,619 of JASDDO010000001.1, forward strand.
GCAATCGAGTTTGCTTTTGGATTTTGCTCGTATGTCATTGGCCGTTGTGGTTTGATTATTCGTTAGCACACTGGAGAACGGCGAGATTTTTCCTGTCTTGTATTGCTCCCCGGCCCAATTCTTGAAAACATAACAATCTTCAATGGTATGGCTCAGTATTATGTGGTATGGGCAGTACTTGAGTTGTCGGTCATGTTCGCTTCATGCAGTCTCTTAGACTTTGGCAGTTGCAGACAATTGTTCAGGGCCTTCTTAAATAATTTATGGACTTTATTTCTTCTGAAGGAATAGACTTTATTCGACTTCTCTTCTCGGGGCGATCCCCTCTCCCAACACTCGTTTTCGAGGCCGATCGGTTTTGATCCGACCATTGTTTGCTTACCTCGGTCAGTAGGCGTATTGAAAGGACTGATATTGCTGGAACTTTCGTCTTTACGGGTGTTGACCTTTCGGTACCCGAGTTTATGATTAATTTGGAAGCCCGGGGTAGACTGTTTTGAGCGTTTCAATATCTGAACCCTTTCTGTCAGGTCCTGCAGAGTTTTGGGATTCGTCGATGGCTTGCCTTTGATTTTGTTTCTTGTCAATTTGCCGCAGTCATGTGAGGGGACTTCCCTGGAAGCTGGTCGCAGTTGACTTTCATGAAGACGCTTCACTCTTGGACTGGAGGGAATAGCTGCCGGCTGCTTTGGGGGTATTAATCCCTGGTTCATGGGTTGAACTTTGATTTTGTTTTGAACGACTTGGATCGTGAGATTTGCAACGACATTCACCGGATCGTCGACTTTGGAACATACCTTGGCTAACTCCTTATCTCTGTCTTGAAGCTGCTTCTGAAGCTATTGGAATAATGCTCGTTCTGTAATTTTAAGGATGATGAATGGGCTATTCTCACCGCCCGAGCTCGATTCTCCAGGAACCAGGGGCTCTTTTTGCTTAGCGGCCTGAGCAGGGTCTTTATCATCATCTGAACCGAGCCGGTATTGGGTAGCGGCAACCATATCATTATCATAACTGTGAAGCGTAGAAGGATTTGTTCCTTCATGTCCGACCATGTAGACTGCATGGATTGTGTATCCGTCCGTTGCTTCTTCATTGGTAACGCAATTTGCTGGGCTTTTGAATTGTTGCCTTGGTCCGTTCCTTTCACGGAGGGACGGACAACCGAGAACAATCGGTTCCCGAAACACTTCAGTCTCCGTTTGTATAGAATTGGTGTTCACGGCTTAGTCGTTTGCCAACACGTCAGGGGGCAATGATATTTCTCCAGCCTTGTATTGGTCCTTAACCCAGCTCTTGAAAATGTGGCAGTCTTTGATGGTATGCCCTAAAAAATATGGTCGTCCCTCCGATATTTAGGCTTGTTATTAAATTGGAGATCTTGAGTGGATTCGATTTTTGAACGTTCCAACATCTGAACCTTCTTGGTCAGTTCCTGAAATATTTTGAGACCAAATGTGTATAGGAAATGATTCATCCAATTGCTGAGATTTTCTATAAGAAGGTTGACGGATTGGTCTTACTTTAACGGCGGTTCACACTTGACGGAGAGACTGCCATCGGGCTATAAAATCCGTGTTGCTTTCATTGTTCATTACCTTGGTCCTCGCAAGGTCAGCAATGGTGATTTTATCGCTGGCACTCGTAAATCTTTGCTTAAACAAAGATTCCATTTGAGCGAACGTCGTGACCGAGCCGTCCGGTATGCTTGCGTACCGGTCAAAGACAACGTTGGTCAAGCTATTGATGAACTGGCGGAGCAGGAGAGTATTATTGCCCCCAATATTCCCGCACGATGCTTTAAATTGGGCAATGTGTTCGTTTGCATTTTCTGTCCCATCGAACCTTCCGAATGTGGAGATGACGTAGCCGTTGGAAAACTCCACATGATCATATCGTGCAGGGTACGGTCTCCCGCTATCGTGGACGTCTTTTTGCGTTTCGATATCGGCTACCAATGTCTCGACTTTGTTGGTGACCAGGTCCATAATTTTATCTTGTATTAGCGGGCTGCTGTTATCGAGAGTTAAGACAGTCCCTGAGGCGGAATGTGGTTGGCTTTCAGGTGACTCACCTATCTTTAGACTTAAGGAAACACGCGTCGGCTGTTTCGGGTTGTTGTCACTCAGCTCACGAGTAGAGCCTTATGCTGGATTGGGCTTCAACCGAGCAACTTAGGCAGTGAGCTGAATTATGACATTTGTCACCTCATCAATTTTGGAGTAGAGTCTGGTTGTGTCATTGTCTTTGCTTCTGAGATGCTTCCGAAGTTCTTTGAGAAGTTGTTCTGCGGTCTTGGGGACGTAAGTTGGCCCATCTTCGCTGTCTGAGTTCGACTCCTCATGAATCGAGAGATCCTTTTCCCTAGCATTCTCACCAAAGGGTTTTTATTGTCATCCGAAGGAGGCTGGGCGTGGGAAGTGGCAGCCACATTCAAACCAGATTGGACCTGGGAAGTGGCGGCCCCATCTTTGCTTTTGTTGCGAAGGTTATCACTAAGGCACGTGCCTTCTATTTAAACCGTGAGGACCACGCATCTGGCCATTTCTTTATCATTGGCGGCTGATCTTTCAGACCGTTGTGGCCCTTCTTATTCGGGAAGGGGCAAGCGACTGAAAACAGTCGACCCGGTTGGATTTTTGGGTAGCACCGGTATCCCTTTCTGGATTTTTTCCGTTGCTTTCGCGCGGCACAGAGCGCTTGGTAGACTTTGGAGGAGACAGTGTCATGCTTTTTGTTTGAGGCTTAGACACATCTCTTTGCAGCACCGTTCGAATCGCTGTCTTCTTGATTTTGGCGGTCATTGTGTTCTTTTGAACCCACTTTAAGGGTTTGAAGGGATTGCTGACTTTCATGGCCGACTCAGCTGTCATCGCGGGGTAACCTTGTTATTCGAACCTCACGAATTTCAGCTTAGCAGGAGCCCTAGCGGTTTTATTGGCTCTATATTTAAGCCACTTCTGTCTTAGTTTTCCGGTCTTGAGGGCTTGGCGGGCATATGCTTTTTTGGAAGCCGCCACCGTAGGTCGATCGACAGGGAGTTTTGAGGAGACTGTTTTTGCAGTTGTCAAGGGTACCGCCTGAGCTTGCCCGAGATGCCTTGTAGCTTCGTTGGTGTTGACGGCCTTGCCCCCCAGTTGGAGCAATGGAAATTTGTTCAAATACAAATTTGCGCTTAGGCTGGAGTGCCTTCGCGACTATGACATTTGGCCTTCCCTTTGAGGTTGGTTTGGCCACCCTGCTTGTTGGAGCCTCTGCAATAAGAGCTCTGAAGGCAGAAGAAAATAGGATGGAACCGAATGGTAGCGGCGGCTCCTCCCATCGCCGAATGAGACCTGCCAGGAGAACCAGCCGAGCGTTTGTCTTGATGGTGTAGGAGATTGGAGTTGTATCGAGAGTTGAGCTTGTTGCTGGAGACATCGCTGTTGAATTTGGGATTGCGGTTGAAAGTTGTAATCTGCATGAAGGAGCATTATTTCAGTACCACAACGATTTATATATTAAATGAGTTCGCATAATCGTTTGATCCGAATATGGGAGGAGAGATGAGTCCTACCGAGCGTGCTAGAAGCTGCAGAGTGTTTTTCGCTACCTTATTGAGATAGTAATACGCTCGCTTGTTAGATGTTGTATAGGTTCCCTCTGTCTAGGCTATGCTGGGGTTTATTGATTGTGGGATTCTAATCTCCGGCAGCCGTAAACTAAACTGCCGTTAAATACTCACTCCGAAATGAGAGAATCTCCGATTAACGGGTCTTACAAATCATGCGAGCTCAATACGGGACGTTTGTGTTTGAAAATATATATGCGGATGTGTTCATTTACATTTTTCCATTTTGTTCCAACATTCCTATTTCATTTCATTTTATGTTTTCATGTATATTTTTTTATGTTATATATATATATTAGTTTGATGTAGATAAAAAAAAAGTTAAAGAGGACCCGAGGATGGGGCTATCAGAGTGGAGGCGGGATCCCCCTCCCGACTTGAGAGGGGCCCACGAATGTGGGAGCCTCCCAAGATGGGTGGCTCCACGTGAGCAAAGCCCCTCCCAATGGGGAGCAACCTACGTGAAGGCGAGGGGCCCACCTGTGGGAGCCTCCCATGATGGGTGGCTCCACATGAGCAGAGCCCCTCCCAATGGGGAGTAGCCCATATGAAGGCGGGGGGCCACCTGATGGGAGACTCCATAAATATAAGTGGGAGCCTCCTTGATGGGAGGCTCCACACATGCAAATTTTATTTTATTTTATATTGTGAAAAAATTTATGTATTTTCTTGGAGCGGGGACCTCTCTGCTTGCGGAGGTCTCCGACGGTTGGGCACCCTTTTAGGATGCCCGAGGCGGTGGCTTCAATTTAATCGATATTTATTCTTTTTTTCTGTTTAACTTTGTAAACGGGACCGAGTGCACATATACCGACGACATTTCGGCAGTATGAACGCTACACCCGTCGATTTATCGTACGATAAGGTGAAGCAAAGAAAACTTTACACCCACCAAAAAGGAAATACGAACCGCGATTCACATTCCAAAGGGAAATATGGACCGAAGTCCACATTTCAGATTTACCGAAAGGAAAATACGGATCAGAATCCGCATTCTCAAGCCACCGAAAGGGAAATACGGAACGAATCTGCATTTCCGAAGGTTTCCTCCAAGGGAAAAACCCGGAGACTTTTCCTTTGATGGAGTCACCCTTCGATTCCTATCAAGTCTATAAAAATATTTTTCTTGAGTTTCAAGACTCTAGGTTTAAATCTTGAATAAAAAAATTATATAAAAAAAGTCTCTGCTTCCTCGAAGTTGTAGATCTCGTTGCAGTGGAAAATCCTTTTCTTTTGGATATGACCCCTCCTCCTTGCTTCCTCTTTATTTAATGGATATTAGTGAATCAAGAAGAGAGAAGCCAATAAATCTTCTCTGTTAAAAAAATAATTTTTCTTAAAAAGAAAGACCTGCGTGAGAAGAGGCAGAGAGAAAAATTGAGAGGTGGCTCGAAACCCTATAAATTTTTAGAGGAGAGCATTTTTTATTTCATCATAGGGTTGACTTTATATAGCCTTTAAGCTTTTCATTTGGGCCTTACAATTTGGGATTTTTGCCCATTCTTTTACATTTATTCATATAGTAAAAAAACATTAAATTTATTTATTGCAAAAATCCCTTTATTCTCTTATCATGGGGCAGGCTCTGCTAGGGCTCGAACTTGACTCGGGCCTGAGCCTACTTGTCCGGGCGTCGACATGTTGACTTTGGTTTTTTTGGACAAAGAGATGTAAATTTTGACCCTAACAGATAGATAGTGAATGAAGGGATTTTCATTAAAAATGATCCTTTTATGTCAGGAAACCTTAACTAGTTGAAACTTTCCTAAATAATCCCTCGAATATGAATATACAATGATATGAAAACAAATAGCTTGATAGATATTAATGAATGAGTTTTTATTAAAATGATCCTTTTATGTTAGGAAACCTTAACTAGTTGTTGAAACTTACTTTCCTAAACAATCCAGTTGACAGCTATAACAATAGGTAGCTGACTGAGTATAATTAGAGATTGTTTTGAAGCTTAAATTTAAATACTAAATAACCTAGGCCATTCATATCTACAGATCCAAACCTTGACTATCTGGGTTGCGAGGCGCAATAACGAGCCGTTCATCAGGCTAACAATCATATTATAAGGTTCTAAATATCGGATATTGAGTTCGTATCATATATGTGTTTTTAATATCGGATAGCGAAAACCGGACGATATCGTGGCTATACAAGTTCATATCGTGCGGGCATCGGATATCGATATTGGACATGTCTGACGTAAATATCAAGCAAATCAGACTACAATGTTGGGCATATTAACTTGCAAAATTATGTAATAATGTAATAAATTGTATATTCAAATACAAATATATAACTATTGTCTAATTTTGAAAACATAAAATTCTATTTAATAGCTAACAATTACAGATAACATAAAGAAACATAAGCTTAATTCATGGATACTTAAAGAAGAAGAAGAAAAAGAAGGGAGCCTCGGGCTAGCGATCAAGATGATGATGCAACAAGAGGAGCACAAGATGGCGACATCGAGAGGAGCAGGAGAATACGGCCTCGAGAGGAGGGGAGAAGACGGCGTCAGGAGGAGGATGTTATTGAGCCTAGAATCTAGAGCTTTAGAATTTGGGGAGAGAGATATTTTAATTGGCAATGTTAACGGGTCAGGTCGGGTTTAAACTTTAAACCATTAAACCATTAAACCAAATCAATTTTACTCCATCTCAGTCCGATATTTAGCGATATAAGAAACCCGAGATATCGTCTTATATTACACCATCTCGGCCAATATGGGTCCAAAACGTGATTTGAGCAAAATTTAATGTATCGTATCATTGGTGCACCGATTACGATATATCGGCCGAGATATCGCCCGAGATGGCTGATATTTAGAACCATTATTATTATTTAAAGACAGTGACAACATGAGCAATCATGGTGAACATGAACACTGTTTTTCTTGGTCATGCTATAAGTTCGGAACAAAACCAAACATAGACTATATATTTGAAACATAGACTCCATCTTTTCCGTAAGAAGTTGCACTTGAAACAATACACACACATATACATGCATATATGAAATAATTAAGGGATAATAAAATGATGTGAAGGATTTGAGAGCTCCTCCCCTTTTTATATATACTAAACCAACATATGACAAACTACAATTTACCTTATGCGGGACTATTATTCTCATATTCTAACCCCCCTCAAGTTGGAGCATAAACATCAAACATGTCCAACTTGTTACAAATAAAATCCACTCTTGTACTCCTAAGCGGCTTAGTAAGTAAATCCGTTAATTGGTTTGTCGAGGAGACATGATATGTATCAATGACACCTTCGGTTACCTTCCCTCGAACAAAATGACAATTTACCACAATATGCTTTGTTCTATTATGGAAGAGTGGATTGGATGCAATATAGATGACCGACTTATTATTACAGTACAAATGCATAAGAAGGATAACACCAAGTCCAAGCTCACCGAGTAGATAACTAATCTATAGCAATTCATAGGAGGTAACGGCCATGGCTCGATATTCTAATTTTGCATTAGATCGAGCTACAATATGTTGTTTCTTGCTCCACGATATAAGATTTTCTTTAACGAATACACAATAACCAGTAGTGGACCTCCGATCTATAGGTGATTCTGTCCAATCCGCATCTGTAAACCCATCTATCCGAGAATGCCCATGATCTGAATAAACCAAACCTTTTCCAGGCGCACCTTTCAGATAGCGCAAGATCTGAATAGCTGCATCCCAATGTGTCACTCTCGGATTTGCTATAAACTGACTAACAACGCTCACTGGAAATGAGATATCTGGTCGAGTAACTGTCAAGTAATTCAGTTTACGCACCAGTCCGCTGTATCTATTGGGATCATTCAATCTATCGCCTTCTCCTGGTAGAAGCTTAGCATTCGGATTCATAGGCGAATCAACAAATTTGCAACTCGACATGCCAGTTTCTGACAACAAATTAAGCACATATTTCCACTGGTATATATATATATATACCCGTCTTAGACTTTGCAACCTTTATACCTGGGAACTATACCTAGGAAGTACTTCAGACTCCCTGAATCCTTGGTCTGAAAATGACTGAAGATAAGTCTTCAGCTCTGTAATACCCTTATCATATCTCCTGAAATCATGATATCATTCACACACACAACCAAGAGAATGCGTCTACCTTGATGATTATGGTAGAAGACAGAATGATCACCATCACGTCGAGCAAGCCCAAAGGACTTCATAATATCAGAAAATCGTCCAAACTACGCTCTAGGGGATTGCTTCAATCCATAGAAGGATCTTCTCAACTTGCATACCTTCTCCGACCTGCCCTGAGTAACAAACCCTGGAGGTTGATCCATATAAACTTCCTCCGACAGGTAACCATGAAGAAAAGCGTTTTTGACATCTAACTGGTGGAGGGGCCAATGATGAGATACAGCCAGAGATAAAAGAAGATGGACCGATGTCATTTTAGCAACCAGTGAGATTGCCTTCTCGAAATCTGTGCCATAAACCTAAGAATAACCGTTAGCCACCCGCCGGGCTTTAAGGAAAGAGAGCCGTCGGGATTCAGTTTCACAGCATACACCTAGCGACATCCCACTGCCTTCTTTCCAATGGGAAGAGTTACTAACTCTAATGTATCATTCGCCTCTAAAGCGGACATCTCTTTAATCATGGTCGCTTTCCAACCTGGATGAGACAATGCATCTGACAAAGACTTGGGAAGAGGATGAGATTCAACATCAGACATGAAAGTTTGATAGGAAGGAGACAAATGATCATATGAAACAAAATGAGCAATAGGATGAGAGGTGCATGATCGCGTACCTTTCCGCAAAGCTATGGGAAGATCAAGAGCAGAAGAGGAAGGAGCTGAGCTTGTTGGATCTGTAACGATAGAAGGGATTGGCACTGGATCTGAAGGAGTAGTCTCATCTTTTTGACGGGTGTACGTCTTTGTAGCCTTATCAAGCATCTGCTTCTTGATGGTTAAAATGACATCTGAATCCTCCATAGGAAAATTTTCATTGAAATCAGGCTAAGAATTATCTGCATAGTATGAAGTAGACTTGAAGAAAGTGACATCAGACGACACAAAACCGTGTTTTAACTCAGGACTATAACACTTGTAGAAGGCCCTTCTGGGTTCTCGAATACCCAAGAAAGATACACTTAATGGATTTAGCATTGAGTTTGGTGCTCTCTGGACACAAATCATGAACAAAACATGTAAACTAAAGATGCGAGGTGGCAGAGGAAATAAAGTTTCAGAAGGAAACAATATAGAGTAAGTAACTTGGCCTTCTAATACAGAGGATGTCATGCGATTAATTGGATAACATGCAGTGAGAACAGCGTCCCCTTAGAAAATCTTAGGGACACGTATATGAAACAATAAAATGCGAGTTATTTTTAGAAGATGTCCATTTTTACTTTCCGCCACTCCATTTTGTTGTGGTGTGTATGGACAAGAAAATTGGTGTGTAATGCCATTTTGTGTCATGAATGTTTGAAAAGAAGACTTGAAATAATCTTTAACATTATCACTACGAAGAATACCATTAGATTTTTCAAAATGATTACTTATTTCAGCACAAATTTCTTGAAAAACAGATAAAACTTCGGAACGAGATTTTATTAAATATAGTCACGTCACCCGAGAATAATCATCAATAAAAGTTACGAAATAAGGATAACCAAGTTGTGACATAACAGGACAATGCCCCCAAACATCATTGTGGACAAGTTCAAAGTGTTGGTCCACATGTTTATTGACCCTAGGTGGATAAGACGCATGGTGGTGCTTACCCAACTGGCACGACTCATAATCTAAAGCGCTAACAAAACTAATAGATGAGTCCATTTTTTTCAAAATTTCTAATGGATGACCAAACCGAGTGAATGTAACGACCCTAAAATTCCTATACCTTTGTATGTTCCTACCATCCTATTCTATTCTAATTCTGAGTTTTAAGTTATTATTGCTAATTATAAGCAAGAACCAACTTGTAACCCATTTGTTAAGTCTCTGCACTACTGTCCCATAACCTGCGTGTTCGAATCTCATCAGCCATAATAATATTTTTATTTATTTTTATGCCGTTTTGGAAGCTCAAGAGTTTGCATGAACTTTATACGGAGATACGAAAGGTTACAACAGAAAAGAAGTATGTAACTGTGACCTTTAAATCCAATAGAGCACCTGACACGTTTCTCGAGACCCCAGCTCACACCCAGGCGGAGCCTAGGCCGAGATCGACTGCCCCACATGTTCCAATTAGTTCCATCTTTTTCCCGTGCGATCTTTGGCCTCCCCTCTAACCTTTTTAATGAAATTAAACAGAGACTTTGCCGTCTCTTCCCCTACCTCTTTAATCTCCTTTAATCTCTTTTAATTCCACTTTTTAATTCCCATACACCTATATACTTTCACTATATATACTAGACTATCCTAGATACCTATTCTATGAATTTATTCCGAAAATTCTCCCAAATTGATCTCTCAAGGAGCCAAAATTCCCTTTGAAGCTAAGTACCCTCAAGAAAGCCCTCAAGCTCGCCTTCCTTGATCTTGGCTCTATAAACCAAGTTTCCCTCATCTCTTACACCCCTTTAGGATACGCGCAACCCGTAATTCCCTTCTTCTCTTTTCCCTCGATCTTTCCCAACTTCTTTTGTCGTACTCTTCATTGATACCATTGCCCTCTTTTTGAGCCCCTAACAAAATATAGTGTTGATTATATGGATGGTTAGATATCATAGCTTTTATTCTTAAATAAATTTCACTTGTTATTTTCAATGTTCACTACCCCTACATGTCATCGATTTATAGAATAAAACTATCAATCTGTTAATCTTACAAACAATGTCTCACTTACTTGATATTTATTTAAAATATAACTGTCACGTCCCGCGTCCCAGAGTGCGTTAAGATCGGCACGTGACAGAGCCAACCATGCTACCTGTGGTTAGGAAACATCTCTCCACAGTCACATTACGGCTGTCTATAAGATATCAAGAACAATAAAATAAAATAAACTATCTAGTACATGTCCATATGCCAGAATAAACGAGTCAAGAAATAATATGCGGAATCAATAAATCCAATGAACAAAACATCTAGAAAATACGTCCCAAATACGGGCTCACATCAGGAAATGAAAATGCTGAAAGAAAACTAAACTAACTAAACTAAACACCAATATGCTCTTCACTGTTTGTCCTGTCGGCTGAAATACTCCTGGTTGGCCTGTGAAAGAGATAAAGGATCTGGGCCATGCAAAATCCAGACGTCATAATATCAAAATAATAGAATATAATCAGGAGCTAACAAGATATGCAGGCATGAATTATAAACAGTAACATGAATATAATAAGTAAACACGGATATCGAACAGTGAAGTGTATCAGTGTATGTGACGTGCGATGATCAATCTAAACTGTGTTACTGGGTTATCTATTCTAAAGTTTGTTTGAAATCAATTAGTGTACTCCTCCATGTAATTCAAAAGAATATGTCCCGTTATCCCTTGGGACCACGGATCAGATAGTGGGAGTCACGAATGACTCTGTCCCGTTATCCCCCAGGACCACGGATCAAGTAAGAATCACGAACGATTCTGTCCCGTTATCCCTCGGGACCACGGATCAAGTAATACCCTTTTAAGCTACACTTCAGTTATACTTTTGATTTCTCCATACCTCCAAGGTTATGTGTTCAAGTCAGGTATTGATAATCTGGAGCTAATGCCAACACAGGATCAAGCAGGTACATGTTTGTTTAAATAGACAACATGATATGTCCATCGGGACAACAAGTCAGGGTTGTCGGCATTAGTAACAAGATCAGATATCAACTCAAGCAGTGGTGTATCAGGTCATGTCAGGTAGTGCATAGTGTATCAAACGGATGCCCAAAAGTAAAACTGTAGCAAGTATCGAAGCATGGTAAAAGCACGGATGCACAATGTCTATTATGTTGCGCCACGGGAGCGCCCCGGCCGTCTTACTCGAGGCCAAATTGCGGAATCAAAATTTTTCCTTACTCGGAAACCGGCGCTACCGCGGACAAAGAAAAACCCGGATCGTTAACCATTAACCTACGCTAGCTAACAAGGGATAGGGTGAGAAATATACCGAGTGATCCGAGTCCTCCGGTCTTCTCTTCATCATCCCGATCTCCCGCGGAAAGTCTATGCTCCACATCGTCGCCTCCTCGCCGGAAAGGGCACCACATCGCCTTCGTCTTTTTCGGGCTCCCGCCTCAATACCGAGGCAACTCGAGCATGAAGCCGGCAACTCGACATGCCCAAGAATTGCTGTAGAATATGTAGTGTAGAATCATAGTCTCACTTTGGGGTTTGTTGCCTTTGGATGGAGGAAAGAGGACAAGGAAAATATGGTGCTTTCACTTTTCCTTGCATGAAAGCAAGATCAAGAAGGAAACTCTCAAGAATGAAGCTCTCTCTCTTTTTCTTCTCACTTTCTTTTTCTTCTCATGAAAAACTTATCAATTTTTTTTGGTAAGTATGAGAATGGTGGAGGAAAGATAATATGATAGCAAGAGGGAGGTGAGTGTAGGAGCAAGGAAGTGGTGACCACACCAAGGTCAAAGAAAACATCAACCATGCTTAAAACACTATGCACTCCATAACCTTTCACTTCACTTTAAAAAGCAAGTCAATGGAAGAAAGAAATGAAATCTATCATAATAGATATATATGCAAGAAAACCCCCCACCAAAGTGTTATTTGCAAAACTGCAAATAACCCCCTCCATCGGAAAAGTCCGGCCGGGAAAGAACAAAGGAAAACCGGCCGGAACGGAATGCAAACTGGCAACTCCAGAAAACTGGTCCCGTAATAAATTACAGGAAAACCCCGACACTGTGCATACACACCTGCATCTGTATTCCGACCGGATACAAATGCAATGAGACAAAATCTACACTGTACTAAACTAGTACCGGCTTAAACCAAAGCCGGCTAGTAAAATCCGTTCGATCCTGATCCGTGCAATACCGCACGTATCTGATCGAACCCTGCCATATAACTATACGGCCACTAGTACAAAACTGTCCGATCCTGATCCGTGCAATACCGCACGTATCTGATCGGACCCTGCCATATCTCCATACGGCCTCTACAGCGTTTCGCCCGAAAGCTGAGTAACTGAAAGTGTGGTGGACTCTAAAGACTCGTCAATACTATGGCTGTGGATTTAACCACTGGCACGTCAGAGGTATAAGCCAATACGTGACGGGCCACCAGCTATTGACCAAAAGGGACGTCGATGAGGAAGCTCACCCCGACACCCAACTGAGCCTGTCAGTGACAATATCCGTACAGTCCGGTCCGTTCGTCTATGAGCATCGCATGGCGGGCCTAGGGGGTTAGTAAAAGTCAGACCCCCAAAAGCGGTACAAGTCGTGTCGGAGTGTAGCCCAGAACGCCCTGAGATACTACTGGAATACCTACCAGTAAATCTCCTGCCTCGGCCGAGGGCTTTGCGTAATGGCTCTCCTAGACACAGCGCGACCTCACCCCCAATACCGGGAGAGACGAACCCCTGCAGATCCGCTCACTGCCTCCATGTGGCTCGGGACTGTACCCAACTAAAACCTGTTTGCACGACTCCTTTGAGCCGTGGTAGGGTAGTAATCAAAGCACAGTGGGAACTCACACGAGACAAATGACGATCTCAGGTCGATGAACTAACCTGTACACATGTCACCTGGGAACTGCTATCTGACATCTGGTACAAGACCAACTAGCAGGTTCCCGGCGAGTCCTGTCCGGTGTACTCATAACCCAATGAGCACCTGTATACATCTTAGGTGAACCAACTGACACCAGTGGCTTGTGAGACCGGCCACCGCCCCTCGTCGGGGTCTCGACTGTATACACTAGTCTACTAATGGAGTATCGATGCCCTGTCTCGAAACTCCTATGACTAGGGACCTTTTAAGGATGTGCTTATAGACTACCAGCTCCCACGTATATGATCGCCATCACACTGCTGGTCGTCAAGCAAGAATCCTAGGGGCTCTATCAACGTGTAATAGCGACATGTCAGGTCACCTAAAGCAGTACACGATGATAAAGATAAACCAGATAGCATACTATCATTTCGAGTAAGACTGTCCTACCGAGATAGGTCCTCCCTCAATCATTGCAATCACGTGCCTGTGATCCAATAATTGACTCTGAGGGCACTAACTCCAACAATCTCCCACTTGCACTCAAGGCTAATTATTGCGATGTCGCATACTCACAGCCCGTGTGATACCGAACACCCAACTCCTCTACTAGTCAGTCTCACAAAACCCGTTTGCGAAACTATTGCGTTCGAGGAATGGCCTCAGTGAGTGGATCCGCAGGGATGTTTCTTTCTATGTCTCTCTATATCTCATGTTCGCGGAGAAAACCATCTCCCGAAATGAGCAATACCTGTCTTGGAATGTCTGGATGTCTGATAGGACCTAGTTCATAAATGAACTCCAAATCCAAACTTCTTAGACTGTATCGTCAACCGAACTTAATCAGTATCCTGCGCCAAGCCTCCCTCAGTATTGCCTTGGACCACCTGTCCAAAATACTGCCCCTCGTCAGAGGGAGAACTATAACTCTGACAACCTCCTTGTCGTCCATGTCACCTTGGAAGCCTGGAGCGATAACCGTCTCCTAAAGGAGGCAGCCGTTATCATATCCCTAGAACATTCACTTATGTTCTAAAACTGCTTCCGACTGTTCCTCCAGGATTGGATCAATATCAACTTATTGCATCTACTGCAAGAACAACAACTGGTGTGGTACTTGACATCTCATGATTGACTCAATTGCCTAAGCAAGTGATCTGCCAATCATGAGTATTCCTCTCCCCTTTAGTCTATAAGACACCTTTAGAGAGGGTGACTCCATCAACTGCAGGTGTACTACCGTGTCAGGAGTCGTCCATTCTAAATACTCATAGAATGCTGTCAAGATACCCAGATTGGGAAACCACCCAAATCTAGATCTAAAACAATAGATCTAGTAACCAGTATGTCTGATATAATATCCAAGTCCCTTGTGGAGAAACCACTGTGTGACGACCAAAGTATAACCGATCGTAGTATAGGAATATCACTTCCTACTACCTTCTCAACAGATCCATCCCCTATTCTGATGACGTCAAACCTATGACTGTCACATCAGAAATAGATGATCTATCTCCGCTACATCTGCTTTAGTCTATAAATAGACATAAGCCTGATGTCCACCAATGCTTCCGCTGCTCCCACTGACTACGACAACCCTCTGGCAGAGTCATATAGACGTTTACTTCTAAAGCTAGTTTAGAACGACGCTATACTCATCCTCCTGCCGGGTCTCGCAGCCTGGAACAACAACAATGGCAAGTGTGGGTAAACAAGAACTTCCCTGTCACCGTCCTTGAGGCTACCGAAGTACCTCTCGGGTGCCTGAAGTTACCCACCTTATCTGCGGAGTGGCCAATGGAATGTCAAATCAGATTGAATCTTTAGGTTCCTTATTAAATCTTCAGTAATCGTTTGCGGTTCTGGAATCATTTCCAGTTCTACCATACTCCCACTGCTGTTTTTGAAAAAATCCATTTTTAATAAAACTGTGGCGAGTCTAGAACAATATTTCTATTGATCTGCCAGATGGTAGAAAGTCAACCCTCGTCATAGCCTGGGTCAACCCACAAACAGCCATTACAGAAACGTGCCTTGAGTTATCCGGAGTCTGGTTTTAAGCATAAGCCGGACAACTCCCCGTACCTTAACTTCGTTAAGATATGAACTGTTCTATATCCAATATAGAAACAGAGGCACTGATTCAATTGAACCAGATTCAAATCATGCAGCTGTCTCCAGTGCATGTCAACTAAATGGAGAGAGGTCGATCAGCGTTACTCAACTTAGGAATGCTTCCAATTATGAGTATCCTGAAAGAGAAGCAATCTGTCTTCATCATTACTATCAACTGAATACCATACACAAGTATCTACATCTTCGATCTCTTTGAAGAATCCCGATACTTGCTACACCTGGTACTCTACTCTATTCAAATACCTATAACTCCTCAAAACTTAGACCCTGTGTTTCCACGAAACAGCTGTCTAAAATCTAGAGAAGCCATAAGTAAACCGAATATAGTACGAGCACCAACCCCTCTGTCCTAATGGACACTGGACAACATACAATACTCTGTATAAGTCCGCTGAGTCTAACAACTCTTTCACTGTGTGTCGTAGGTTGAAAACTGTACTTATGGTTAAGAAGAATTACACCGCTGTTTAATGCTCCTTACCTAACCATCCACTGATATAGGTAAATGTCATCGACATAATATCAAAAGGTATATCTCACTCTATGAAAATAGACGTACAGATATATCAATTTGAAATTGGTGCACAACAGCGGATATTCAAAACCAAATATTTGCCGACCGGCAAACAGCCCAGGTGATCTCCTCAAATATCACCGATTACAACGAATCCCGATATAATGAGGACGATCACCCAATTCCCAATAACTTACTCCCACTCATCATCTGTAAAACCATACAGATGTGAGAATCAAACCTGGTAAATACATACCCTGGAGCAAGTATCCAATCGGGAAATCAGTTTTCTTTTAACAGTACACAGTGAAACTGAAACATTGAAATGTTTCGATGGGGTATCCTGGTATTCCTAGTAATGCCTCTACCATTATGCAGATTCACAACTATGACCGTATAATTCTTTGCCACCGGTCCAAATCCCTTTATATGTCTTTAGTCAATACCGTCTGCACACCCCTTTAGGCCAAATGGTTTTCTTCCTTCCCTACCGTTCGGCACCAGCCTATGGTTTGGAAGAAGACTATCCAAAAGGCATAAAAGGTGTACTGTCCTAATCCTAGGAGCACTCGCAACGCGAGAGAAGGTGAAGATAAAAGACACCTGAATGTACTTTATTCCTATTTCTCCTGAACCAGAATCCATCCCCGAACTGGAACAAGTTCCTTTCGAGTTCGTATATAACCATACGATGGATTATCCAATAAAATGGGATCTTCGTAGTGATACGGAGTGTCCTGGAGAAATACAAAGGTGATTTAGGATTGGCGAAGAAATACTTGGTTTGGTCGTGAATATCAGTCGCAATTTACTTTGTCCTCCTACTAATCCCTTGCTTTGTCTTAACTTAATACCTTCTGCACACCATCGTTATGCTAATTGGTTTTCTTCATTCCCCACCGTTCGGCACCAGCCTAAGGTTTGGAAGAAGACTATCCAATTTGCGTAATAGGTGTACTACTCCTAAACCAAGGAGTACTCGCAACCTGAGAGAAGGTGAAAAGAAAAAACAACTGAATAGTCCTATCCGTTTTCTCCAGAACCAGAAACCATCCTCGAAGTCCTTCGAGTTCGTATATAACCATACGATGGTTTTGTCCAATGGAAGTGGACGTTCGTAGTAATACGGGGTGTCCTGGAGAAAAGGGTAAAAGTAGGAGTGGCAATGAGGTCTGCAACTCTGACAATCCAAAAGCCAGTGTAAAGAAGGTTCGGTCAACTTGGTCACTTAGTCATAGTCCAGGGTCGGGTCAATGGTCGCTGCCAGAGAGAGAGAAAAGAAAACACTCAGCGTGCACTCTATCCTAGATCAGAATGGTTATCACTTTGTCTAATCTGGAAACCTCCCACTGTACCTCAAATTCTCCTCCAAACCTGAAAGAAGAATTAGTCGGGATCACCCGAGGAGTAAACTAACTCATCAGTGGAAATCGGGATCCAACTATCATCGCATGATAACTTGACGGAATCCACTCAAGTCACCACACTCCAGAAGGTATGCGCATGCCTGGCAAGTTTCAGTTCTTTTGAAACTCCCGATGTGATTTTTACCCCTAGGACCCAAGTGACCTTGACTGAGCCAACATATCAAAGGATCCTAGTCAAGTTCAACCCGTCATTATCTTGATTGCATTAGACCCACCCGCACGAGTCCTTGACTGAGCCAAAATGACCGTACGACTGTCCTAACCAATCACATATCCATGCAACAGAAAAGCACTACATAGCTACCGAACACTACGCCTCGGCTGAGCACGACATACGCAGCACGAATACTAAGTAATATTAATCTGAAATGACGGAGGGCTACGACTGGTTTTTGGCGAAAAACCTTTAACGTAATGAACTTGATATCGTTGAAGGAACTGCATAGTTTTTATAAAAATATAGTGACGAAAGCCTTTGCTAAAGAGGTCACTCCCGGTGAAGGGATCTCGGCCCTTGCCTCGTCGACTGAGGAGCAGGATATTCCAAATGAATACCACTATGCAAAACAAAAGAGAACGTCCTTGCAATAACAGCTTTTTGAAAAAGTGTTCCAACAACATCAGAATAGGTTTGTTTAAACTTGCATTGATCCGAATCAATGCAGTCCCATCAATTGATCACACCACAAAGAACGAAAATATACTGACGTACGTATATGCCATTCGCATTCGCCACTGGGTCCCGTCATCACCCGTTAGGTTAGCTAACTAACGGCAGAGCGGGGACTGGACTAGCGCGGATGAAAAACATATACAACATCTACTAATATATATACCAATATATAGTATTTCGCTCAAGGCGTGAATAAAATGCAACATCACAGAAATGTACAGCATCACAGAACAATACAGATATCTGGAAGCCCCGGGTTTCACAGAGCCGCTGCTGAAACCCGACGTTCCCCTGGTCGTGTGGATAGCCTGTGCAATGAAATCCTAGACCCCTACGGGCGCGGCAAGTCACCCGCCAAAACCTGAAGCGAGGCAGCCCCCTTCAGTACCGTGAATGGACCACCCAGCACTTCACGGAATCCGGTAACATGGGCACCCCTCCTGGGTCAACCTGTACCCCCTACGAGTGCGGCGAATAGCCCGCCAATTCTGGACTGAAGCCCCCTCCGTCTCAATGCCCTGAGATGCGGGCCCGTTGCCCTCCAGAACCCGGCTATCCGTGCACCCCACCGCGGGGCAAACCTAGTACAGAATGTAAAATATACATACACCGGGTACATCGACCGCAACCAGGTCGTGCCCTAAAAGAATAATACAAACAGGCAGTGACGGCAGTCCACATGTCGGACGCTCGCCCCGCAAAAACAAATGTACATAATACAACAAAACTGTACTAGCATTGCATCCAGGCTATCCCCCACGACCGATCCGCAACAACACAGCATAAACATAGAACATCAACGTGAAAGTCACGTTCGCAAATCCGTCTAACCGGGCTATAGCAGTTAGACCGGATTTACCGATCGAGTGACATTCACGGTCGCAGATATAATGTAAATACTGTGAAATAATGTGTTTAAAAATATCCGATCAATCAAACAATTAACAAGTGGGCCCCAAAGAAAACTGTAGCACTCACAGAAATAATTGGCCCAATTTTAATATCCCAAAAGCCCTAAAATAATCCCAGAAGCCCACTGGAAAAATACGACTCATTGACCAGACCAAGTTGCGGCGGAAGCGCGGCAGAATGAGGGGTTTTGCCGCGCTTCCGCGCTCAATGTAATGGTTCACTGCATCGTTTTTTTTCAGATTGCTTAGAACTCCCTGCACATCTTTCTGAGACCACCTGAAAAATTTTTAGACTCCAAAAAATTTCAACAGAAACTGATGTGAAGGAAAAATACGGTTTTTGAGATTTTGGTCGATCGGATAAGTAAAACACATTAGAACAAGCTAGGCTAGGTTAATGGCGTGGCTCTGATACCATGTTGCGCCACGGGAGCGCCCCGGCCGTCTTACTCGAGGCCAAATTGCGGAATCAAAATTTTTCCTTACTCGGAAACCGGCGCTACCGCGGACAAAGAAAAACCCGGATCGTTAACCATTAACCTACGCTAGCTAACAAGGGATAGGGTGAGAAATATACCGAGTGATCCGAGTCCTCCGGTCTTCTCTTCATCATCCCGATCTCCCGCGGAAAGTCTATGCTCCACATCGTCGCCTCCTCGCCGGAAAGGGCACCACATCGCCTTCGTCTTTTTCGGGCTCCCGCCTCAATACCGAGGCAACTCGAGCATGAAGCCGGCAACTCGACATGCCCAAGAATTGCTGTAGAATATGTAGTGTAGAATCATAGTCTCACTTTGGGGTTTGTTGCCTTTGGATGGAGGAAAGAGGACAAGGAAAATATGGTGCTTTCACTTTTCCTTGCATGAAAGCAAGATCAAGAAGGAAACTCTCAAGAATGAAGCTCTCTCTCTTTTTCTTCTCACTTTCTTTTTCTTCTCATGAAAAACTTATCATTTTTTTTTGGTAAGTATGAGAATGGTGGAGGAAAGATAATATGATAGCAAGAGGGAGGTGAGTGTAGGAGCAAGGAAGTGGTGACCACACCAAGGTCAAAGAAAACATCAACCATGCTTAAAACACTATGCACTCCATAACCTTTCACTTCACTTTAAAAAGCAAGTCAATGGAAGAAAGAAATGAAATCTATCATAATAGATATATATGCAAGAAAACCCCCCACCAAAGTGTTATTTGCAAAACTGCAAATAACCCCCTCCATCGGAAAAGTCCGGCCGGGAAAGAACAAAGGAAAACCGGCCGGAACGGAATGCAAACTGGCAACTCCAGAAAACTGGTCCCGTAATAAATTACAGGAAAACCCCGACACTGTGCATACACACCTGCATCTGTATTCCGACCGGATACAAATGCAATGAGACAAAATCTACACTGTACTAAACTAGTACCGGCTTAAACCAAAGCCGGCTAGTAAAATCCGTTCGATCCTGATCCGTGCAATACCGCACGTATCTGATCGAACCCTGCCATATAACTATACGGCCACTAGTACAAAACTGTCCGATCCTGATCCGTGCAATACCGCACGTATCTGATCGGACCCTGCCATATCTCCATACGGCCTCTACAGCGTTTCGCCCGAAAGCTGAGTAACTGAAAGTGTGGTGGACTCTAAAGACTCGTCAATACTATGGCTGTGGATTTAACCACTGGCACGTCAGAGGTATAAGCCAATACGTGACGGGCCACCAGCTATTGACCAAAAGGGACGTCGATGAGGAAGCTCACCCCGACACCCAACTGAGCCTGTCAGTGACAATATCCGTACAGTCCGGTCCGTTCGTCTATGAGCATCGCATGGCGGGCCTAGGGGGTTAGTAAAAGTCAGACCCCCAAAAGCGGTACAAGTCGTGTCGGAGTGTAGCCCAGAACGCCCTGAGATACTACTGGAATACCTACCAGTAAATCTCCTGCCTCGGCCGAGGGCTTTGCGTAATGGCTCTCCTAGACACAGCGCGACCTCACCTCCAATACCGGGAGAGACGAACCCCTGCAGATCCGCTCACTGCCTCCATGTGGCTCGGGACTGTACCCAACTAAAACCTGTTTGCACGACTCCTTTGAGCCGTGGTAGGGTAGTAATCAAAGCACAGTGGGAACTCACACGAGACAAATGACGATCTCAGGTCGATGAACTAACCTGTACACATGTCACCTGGGAACTGCTATCTGACATCTGGTACAAGACCAACTAGCAGGTTCCCGGCGAGTCCTGTCCGGTGTACTCATAACCCAATGAGCACCTGTATACATCTTAGGTGAACCAACTGACACCAGTGGCTTGTGAGACCGGCCACCGCCCCTCGTCGGGGTCTCGACTGTATACACTAGTCTACTAATGGAGTATCGATGCCCTGTCTCGAAACTCCTATGACTAGGGACCTTTTAAGGATGTGCTTATAGACTACCAGCTCCCACGTATATGATCGCCATCACACTGCTGGTCGTCAAGCAAGAATCCTAGGGGCTCTATCAACGTGTAATAGCGACATGTCAGGTCACCTAAAGCAGTACACGATGATAAAGATAAACCGGATAGCATACTATCATTTCGAGTAAGACTGTCCTACCGAGATAGGTCCTCCCTCAATCATTGCAATCACGTGCCTGTGATCCAATAATTGACTCTGAGGGCACTAACTCCAACATATTAGGGATCACATCTACAACTCCATGAATACGTACGATGCACATTATCAAACATGGGGTACTAACATAACAACATGAAATTATATGATATGGCATGCAACTAGATATGCAATAAATGATACGGATGCGAACGGTTATCGGAAAACGGTAAAACTGTAACATAGATGCACAACACAATAAACATGCAATATTTTTATTAATATAGATGCAAGTATAATAATATAGCATGTATCAAGCTAACTTGCATGCAACCAGATATGTAATTAATGATACGGATACGAACGACTATCCGAAAACAGTAAAACAGTAACATGGATGTACAATGCAGTAAACATGTGATATTTTTATTCATATGGATGCAAAATATATATCATAGGATGTAACAAGGTAAACTTGCCTGCGACTAGATATGTAATAAATGATACGGATGTGAATTGATATCGTGAAACAGTAAGACGGTAACAGGGATGCACAATGCAATGAACATGTAATATTATTATTAATATGTATGCAAATATAATAACATAGCATGTAGCAAGATAAACTTGCCTGATCGGATCTCAATACCCGGTGCGTACGGCGCGTCCGACGTCGGTAAATGTCGCGATACACACGGATGTACAGAACTGAACCAAGCAAAGCAAGAATGTGACCATGCTGGCTGGGAGGCCCACTGGGTTGCCCGGATCGTCGGCGGCGGCACGGCTCCGACGATGACCGGAAAACGCGCAAACAAGAAAGAAGGAGAAGAAAGAGGATGTGGGTTGCTTCTGGGGTTTTGGTGCTCTGGGGTCAGGGAAGACGAAGTGATGGTGTCGGGGTCGCCGGCGGTGAGGGAACGGCGACGACGGCGACAAGGTGCATGGGTTTTGGGGTTCTTGGGTTGGGTTCGGGTGATCGGCTTGGTGCAGGGGGTCGTGGGCTTGCAGGGGGAGGAGAGGAGAAAGGAAGGTGGAGATGTGGGGAGAGGTTGACGGCGATGATCGGCGACGAGGCGGAGTGCGGTGACGTTGGTTTTCACGGGGTTGACGGAGAGGTTGTGCAGGGTTTGGGTTGTCGGCAGAGGAGAGAGGGAGGTGAGGATGTGGTGTCGATGAGGGCTAAGGGAGACGTCGGCGACGATGAAGCGACGGCGACGAGGGGTGCAGGCTCGGCTCGGCTGTGGGTTCGGGATCGTTGTGGCGGGTCTCGTCGTCGGGGATGTTTGCAAGGGGAGAAAATGAGAGAGGGGTGAGAGGGGAGGGGAGAAAGAGGATATGGAGGCGGTGACGAGGGTGTGAGGTCATCGGGGTCGGAACTCCTGCGAGGTGGAGATGTGCAGGCGGGGTTCTTGCAGTTTGCTGGGGTAGATGGGTTCGTTGCGGGTTTCGTCTGAGATGAAGGAGATAGAAGGAAGAAGAGGAGCGAGGTCGAGGAGTCGACGAGGAGAGCGGAGGGCACGGTCGTGTTGACGACGACGGCAAGACGAGGGCAGGCGAGGGGCTCGACGTGGGTTTGAGCGGGGAAGAGGCGTCGGGAAAGGCGGCGGAGGAGAAGAACGAGGTGAGGTGAGGAGGTTAGGGAGCTGGGGATGCCGACGAGGGTGGAGGCGGCGAGGTGAAGGGCGCGGCACGGGCGTAGGTTCGCGACGAAGACGAGGTGGGAAAATGAGAAATAGAGAAGGAGAAGTGAGGAGAGAGAGAGGACGTGGGTAATATGGGTTTTGCTAAAAAAATTTAAAAGAATTATATAAATATATATAGAGAGAAAGAGAAGCAGCAGCTGTAGGATAGTTAGGATTTGGATTATAAAATATATTTTTGTTATAGAAAATTTGTAAATCTTATAAAATATATATTTAACAGTTAAATGTTTATTAGAATAGAATATTAAGAAAATTTGAGTTTTCTGGTTAATACAAACTTACTCCAAAATATGTCCGGGTTGGGTCTAAAATTATGGTTTGAAAATATGGATAATATACGTATCAACCAAAACCAAAATAGGATATCCGGGTAACTAAAATGCATACCCCCAAGAACGGATACACGTAGTGTGCATGTAGCAATCTAAACGGGTCCGTTTCACCAAACGGGACGAGAACAAGATGCACGGATACTACCACAGGGTCAGGGGTATGATGCATGCCATACTAGATATTTTTAAAAATATTTTATTTGACTTTAAATGTTATATTAAAAAATACAGACGCCAGATATAATGCAGTTATACAACATGAAAGTGCACAGATTCTCATAACTAGCCGGGATAAATTATAAACAAGAATCAAGACTGGTTTCCAGCATGCGGGTCGGGTCGAATGCAAACACAGATACCAATTTCACTATTCGCAACCAAAACACAATAAATCAAGAAATATCCATAGATAAAGAAATACCCAAAACAGAACTGGTATAAATGAACTAGGGTGTTACAATAACTTTGACATGTTGATATTGTAAATATTTCTTTTAGAATAAAATAGCTAATAAAATACCATGTTCTTATATTAACTTTGTTGTAGTTTATTGTTAAAATATTGTAGAAAATATACAGGGTAATGACCTACACCACACGCACACCTTGAATCATAGCATGAATTCTATGTTATCACGTTTTCTAAAAGAATAGAATTACACTAAATTACCTTCAAGTTGAAAATACGATGTTTAAATCTCTTTCCTTTACAAATACGTCTCTACAAGTCTTTTTAGGGGACCGTTTATGAATGGTGCGGATTATCGCACATCCCGAGATTTAGTGGAGTGAGATGCAGAACTCCTCATGGAGAATACAGTCTCGAAAGGGAATAAAATACGATGTTTTAATATTAGTAAACACTAAAAGTGGTGAAAACAAAATTAGCTTTTAGATTGGTATAAAACTATAATTTCTAAAAGACGTATAAAATATCTTTAACAAACTAAATTAAGCTTTTTTCTATTAAATACCCCAAGCTTTTGAAAAGATAGATTTTTTCATTAAAATACCGTAAACTTTTAAAAGCTAGGTTTGACACTAAAATACCATAAAATCTAAAATACATTTTTATAAAAACACTTGACATTCTAAATACTATAATCTTACATAAAATACCCCCGAGGTTATTTTCCAAAATAAAACATTTTACATAAACTCCCTCGAGTTTTCAAATGTAATATTTACATAAATAACCTAAGGTATTTAGATAAAAATAGGTGTAAGCGGGATCATTTCTCTAGGCCTTGGGGAGCAGAAGAAAGTGAGTGATAGCCTATCTAGGTTAGTTAAAGTTGCAAATTAAAGGAATTATCGTCAACAATCGTCTTTGAAAAAGTCACAAATACTGTCGCTCGTATGTTGGGATTGCCCGATTATTCCCAAACTTAAGAAGTTTTCCAAAGATAAAGTTTTTACTAAATATAAAATATAATATCACTCGAATCAAATCACTTAAAACTGAACTCAAACTCAAACTTGACTTAAACCTGGATCTGAACTTGACTTGAACTCGAATTTGACTTGAACCCGAACTCAAGGTTCGAGAATTCGGTTTCGGTATTTTATAATTTTATTAGTTTTGCTGGGTTTCGGCTAATTTCATTAATCTTGGTTCGGATTTAGGTCTCAACGGTAATACAACATACATAAATGTAGATATATTAAATTCTTAAATTTATGCTTCTATATTATAAAACAATAATTCTAATATTTAAAAATCCAGCCATGATGCAAAATATATTGAAAAGTGTACTTAGATAAGTATTAATATATGGTTTGGGTTCATTTTTTTACGGTTTTCTAACAACGATGGCCTGCAATGATCACAATGACAGTAAAAATGGTATAAAAATAATATTTTAAAGGTTTTGGCCGAAACGATATTGTATAGTTGGTTTCGTATTGGTCTCAGTTGGTTTCGTATCGGTCTCCACCGAAACCGATACGAAATCACTACGCATCGGTGGTTTTGGCCGAAACCCCGAACCTTTCTTGCACTTGAATTCTTGAACTTGATATGAACACTTGACATGATTTGTATTAAACCTTCATGCTTGACCCAACTTGACTCGAATTATGAATACAAACGACATGACTTGCACTTTACATGACTATATGATTTTTGACATGAACTCAATCTTGAAAACTTGACTTTGTACCTTATCTTTTGTATTCATTGATTCGATCAAGACTTGTAACATTAATCATAGATTAATATACACGAGGTGTGAATATAGTTTAAGTATGAATCCAACGAAATCTCAGGAGTACCGCTAGTACATGAACTCTTGGAACAGATCAACTCCTCCACAGCTTGGGGTCTCGATGCCATACTCTTGATCGGGTCGACGCTTTCAGAGCTTGGGGTCCCGATGCTATATCCTTGATTCGGGTCGACTCCTCCACAGTTTGGGGTCACGAAATTCTTAATACTCTTAAGATTGGTTGCTATTCACATTTAAACTTACGTTAATTAGATTACTTTGCAGTGACCTTTTAGGACACTTACATGCACTTCATATACTCTATACCTACACTCCACGACCGTGCTATAGTTGCTTGCTATACTCATATCATACTGACATGCTTACATAGTTGCCATTAACATTGCCATGTTATACCTGTTTATGTTCCATCTATATCACATGTCACCTTGCAATTCTTTTATATACATCACACTTTCTTTTGGGACTTACCAAGCGACGTTCGCTAACGGGCATTTCACCAACCTTTATTTTTTTGGAATGCTCGTCAGATGACCTAAAGACTGAAGAAGTGGAAACGACTGCAGAGAATTACGACTAGCTAGTTTCACAGGCTGATCCTTAGTTTTTCTTTTCAGCTCTTCCTTTCCGTATGCCACTATTTATGCACTTTTCCTGTTATCGTACATTTTTTCAGACATCATATCTATGTATTAAACTTGTTGAAGCTGAATGTAAATAAAGTTGGATTTTATTCACTTGTCATTTTTTGTCACTTTAATATTGCTTATATACGCTTAGCGTAATTGTTTTGAGAAAGGATCTTCTCGAAATAAATACGCCGCGGGTATCGTCACGTTTTCTGCTCCCTTTTGGGGAGCGGGACGTGACAGTGAAGATCAATGGTTGAAGTGCTCGAGCAGACTACTGGATCAGTACACTCGGCGAGATAGTAAAGACCATCGGCTTCATATTCGGTGCCAATTGTCTTTTTCGTTCTCGTTCCAAGGTCCTGCATAACACAACCATGAAGAGAAAATGAGATCGAGCAGTTCATAAAACGAGTAAGCTTGCTCGCAGAAAGTAAACTGAATGGAAAACGTAGCAAATATAATACAAAAGACAATGATAACCGTGTAGGAGTGACAAAACCAATTCCCTCGCGATCCATCTGTTGAAGTGATAGATTCGCATGGAGGAGCGGGTGAAAAGGATGTGAATATACCCGACTCCCTAGTTATATGATCAGATGCACCTGAATCAATAACCTAAGTCCTGGGTGGTGGTGGTGTGGTTAGACAAGCGGTATGATTACCTCGCCATAGTAGCAGCGAGATAACTAGTGGAGGATGATGACTCCGAAGAGGAAGATCCACTCTGAGTTTTCAAGAATGTCTGATAACGAGCAAGTTCACCTCCATTTAGAATCAAACTTGAGAGATTGGAGGATATGGAACCGGTGTCATGAACGGAATCGGTCGCTGATTGAGAAGAATATGGAGATACTGCAACTTCTGCTAGACGAGGATGAAGCCGAAAACAAATGGCCTTTACATGGCCCGAACGATAACAGTAATCATAAATAGGTCTCTCACGCGGTGGGTGGTTCCTTCTGCCTCTATTGGGTCTTCGTCCTTCACGTCCACGATTTCCGAAACCTCCACGGCCTTTAGTCCATGTCTCCCCCTGACTAGCCACTCTGGGCTGAGTAAGGAGAGCAGACCGCTCTATCATTTCCGGTGGACGAGCTAGAATATATCTGTAGCAGCATATGATATTTGTCGGCCAATGAGGAGTTGCATGCCCTTCCTAAGATCTGCGGGTGTGCCCTTTCATATTCACGACCTAAGGCACGAAGAAAGTCCAATACCCCCATCTGCTCGTGGTGACGCTGTATCTCCCGAATATCAGTAGTGATTGGAAACACTTCACCAAGCTCCTCCCATCGACTCATAAACTTCGCAAAGAACTGTTACAGAGATTTAGAGCCTCGCTGCTCCGGGTAGATGCTATGCGTCAGATCAAATGCGCGCGTCAACTGATTCTTGCCGGAGAATAATGCCTTTAAATACGTCCATACACCATAAACGGCACGCTCATGTCGAACCAAAGAATAAACCGAATGTTCTATACTCAGGAACATCTGATGACAGATCTGAGCGTCGACAGTCTTTCATTCGTTAGTCATCGGAACTGGTCCCTTCGAAGACATGTGCTTGTCATTCCTATGAGAGATCAAATACATCTTGACCATATCATGCCGTTCAAGATAATTATCGCTGTTTAATTTCCACTGTGATTTTTCCATGATGAATTTCCGCAGAAACAAGAGTCTTGGTATCGTTATCATCCATCGCTTCTCAAATAACAAAGCACCACATCACAACAAGCACCTTAACAATTACTAAATAAATGATTCTCTTTTCGCGGAATCGAGCGGTACGAAAAATAACAAAAGAAAACTTGAAGGAATCACTGCATATCAAACCCGAGGCATCACAAGATCGAGCGGCGACCGAAGGAATCGAGGCGGAGGATGAACATCATCGCGATGAACAGTACCGTGATGAACAACACACGGGTACTGTAGCGATGAACAGTAGCGCGGTACTGTAGTGGTTGGCGGCTCTTAGGATTGAGGTGGGGGCGGCGGCTAGGATTGAGGGGGAATAAGGCTAGATTTTGTTTGAAACTCTAGTTTTTTTAATCGAGAATTTTATTCTCCGCCATGCTCTGATGCCATGAAATAATTAAGAAAAAATAAAACAAGGTGAAGGATTTGAGAGCTCCTTTCTTCTTATATATAATAAACCCACATATAACAAACTACAATTTACCCGACGTGGGACTATTATTCTCATATTCTAACAATATATATTATTTCTTTAATTATATTCCGAGTGCCAAACTTTTTGGTCAGCTTACAAGAATATTTTCCTCATGTTCTCATGTATTAAGGGTTCTTCCAATCTTTTGGCGTCTAATTAAATATGAAATTAATAAATTGACATTATAAAGTTGGAAAAATACTTTCTACTGTCACAAAAATTTGTGGAAGATATATTATAATGATTAATGAGGAGATATATTAATATAATTTAATCTCAATATCATAATAATAAAATGTTATTTGAGTGACCGAGTCAATAGACATGTTTGAATATCATTTGGGACTTAAACTTCTTACAAAACAATTTTGCTGACTTCGAAACCGATGACACGTAATTTGAATAATATATCATATCTGATAAATATGATTTTTCATAATCAATTAAAGTGCATATGCAAGATAAGCGCAACACATTTTCTAACATCAATCACATATGTACCCCAAATAATTGAAGATGAAAATTAGATCAAGACCTTTACATTGCAATATGCGTAAGCTTTGAGAAGTTCTAAGTTGATCTTCAATTTCTCCGTCATATATTGAATTCTATATTGATTGTCGCATTCTCTCTGACCACATCTTTAAAAGCTTAGAACAAACAGGCACAATTAAACCTATTGATTATTGCAACCAGGTGTGAACATAGGATAAGATGTTATAATTGATATGAAAGCTGTTAGTTCAAGAGAAGAGGTGCCTTAATAGAACTGAATGGAGAAAAATGATTCGTTTAGACGGCATGATATCAACCACTATTGGAAAAAGAGAAGATATTAAAAACATACTCGTCCTTTTATTTTGATTGTCGAAATATTATAAGCTTAACTGAACTAAAACTATCTTTCAAACAAAGATAATATCCAAACTCCTACCCAAACTGAAAACTTAAATTTTAATAAGCTAAAATTTAAAAAGAGACAAAGTAGAACAGAATTGAACTGTAACTGAATAATAACTTGTGCAGATGAAGTATTCAATCAGATACTTTCAAGATTTCCTATCCCAAATTGTACTGTAAATGAATAACAACCTATGTAATTAAAGTATATAATCAGATACTCGGAGGCTTTGTAAGCTGTAATAGACTGTTCATTATGATTAGTTTGAAAACAGTTCTCCCCCTCTTAATTTGAGGTTTTTCCTCATTAACTTGTGGCATAAAGAAAGTAGAATCCAGTGGAACCGCAACTTGAAGAATATGCATAATTTGATTATGATCTGGCAGCGGTGATAGAGGGATAACAAAATTAAATAGTAGACTAGCAGTGGATTGTAAGCATTGGGTGGTGATGTCATTCAAATCGATCTAAAATCTCAATTGCAGCTTTGTTGCAACCAATGGATATGGTGGAATGGGTTCTGGCTCTCAATCACGAAGCTACATTAGTCAGTAACTTTTGTGATTGTTGATTCATTTTGCGCACATGGCTCTCCAGTCAATGAAGCCATGTTCTTAAGTTGGCAACCTTCAAATGCTAATCAAATTTAGACTTTACGAAGTTTTCTTTATAGTTTGTCAATGGACTTGTTTAACTTTGTCATGCTCTAAAACAACTTCGAGCATCATTTTTAAGATTAAGAAGTTTCACATTTCTTTATGACGAGCCACCATACCAAAGTATTTGTGATCTGATAGGAACAATAAAAAATTATGATGTGATTCGATTGAGATGATCTAATCAGTAGTCCAGTTTGAGAAGATGGAGTTGATTTGATTTGGCAGCAACAATCTTAAGTAGGCAACAGTCTTAACAATTGATTTATCCTTGCCTTGATACCAGCCAACAACAAACACTATGAAAAGAAAAAGACCAAGGAGATGAAGATCAAGGAGTAAAGAATAAAAGATGAGAAAACTTGAGCACTCGACCAATTCAATCAACAATGAAATATCAATAAAAATTATCAATCATTAGTCAAATATTATGCTTGAGTAGAAAATGCTTTTATTTATATCCACTTATGGTCATCAATCAACTAATGCCCAATAAGATAAACCTAAACTCCTATTCAATTTAAATGTAGTAAATTAGTCAAGTATGACACTTGAGTAGAACATATTTTCTTTGTAGCAACTAAAAGTCATAACCCGACTAGAGTTTATGTTAAACAATGATAAACCTCACTCTTACTCAACTTAAATGAAATAATGACAATAACAAAGGAAATGCTAATTCCTGTCTCAAATCAAACTATTATTGAAATAAATAAGTACCGTCCAATAAATTCAGATAAAGGCCTTGCACAGTTTGTAACCATCAATCAATAGATTGTGCATAGATGCCTCCATCAGGACCCAATGATATGGATAAAGGCTTTTGTTTAGTTTCTTCTTAAAATAGAACTTTTTGGTAGCATCACAATGTACCCGAGTTGATGAGTTAGACAAGATAGTATGGTTTGGTGCCCGCGTTTGGTTAA
The DNA here is from genome assembly GCA_030015575.1 of Agapanthus africanus. NCBI lineage: Eukaryota > Viridiplantae > Streptophyta > Magnoliopsida > Asparagales > Amaryllidaceae > Agapanthus > Agapanthus africanus. Next base: position 67,653,711 of record JASDDO010000001.1, read on the forward strand.
TACATGATTAACTTTATTGGATGACACGGTTGGGGAGAATCATATGAGATAGGGACTTAAGATCGCTCATCTTTATATATATTAAGCCACACGTGCAGAGTACAATAATATGTATATATATAAAGCATGTATTCTAACACCCCCTTCAAGTTGGAGCTTAAATATCAAACATGTCCAACTTGTTACAAATAAAATTGACTCGTACTCCCAAGCGGCTTAGTGAGGAATCTGCTAACTGATTTGTCGATGAAACATAATATGTATCAATGATACTTTGGGTTACTTTCTCACAAACAAAATGATAATCCACTTTAATGTGCTTTGTCCTCTCAGGGAAGACTGGATTGGATACAATATAGATGGCTGTCTTATTATCACAGTGCAGGCGCATAGGAAGAATAAGATTAAGTCCAAGATTGCCCAGTAAATAACTAATCTATAGCAACTCACACGAGGTAACGGACATGGCTCGATACTCTAATTCTGCACTAGATCGAGCTACCACATGCTGATTATTGCTTCTCCACGATATAAGATTTCTTCCAACAAACACACACTAACCAGTAGTGGACCTCCGATCTATAAGTGATCCTGCTCAATTAGCATCTGAAAATCCAGCTATCCAGGAATGTCTATGATTTGAATAGATTTAGAGTCTTGTCATGAATTGTCCATGATCTGAATAGATGAAACCTCTCCCAGAATTGTTGTAGAGATTTAGAGCCTCGCTGCTCTGTATATACGTGATGTGTCAAATCAAATGCTCGGGTCAACTGATTCTTGCCTGAGAAGAGTGTCTTCAAGTACCTGTACACACTATACACAGTTCGCTCATGTCGAACTAAGGAATAAACTGGGTGCTCCATACTCAGGAACATCTGACGACAAATCTGAACGTCGCAAGTCCTTTCACCGGTTATTGGATCGGGTCCATTTGAGGACATGTGTTTGTCTTTCCTACGAGAGATCAAATACATCTCGATCATATCACGTCATTCAAGATAGTTGTCGCCATTTAATTTCCACTCCGTGATCTTCCCATGATGGATTTCTGCAGAAACAAGAGTTTTATTATTTTTTTCATCCATCTCATCACAAATAATTGATCACATACCACAACAAGCACCTAACAATTGCTAAACAAAGGATTCTCTTCTCGCGGGATTGAGCGGTACAATAAAAAAAGGAAAGAATTGAACAAATCACCTCATATCCAAATCAAGTCATCGAGGGATCTCGGGGCGAGGCGCAGGAAGCGGTCAGGAGGAGAAAGGGCATGCATGGGGCTGCAGGGGGCTTGGGCAGGGGGGCTAGAGGTGAGCAGGGGGTGCTTGAGGCTGGAGCAGGGGGTGTTGATGGTGAGGGGGCTGGAGGCTGGAGCAGGGGGTGCTGGAGGCGAGCGGGCTGGAGGCTGGAGCACGGGGTGCTGGAGGCGAGCAAGAGGGCTGCAGGCGAGGGCAGGGGCTTGGAGGCGATTGATGGCTGGAACCCTAGCAAGTGGTGGGTAGGGTTCAAAACCCTAAAAATAATAATTCTCCCAGATGTGCTCTCATACCATGAAAGAGTGGGGAGAATCATATGAGTTAGGGACTTGAGATCTCCTCTCCTCTTTATATATATTAAGCCACACGTGCAAAGCACAATAATACATATACATATAAAGCACGTATTCTAACGTTGGATATGGTCATTTGTGAATATTTTAAAATAAAATTTATAGCATTTCTTATATCTTGCTTGCTCCATGCACAGCACTATATTGTTGTACACGACTTTTACTATAAATTAATGTGTACCATCCTTATCAATGAACTTTAATTCTCATGGTGAATTTATATTACTTATAATCTCTGTATTTCTGATTTAGCAGAGTTTTGATACCCTTGAGAGTGTACTGGCAATGGCAATACTTTCTGGAACATGTTTTGCTAATGAATATGGGGAAATCATGGTGAGATATCCCATTCGTCTATAATGTTTTGTTACTGCTTTTGACAATTCATGTGATGCAGGTGGTTGCCTTTTTACTAATATAACTTATCTTTAAACACTTGATGTAATTTGGTAGTATTTTATTTCTCAAGTTATCAGTACCATTGGCTTTTTATTGATAAGGCAGCACAAGTTTCATAATATCTATATATTCTCCTATCTTTGCTGTCCTATTTTTTTTAGTTGTTTGCCCTCTGTAATGCCAAGTTAAAAGCTATCCTATAGCAGTTAAACCTAGATATCCACCTCACCAGTTCTGGAACATTGAAACGAGTCAGTCACCGTTGATCATCTGACAAACAATATCGGTCTTTTAATGTGATTTTTTGGGGGTATGTAGCTGGTTGTTCCGGCGATTAAGTTATTGCTAACACTGTTTTTTATGTTTTTAAATTGGTACAAGTTTTCGAACATTTTCTTATTTTCTGATTGATGATCTCCTCTTTATCGCTTGTTTTTCTTCGGTAGTGCCAAATTAAATTTATCCTTTAGGCAAAAACAGTAACCATGACCTGTCTAGTTTGGGTTTAACTAGCTATTCCCTGTTGAACAGCACAAAAGAATATAGCGAAAATGTTTAAACGAATAAGTGATCGAGGATCTTAAACAAGTGCTGTTTCAATCTCCATATTAATTTATTATCTCCATATTAATTTATTATCTGAAGGAATCGCCAATATTCTATTTGGAAAAAAACAATCAGTTAAGAGAGTTGGAAATATGATGATAATATTTCGGCGGTACACGTATAAGACTCTAATAAGGAGAGAATATTTCATAGCCAAGTAGATGTTATTCATCCAACAAAAAACCATGCTTAAATAGTTTGGGATAGATGCGCTTAAGTAGACTTCCCCTCATGCCATTTGTTTAATTTTAGTGCAGAAGATTTTTCTTCTAAACAAGCAATAAAACCATTCATTTAGGTTCTCTTGTGCCTTTTGTCATGATTGTTTCCTTTCATATGAATTTTAGCTCATTATTTTTGAGGTGAATATGTTTCATGACTCTACTTTTTGGACTAGCCCAATAATTCATGTTGCACTGGTTGAATGCTTTGGCCAGTTTAAGTCTATTAAATCAGTTGCGGGAGCTGAAGCATCATTTAAGTTAGTTTGTATATTTATTGAAAGGTCCATTCAAGCTGCATATAGACGGGTGAGTCATCCCTATTTTCATTCACCATGTACTGATTATTTAAATGATTTCGGTCATACAAATTGTTGATATGGTTTGCTAGGTCCTTAACTTTCTGGATGCTGCATCTAAAAGGGAACAGAAGCACCCGTTGGCTATACTTGCTAATGAATTAACATCAATTGCTGAGAAGGAGTTCACTTCATATATTCCTGTACTATGCCGACAACATCCTGGAGCTGGAAAGGTTTCAATTATACTCTTGCATCAACTTTACGAGAAACAATTGGTATGGTTAAAATATCCCTTCCATAGTATATTAGTATCTGATGTATAATACTAATTAGTTATTCTATTAATAATTGTACTAATATGGATATTTGCAATCGAAATATAGAATCCTTTTCTGAAAGGGCTGGTGGATCTTTCTGAAAGTGTACAATCGGTGCTTGCAGCATCAGACAGTTTAGAGCTTTATTTGGTTGATGCACTCAGTTCTGTATGTGGGGGTGGCATCAAAACACCCATCGGCGGTTACTTGCATCCATATCAGGTTTAGGTCATTCTACCTAAATATGATCAATTATAATGTACTTATTGCATTAACTATTCATATCAGACACACACAATTAAAAACTGCCTAAAACTCCCATTTGCGACAAACTACCATATTCTCTTAATACTACGAGAAACTACCATGACAACGGGCAACACTTAACGGTGATAAAAATGAAATTTTTGCCCTTGTTTAAATTCAATTAATTAGGGTTAGGGTTAGGGTTAGGGGAGCAGGGGTGGGGGAGGGGAGAGAGAGTTGAGTTTTTTTTTGTTTGGGGGGGGGGTTGATCAAAGGATAGGGTCAAGGTCGAACTGGAGGAGGATGGTGGAGAAGGATGTGATGGTTGTGAGTGGAGGGCAGGTAATGGTGGGTGGATGGGGTCGGTATGGTGGAGGTCAGGGTGGTGGTGAGGGGGCGGGAGGTCAAGGATGTGATGGTTGTAAGTGGAGGGAGGGTAATGGTGGGTGGTGAGGGGGTGGGAGGTTGGGGATGGTGTAGGAGCATGGGGTGGTGGTGAGTGGGGATGTGTTGGGGTCGGGGATTGCGGCGGTGTCCGGGAGCAGAGAGAGGAGGAGACGCAGAGGGGGTGGCACTGTAGGAGGTCTAGTTAGAGATGGGGTTTGGGAGAGAAAATGAAGAAAAGGCATTTTTAGATTTTTAAATTTTTTCTAAAGACGTGGCAGTCTTGGCGAGTTGGCGGTGATGTGGCACGAACGGTGCTGACACGGCACCGTTAGTCATGGTAGTTTTTTTTTTGTAGTTTTGAAAGTTTTTATTATAGGTTTTCCTAGTTTTGAAAGTTTTTGGTAGTTTCTTGCAAACGGGTGCAAGTTTTTGGCAGTTTTTTTTGGAATTAAGCCTTAAAAAATTTCTTCAGCCTGATGATTCTAGTACGGTGAGAACAGAAAGAAGAAGCTGCGAGAATTTTCTTCCTCAAACTCCCACTAAAACATTTATATATGTGTGGTTCAATTACAATGGATGCCACTAAATGCAGTCACATGTAATATCTTACTCATTTTCCTTACTTATCTTTGAGGATCCAATAATTTAAGGGATCAAGATCATATGACTGCTCGGCTGAGCTTTTGTGGTTTCATTGGATTTGGCTCTTCCATTTTCTTATATAGGCTGTTCTTATGCTCCTAAGTTTGTAGTCACATGTGGTTGTGCAAACTCCTGAACTGCGCTAGGTGCTCAGAGCCCAATTCTTCTGCTTGTTTGTGTTTCTGGAGTTTTTGAGCATGAACCTTCAAGGCTCCTTGTAGTTGATAGAATATGGCTTCTGTAAACTTTAGCAATTTTTGTTGGGAAGTTGATATTAGGAAAAACGTATTGATGCGGGCTCAAAATTCCAAACCCACTATGTATGTTTTCTAGTTATATGAAGCAAAATACATATGACTTTCATTTTAAGGTCTTAGTAGCCAAAGATTTATTTTGCAGTTTAAATTGATTTGAAATTCCAGCCAGACAAGTCTAGTTTATTCATGCGATCAAATAAAAGGTCGAAACTTAAACTAATCACCAAAGATTCCATTATAAAAAGATGTTATTCGATAACACTGAGTTGACTAATTTATTCTCTGAGCTAGAAGGTTCTCCACTTTATGGACAGCATTCCATTTGGCTGAGACTCCCTTCAATACTCCTTGACAACATTCAAGTGAAAGGTCGGAATATTTAGTTAAAAGTAACACCTTTTAAAAGATGGTGTCGATATGATGTTTGATGTGCTTGGCTTTGGACCTACTTTTGTTATGAGATTCTATCGTGACAACAAAATAGCTATCTATCGATCAAATCCAATCTACCATTGAAGGACCGAGCACATTAAGGTATGCTGCCACCTTTTTGTTCGTGAGAAGGTGGAAGAGGGATTTCTTGATTATGTGAAGTTGGTTACACAATTAGCACACTTCTTTGCTAGTCCTTTTGGTAGGTCTTCGAGTTCAATTCGTTTGTGACAACTGAGCATGTTGAATTCATAAGCTCCATCTTGACGGGGATCATGAGAATAATGAGGATTAGTTATGTGTCAGAAAGATGTGAATACTTGTAATCTTAGGTATCTTTTACACACACATGCACGCGCATATATGTGTGTGCGTGCATGTGTGTGTATGAAATGGAGAAGGGGAGGCCCTACTCCACCTGCCTCTCGTTTTCTCATCTCCCATTTTTAACCCTGACCTCAAATAAAAAAGGCTACTTAGTGCATCGTTCTGGAGTAAAGAGAGGGCCATTGTTACTGGAGCAATGAGGACTTAGAGTATAGGCCTAAACAACATTTATGGAATGGAATAAAAAGCAACACAATACCTATTAATTTAACCTAGGTTACCCTTATATGATCTGTCATCTGTGTAAGACAGATTCATGTAGCGCACAGCAAATTTTTGAGAGAATGTCTTTGCTGTTGTTGATGATTGTACCGATCTTTTCTGCTGATAGAGTATAAATCTAGACACCTTTCCTCTTCTTTCTAAAACTTCTCTGATAATGTTCATATATAGACCTTGAATGCAAATCGGAAAAAGAAAATTGTATAAAAGAATGACGTAAGAAGGTGGTAGGCTAGTTATATGAATATAATTTTGTAAGGCAAAATTGCACAAATGTACCCTTGAACTTTCAAGTTTTTTGCGATTGATACATGAACTTCAATAATTAGCGATAAGTACCATGGATACACTATAGGAGTTTCATATTTTTTGCGATTGATACCATGAACTACCACTTCCGGTTGCAACTTAATACCATTTTACTGAATTTTTTAGTGAGCCCATGGTACCTATTGCTTCCGGTTGCAACTTAATACCATTTTAATGAATTTTTTAATGAGCCCATGGTACCTATCGCTAATTATTGAAGTTCATGGTATAAATCGCAAAAAACTTGAAAGTTCATCGGTACCTTTGTGCAATTAAGCCACTTTGTAATAAAAATAATATTATATAATAATAATAATAATTTGATACTAAGATTTAACCTATATTATTTCTTTAAAAATTAAATTTTCATTCCTCTAATATGTTTTTTGTTGTCTTTTCTTTGGTTAAAACAGATAAGAGAAGTTAGTGCACCACTTATTCTTCACTGGGTGAACATGCAACATGACAACATTTTGGAGTGGACAAACCGTGCTATTCAGATAGAGGTAATTGCTGTGCTTAACAAGCAGGAATTTATTTAGCCACCTTTGCTAATTTTACTTCCAAATAAAGTCTGCTGTACAATCTTCTAGTTGTGCTAGGTATTTATATATCCCTGTCAAATATTTTTTAATGGCGTTTGAAATATCATCCCTATTTATTTGATGCGGTAGTTAGGGAGTCAGGGACCTAGAGTTATAGAATTAAAATTTAGAAGCACAATGCAGCAGTCTGACCGAGAGTCAGATTACTGTGGATACTATTGGAAAACTGCACATACTAGGTGTTTGTGACTTTCGGAAAACGAACTTTCTATTTTGCAGTTTCTCTTGCATACCTATATATCTGTACCATGCTTTGTTCCAAGGGTAGAGACCTGAAGTTTGTTCGAACTTACCAAACTATATAATGGACCATTCTCATATACAATCCATAAAGTCAGGGATTGAAATTTTATTTAACCTGATTCCACAAATTCAGAGAGTCAAACACCTCATGTGACAGAAAAGATAGAAGTAAATGTAGATGAGATGTTTGGCTATTTGGGGACACAGTGATATGTGGTAGATTATATAGAATAAAGCACTCTAATTATTGCACCATGTAGTATGGTTGAAATTATTATCAACACTACTAACTCTATGGGAGTGAGGATGAAGCAAGGATGAATAAAATCAACAGCAAGTTAAACTCACACACTGGGTGTATTCCAACTCTTAAGGTCAAAAAAACAAAAGAAAAAAAGAAGGAAAAAGAAAAAAGAAAAATAGAAAAGGAAACCACCTCCTGGGATGAGAAACCAAATAAAAGATATGGTAAGGAGAAATAATTTGACCTAGCCACTCTTGACTAGGACAAAGAAACCATGTGAATATACTGCTAACGGCAATTTATATGTAGTGAAATTCCACATTTGATTTGGTAAGAGCAATTATGATGGATCCTTTACTGGTTGGAAGCTTCAATTTTATGGCCAATACTTGTTTTCATAATACTGAATTAAATGGATGATTCCATTCTTATTTTTCTTTTCGGGCTCACTGAAAGTTTGTTATGAAAAATTTAAAATCTTCCTCAGAGCACATGGTCTCTTTGCAAGAATACTCATAAAGTCCCACTCTATTTTAGTGTTACCACTTGCTTTGCAAACTCTTTTCATATACTTTGTACTTTCTATTTAATTTGAGATATTTGTGTGTAAATTCTTACTCTATTAAGGGCTCATCCATGCTCAGCATACTCTTTCCATAAAGCTCTCATGCACCTCTTGTGTAATTTAATATATTTATGCGTGTTGTGTGTGTGTGTGTGTGGGGGGGGTATGTTTAAGTACAAACGGAAAACAATTTGATCGATACAGCGTAGGATTTAGACGTACGCTTAGTGGAATAGTTTACTTAAGAGCGTGTCCGCGCGCGTGCGACGTGTTTCTCAGATGTATTGCTGATTTTATATGCATTTCTATCCTGCAAGCTCCTAGCATATGAATTCTCTCATAATATTTTTATCATTTTTCTACATATGGAAAGTTTTCCTCCTTATAGCTCAAATTTGAATTTTAATTGAGGCTGTTTATATCCTTCACAGGATTGGGAGCCATTATCATCTCAACAAAGACAAGCTACATCCATAATCGAAGTATTTCGATTCATCGAGGAGGTTCAAATGTTATATCTTTTACTTATATCCCTTGCTCTTTTAAGTGGTATCATTGGGAATCCCAGATTCTTTCTTCATTCTATAAACTAGCAATTGTCCCCGCAGATAGATGCGCGAGACGGTTCTTCCGATAATTTAAGCAAAAATATTTTATGTATATTTATGACTTATGAATTTTCTCCATTAAACCTGTCTTAAAAAACTGTTACACTTATAAATATATGGCAAAAATGTTGCCGTGAGCATTCACAGCCTAAACTGTTACACTTATAAATATATGGCAAAAATGTTGCCGTGAACATTCACAGCCTCATTGGCTATGAACGCAGACAGCCCCTGATAGCCCCCCCTTGCAACTTAATCCAGGAGGACCTATCTTGATTTACACTTAAACCACAGCCGTATTAACCTCAAAACATATATAGCTTGTCGTGCAAAAAGTCATGTAACATATCTAAGGAGCATCCCATGTATTAGCAAATTTGAAAAGCACGACAATGTATTTTTTCCTGAAATGGCATACTTATCTAATCACAACATTAATCAAACTATGAAAAAATAACACAATTAAAAAATATTGATAATAAACCGATATTAGCATAATCAATTAATACCTATTTACAATGATAATCATCAATATGGTTATCATATTGGTCTAAGTAAAGTACTAATTTATAGATATTGTTAATTGATCATGTAGGCCTAACCTTTCTTTCTCCAACACCAAACATATAAAACCAAACTAATTTTCAGCCCAATCTATACTCCAAGTGGGTGAAGCATGGGGCAACTTGTAAGATGCAATAACCCAGGGCCCTAATTTAACTTTCACAGGATATGTTGCCAAAAGAGGAGCTGGAATATTCCTCTATATAGCTTTTGTGTGTGTGTGTGTGTGTAGAATGTTTAGATGCTACAGTTGGAAATGCAGGTCTCTTTTGTTGTAAAATCACTTAAAATAAGCAGAAAATGGGACATTTTCTTGCATCAACTTAATGTATCCCGGTTTTCTAGTTCTCACTTAATGGAGGAATTTTCAGTCAGTAGAAGATTGCAAAAGTATTTCCTCATATAATTTCCTCTGATTTTCATGGTCTCCTATTTTATCTTGGTAAAAGACGACATATTTGCAGATGTTATGTACTTCACGTTGTGAAGAATAGCCTTTTGTTGTGCTCTAGTGATAACATCTCCATTTGTGCTCCTTCTACTCTTCATATGGGATATAGGGATGGAGTTTATATGTTCAATATTCTACTTGGCCTTTATTAAGATATAAATTTAATAGCATCATGAGATTACTTCCATCATTTTCATGAATAAGATGAATCATATGTTAGAACACTCAGAACATTTAACACCACTTCTATTTGCTGTTAATAGAGACAAGTTGAGCTAAGTTAAAAAAAATCTTTGTTAAATCGTTAAAAATGAAGTAGTAATATGACCCTTTCTCTTCGATAAAATACCTTCAAGAATAATTATTAGAAAATGATGACCTTTGTATAGATAATTCTGCCATTACCTTCTCTTTAGTTGGGGAAATGTCTGAGAGCACCTAACTTTAGAGATTAGAATTAACCAGAGAAGAAAAAATAGAATTCAAAGTTATGAGGTCCATTGCAGGCTGTGCGTGAAGGCGCTTGGATGATTAGGTAAGATTTCTCGAGTTCATATTCTACTACGATTTCAGGATACCCTTCATTCTAAACAACAACAAAAATTCTTCATATTTTTAAGTAAGCTTGGTATGCATTTTTATTCCACAATGCATAAACTAGGACAAATTTGGGGAATGGGAGTCTCAAGTCTGTATGCTTCATGTTTATCTCTTTTATCTGTTTGGGTGCTTGCTCTTTCCTCTATTTCAGTGGAATATATCTAATACTTTACTGTAATTTCCAGACTGTTGAGCCGTTCTTTGGACTAAACCTTCCTATGGATATCATCCACTTGCGCTCTTTGCTCATTGGAATTTTTCGTTGCCTTGATGCCTACTTGCTGCACATTGTTAATCAGCAAGGTTTGTTACATAACCTAATCAGCTGGAAGGCTTGGGAATTAAATTTAATTACTACTGAAATGTTTATTATGCAGTTTGAATGACAAGTATGTATTTCCAATCTAAGCGTAGCGTTGAATTTTATAGTATATTTGTTTGAGGATCACATATTATATCTCAGTTTCCTTTTATCTATTCGGTGTCTGCATATATTAATTGATTTTCGTAGCTAATTTCTTAAATGCATTCTGTTGGACATTTTCTCTCTCATTATTTGTAGGCAACTACTGTATGTTGAATTTTTCTGGTTGTTTGTATCATAATATGTTTATTCTTGTCATTGGTTATCTTCTTAGACGCAACCAAAACTGTGGAAATTAGTACATAGCATGATAGGAATGTGACATGTCCATGTCTGGTTGCATTGTACTATAGCTTGATTGAAATTGAAAGCTGGTTGAGGCCTGTATGCTTTATATGACTATTTTAGATCATGCTCTTTTAACTAATAGTATCATAGCATGTTCAGCCATCTGTTCATTACGATCTCCTAAAGATTCTATATTTAACTTGCAATTCCTTCGACATCATGTGCATTTTCTTCCTCTATGTTTTACCAACATATACATGTCAGAACCAGACCAAGCCATTTGTACTTGCATATGTTGTTTTGGGAAAGAAAGAGTAACATGTATAGAATTAATTGAACTAAATCATTTACATGTATATCGGGTTTGGATCTTTAAGATACATATCTTGATCCTATAAGAAAATAATTCTATTTTGGTTTTGGATATCCTTATCTTCGATCAATAGCTACAAGCTATGATATTAAGGACCCAATCCCAAAAATCCAGGCTTGATTTGGTCTGAGTTTTCACGTAATCTAGTTTATTGCCGCACCTACCATCACACCTTTGGTACTGAAGTTGGCTAAAAGATAACCTTGATATATATTATTGATCTCATGTGTGTGTGTGTGTGTGTGTGTGTTTGTGGCTTTGTGTATGCATTTGCGTCTGCATGCACACATTTTTTTGTGCGCGCGCGCGCCTATTTGTGCCTATTCTTGTGCCTGCGTGAATGTGAAGAAATTTAGTATACAGCTTCAGTTGAGGATAAATGATGGAACATTGCTTGTCATGATTTCGGCATGTGTGCCAAAATTGACAAGTGTGAAATTTAAGAGGCATAATAGGGTCATAGTAGGAGTAATGAAAGCTTGGGTTAGACCTAAACAAATATAGACTGATGTTAAAAAAGGTCAACAGGTGTTATTGTAACATAGGAGATAAGAAATGACCATTAATAGAGCTGAGTAGGAAAAAAAGAATTCATGTCGCCCCAAAGATTTAGGATACAAACTTTATTGTTGAAGTTATAAAACGCCCTATACATTAGATTTCTCTCTACACAAACACAAACATGATACATACAATTATATTATAATGCCTATAATATTTAATAAATATAATATAGACATAGAATGCTTTAGCAATAATTTTTAATTTTTTTTTTATAGATATGCTTAGTTTATCCCATTCACTTAATTTGAGTAAAATGTAATTTTGTTTTTATTTATACACCGAGCTTCTTGTGTTTGTTTTTATCTGTGTATAGTGGATACTTGCTATATATTCTGAAAGTTGAATCATGAATTATTTTTTCGTTGCTATATATATATATATATATATATATATATATATATATATAATGAAGAAAAGAGGCCCTAGGAGGCTTTTTTGTCGGGTGGTGTAAAAAAAATACACCCTCCAACATTTTATTCGACGATCGGCATTCATCATCTCCATCTTCAACATCAAAGATGTGGATATACCTAATTTCATATGATTTTACCACTTTTCACCGTTGAATTAGCAATGTAAAAAGATCTATTGTCGGTAAACCGTTAATTTTGCACCCACTAAATCAAACGGTGAAAAAGAGATAGAACCACATGAACTTTGGTGTATCCACATCTTAGATGATAAAAAGATGTTGGGTGCCGATCGTCGAAAAAAATCGTGAAGGGTGAATTTTTTCGACGCCATAGAAGAAAATTTCCGCCTATGGCACCTTATCTTCATTATCCTCAACACACACAGGTGCAATTTGTTCTCATTTGTTTTCTTCTGTTTGAGTGCAGTTGATAAAAGTATTTTATATCCCAGACCTCCTGCATTGACACGTTATAAGGAGTCCCTGAATCCATTTGCGAAGAAAAAGTCTACCGATGGCATGGTTCTGGAGGAGGAAGCAACTGATAACCTGAACAATTTAACAGTATCTAAACTTTGTGTTAAACTTAATACTCTTCTGGTGAGTTCCATTCTTTTGTTAGACTGTCATTTTTTGGTCTATATATATATGTGTAGCCTACCCCATATGCTTGGGATAAAAGGCTCAGTTGTTGTTGTATATATATGTGTGGGTGCACGCGCGCGCGTAGGGAGCCGATCCTATGAGGCCAAGCCTTAGTTCTTATTCTTAGGCCAAATTTTTAAACACGCCATGTTTTTCAGTGATCCGTACCAGTCACTGTTATCTGGAATCTGCATGTTTTAGATAGGTTATGTATCAAATTTCACGAGATTTGAAGACCTCTTACACATCCACCAAGTGATCGCATTTTTCATGCACCGAATAGCCGTTGAATTTTTAGTCCATTTGATGGATGTGTTAGAGGACTCTAAATCTCGTGAATTCGATACATAATGTATCTAAAACATGTAAATCAATGACCGGTATGGATCGGTGAAGAACACGGCAGGTTCTGTGCTTAAAATGTTAGCCTCAAAGTAAGAAACAAGGCAAGGCCCCATATGACCAGGTTCCTCTCTCTCTCTCTCTCTCTATATATATATATATATATATATATATATATATATATATGGGTAAAAGGGGCCTACAGCTTATAGATGGCATGAGTACATCAAACTTTCATCATGTTTTGCATTGAAGCCCTCCCTCCTTTTCATTGTGTTATGTTTTAAATGTGAAATCATAATGCAGAGTTCAATGTAACTATGCCATGTAGGGTGCACCCTACGCGGACACTCTAGGCCCTTTATACACACACACCCCACTCGATTTTCCAAATCCTATCAAATTCATAGCCATTACATTTACTTTTACGATTTGTGCAAACTATGATATGATGATTGAAATAAATTAGTTTTTTTTTCTCATAAATGATTGCATAAATCCCAATGTGAATCAAATAGCTTCAAAGTTGATATGATTTTTTTTTGAATCCATCGGTTAGAGCATAGTCACACACACATGAGAATAATGGAGGACATGCCATAAGAGGGAAATCCTCCTATGTCATAAAGTATACCCTCAATTTTCCTCGACGATCGGTACCATCCATCTTGATCCTTGTCATCTAAGATGTAGATACACCAAATTTCAAGTGATGCCAACACCTTTTTATTGTTGATTTAGTGATGTGAAAATCCTAAAAATTTCTATTAGCGGAAAATAGTTAATTTTGTACTCACTAAATCAATAGTGAAAAACGTTAGAATCACATGAAATTTGGTGTATCTACATCTTAGCCGATGAAGATGCGGTGGGTGATGATCATCGAAATAGTGGAGGATAGATCAATGCCATAGGAGGAAATCCTCTTCTAATGCCTTTTTCCTCCATATGTGTGTGTAGAGAGGAGGCCTAGGAGGCTTTTTGGTTAGGTGGCGTCAAAAATCTATATCCTCCACCATTTTATTTGACGATCGGCATCCATTATCATTATCTTTATCATCTAAGATGTGGATACACCAAATTTCATGTTATTCTGCCGCTATTTCTCCGTTGAATTAGCAATGTAAAAAGTTCTATTGTCGGTAAACCGTTAATTTTGCGCCCACAAAATCAACGGTGAAAAAGTGGTAGAATCACACGAAATTTGGTGTATCCACATATTAGATGATGAAGATGATAAATGCCGATCGTCGAAAAAAATCATGGATGGTGTATTTTTTCGATGCCATAGGAGGAAAGTCCCTCCTATGGCACCTTTCCTCCATTATATATATATATATATATATATATATATATATAGTATATCAACTATACTCCTACCGATAGGATTTAGAAACAAATCCTCTCAACTTTTTAGCTATTAGATTCACTTGGGGATTTGTGCAATCAATTATGAGAAAAAGCATTCGTTTATTTCAATCATGATATCATTGTTTGCATAAATCTTAAAGCAAATCTAACGGCTAAGAACTTGATAAGATTTGTTTCCAAATCCTATCGAGTTGAGCATGGTTGTAATATATATATATATATATATATATATATATATATATATATATATATATATGGAGAGGAGAGAGAAAGAGGATAATGGAGGAAAGGTGCCAATTCCCTCCTATGGCGTCGAAAAACCAGCCCTTGATTTTTTTCGATGATCGGCACCCATCATCTTTATCTTTATCGTCTAAGATGTGGACACACCAAATTTCATGTGATTCCTCCACTTCTTCACCGTTGATTTAGTGGGTGCAAAATCAACGTTTTACCGACAATAGAGCTTTTTATATTGCTAATTCAACGGTGAGAAAATGGTGGAATCACATGAAATTTGGTGTGTCAACATCTTACATGATAAAGATGATGATGATGGGTGCCGATCGTCGAAAGAAATCGAGGAGGATATAGATTTTTGACGCTACCTAACGAAAAAGTCACCTCAGGCCTTTTTTTCTTCATTATTCTCATATATATATATATATATATATATATATATATATATATATATTCCCCCTTCTCTCTTACTATTTTATATGTTATATTCTGTGAACCAACTGCTAGCGGTTAGAATTTTGCGAAAAGGAAAAAGAAATGTCACCCAACCTTTATTCATTGAGATGATGAACATTTAATGCTTTTGTGTGCATGCGTGCTGAGGTAGGGTAACCCTCCCATGTTTGCTTATTTTCCTTGAATTGCGATCATTATCATCATGTAAGCCTTTTCTCCAGCCAAATGGGGTCGGCGATGAAGCAATGCTTCAATAAAGATTGACAAAGTTTTGCGACTGGCTGTCGACCCAATGTTAACCCTCTCCAAATAAGTGCCAAATTCTCGGTTCTAAAAACCGTGGCAAAAGAGGGGGGCTGGTCATAGTCCTAGATGACGACATTGCGATGCAAAACCTTTTTATTCAGTGTTAATCCACAAATTCCTTTTGGCATATCAATGTTTTATTATTCACTCAGTACTTTACCCTATTTCTGTGTAGTACATGCGTGAGCAACTAGATGTACTAGAAGATGCCATCAAACAGTCTTGGGTGGCTGCTCAATCAGGTAATTTTTGTTGTATTATCGAATCCTTATGTGCAATACATAGATATAACATATGCAATAAGCTTGCTCCAGTCACGAAATGTCAGATCACACTTTAGTGCTTTGGGCTGTGTTAATTTATTGTTGCCATCTAACAAGTATAATTATTTGGTACCGTCAGAGTGTCAGGCTGAGGTTTCAAGTAAAACGAGTCAGAACTGTTCATGCATCAATAATCCTGTGTTTTGGCATGAAAATGTTTGTCCTATTGCATATTTTATTCTCCTTCGTTTGTGTAAATTTCATTTTTTTGGTCATTATGAAGCTCGAGTAACCAGTTTGTTTCTGGACATCAGTCCAGGGGGTATAGATAGAATTCCATCTTAAAAAATGGTTAGCAAGTTAAATGTTGTGTATGAAATTTTTGGAGTTTGGAGCTAGCTAGCTATGCTTGAATACTTTGCTTTAGTGAAAATTGTGTCGGCTGCATCCTAGATACATATGAAAAGTGTCCTAAAGGGAAGGGCGTGAATATGACAATGACTAACAATTAAAACTTTATTGCTCAAATCAATACAAGTTGCGGAATTATAATTGAATAATAACAAACACAACAAACAGTAGAATAAATAGAGTTAGAAATGCAAACTCAGAGCGACACCGGCAAATGATTACGGAGTTCGATACAACCCGTATCTACGTCTCCGTCTAGGTCTCTCCTTAGGAATTATCCATTAATACAATCTTCTTGGGACAAAGAAACCTTTACATAGACCACCTCCACCGGGTAATCTTTTTGAGGCCCAGATCAAACCTTTACAACTCAACGCTATTGATGGACAACCTCTACCGGGTAAATCACTTTGGTAGACAATCTTTACCGGATTGTATTACAACAAAATTAAAAAGAAAGACCCCTAATCTCTTATATGAATCAAACAACTTTAAAATCCAGAGATTTAATATTTTGCAAGATGAAGCCCTTTTGATCTCAAAAAGAATTGATAAAGAGTTTAAATATGAGATCGAGTTTTGCAAAGATTAGGGATTAAAATAAGTTGTAATTGATCTTTGCAAAAATAATAACAAAAGCTTTTTCAAAACCAACAAAGATTATAGAACTTGGTGTTGGTTTAGGGTTTTGAAAGCTCTGAGGAGACAAGTTTTGAGAGCAAGAGATGATTTTTGATCTGAACAATTGTTCTTTAATTTCGACCAAGTCAGGTGAATTAATAGTTAATCCCACTGAATAGAAAACAAATTGATCAAAATCAAATCTGAGATTTGCAACGGTTTGATCTTGAGCCGGCTCAAAAATAACATGAGCCGTCTCATACAAACATAGAAGAAATTCATCATCCAAGACAAGTGTTGAACCGGCTCAAAATGAACATGAGCCATCTCATACACAGACTAATTTATCAATCAAAGACATGTTGTGCCGGCCCAAAATAAACATGAGCTGTCTCATGCATACAAAGAGTTAAATTGATGATCCAAGGAATTTGTGAGACGGCTCGAGTCTTGGTTGAGCGGCTCATGAAGACAGAAAGCAAATAAAAGATCAAGAGGACTTATGAGGCAGCTCAAAAACAACATGAGCCGGCTCAAGACTGATATTTATGATATTTAGAGATGTTTTAAGACTTTAAAGCTATGTGACTCATACGAGATAATCTACGACTCAATAAAAGAGAAAATACATAGATTACATATTTGAAGCACGTTCTCTGAGTCGCTTTGAGTCTTCATCTCTAATCTCTATAATCCATGTCCTTTTTTGATTCTTTATATCTGCGTTTGATAATCCATGTCGCCATGTCCTTTTAGATCTTCGATATCGCAAATCTCGTTCTTTTTCTTCGATAACGTCATTCTTGTTATGTCTCTCACACTGAAATCATATAACTCAACTACAAATACCGTCAGTGTGTAAAATAGTTAAACACTATTTTATCTAATATCAACTAAGGTAAGTAGATGTTACCCAACAAGGTCAACAACATATTCATCACACTCAAACATGTCATGAAAATAATAATAATTGGGTTCATATTTTGATACAAAGCATAGGGGGTGCCCACTTGTGGTATGATCATCTCAGACCGTGTCGCGTGTTTTCCATTTTTAGCGGCTATAAATGGCCAAACGTTAAGTTGCTATCAAATCAGTAATGGTTGTATTGTTTTTCACTTATTAAAATAGAATACTGTAAATTCATTGCGATTGGTGGAATATTGCATCCCTTATATTAGAATTGCTCAGTACATCACGCTATTTTTAGCCCACCAATCATCATCTTGAACTTTTGACTGTGTTGGCTAGTAATTTGAAATAGATGGTTTCTTCAAGTCCTTGTTTTTTTAACTATTAATGTTTGGCATTAATTGCTGTTGTTTGTATTGAGATTGCACAATATACATTATGGGCTTACCAAGCATCTTTAGCTTTTGAGTATGTTGGTTATTTGACATGGTGTCAGTCTACCTCTTGGGTTCAAATCTCATCATTAAATCTTTTAAACATTTTTATTTAAGCCCCACTTAATTTGGTTTCCAATAAATATCATCTTGTGCTGGAGGTTTTCCGTGTGGTGTGGGGGAAAATTATGGTTTCTTTCTATAGATTGTTGGCATTCTGCACCATTGGCCTTAGTTATGATATATAATGGTTCTTACAATCCCATTTTACCTTCTATAGTTAAAAGTTCAAATGTGCACAAAAAGCCATATTGGCAAAACCTAAAGTAGGGGCGGACTGGGTCAACTTTAATCTGACCTGTATACGGCTGATTATCTGTCTATCAATCAAGCAATTTTCTTTTACTTATAATTTAAAAATCCGTCGATACAAAAATCCACTATTCTTATCCGAAATGGCCGAGACAACCAATTCCAATCCTAAACATGATTGTCTGGTATTGATACTGATGTTGAAATATCAAATCTTACATCCCTGCACACATTTCGTTTATTCCTTGGAGATTGATTTAGTTCTTTCAAGGAAAGCATATACAGATTAGAGGGATCAAAACTTTGTTAATGTATGTGAATGCGTCAAATTAGTTATCCCTCATTCTATCAGTGTACTATCTCCAATCATTTATCCCCTACTGATTCAGTGATTCTACCATAGAGGCCGATGATAGATAGCAACTTCCCCTTCCCCTGTGCACTTAATTAATGTTAATTAATGAAGTGCATGTGCCTGTGATTATTTTTAAAGACGTCTGTGTTACAACATTACTACTTTTCAGTAGAAATTTCAAGGAGCGGTTTTTTTTTTTTAAATTTCCTTCTACAACTGATACATTGCCAATGTTCTTGTACTTTTACAGCGAAGCGTCAAGCTTTCAGAGCAATTATGAAGGAATCATCTGTATCAAATGAATCTGTTGATGAGCTATTTACTATTTTTGATGACATCAAAAGAAGTGCAGTTGATGTGAGCAATATAATCTTCGATTTCATTGGTAAGCTAATAATTTATTTCTGGTTAGGACATAGCATTATCTATCTAGCTTTTGGCATGTTCTCTGCATGTGCATATTCATGGTAAGCTGGGTGTTATGCATGATGAGGCTGCCGCACTGGAATGTGGAGGTGGAAGGATGATTAAAAAGGAATAGTCAAGATTCAGGAAGTAGGTGCCAGAAAAGAAGACCTGATAATATATGTGATTTTTAACCTAGGCTGTCTCTCATATTTGGCATACAGATATATTCATGGGGTAGAGCTATTGATCAGCAGCCAGCCTCTGTACATTATAATTAAAAAAAAATTAAATCCCTATATTTATAGTCATAATAACTTTTAATTCCAAATTATTTCATCTTATCTAATAGTTCTACTATGCCACATCTACATGCGAATTGAGTACAAAGATCAAATTTGTCGGACAAGATGGTAGTATCCATGAATACAACTGTACAGTTTGCACTATCGAATTCGGAAAGACTATATATAGCTGATGTTATTGAGCACATTCCAGTATATAGCATCTCTTCTACACACCATTGTTCCATTATTCTTGCTTACTAGGTTTTTTCCACAGGTTTTATAAGAAGCTTATTCTCATTAATATTGTGAATGTTCTGGCTTCCATAATACTATAAATGACTTGTTATCGTCCTCCAAATTCTCTTTAACTTGTTGCAGGGAAAGGGGAAGAGGGGGGTGGTGGTGGTGAAGAAAAAAAGAATTATGATATTTCTTTCTGTTTTACAAATATGCTTTTTGCATTAACCATTAATATTTGATATGGCAGTGTTTTCCAAGTTGAGCTTCGAATTGTGCTGACCATTTACTTCTTTTTGCTAATTTTTTAAGGAACAAGGGTCATATTTTGGGATATGAGGGATTCTTTCCTTTCTTCATTATATCGAGGTAGCATAGAAAGTGAACGCATGGACAAACTTATCCCGCATCTTGATGAAGTAAGTAGGAGAAAATGATAATTTTTCAAGGCGTGTTTGTGTACTGCATTTAATGATCCATAGCCTGATTATTATTTTCATGCTCAGCATTGTTCAATCATTTTGAATTTGTATATTATAAGTTCTTATGTGTTTGCATTATAGGTGCTTGATGATGTTTGTGGTTTAATAAATGATACGCTTAGGGACCGAGTTGCTTCAAGCATCTGCCAGGCGTCAATGGTATTTACTTAACCTCATATAAGTAGCAACTTGTTGGTATTTCAGCCTTTTCTTTATATTGATATTATTTCTGCACAAAGGATGCATATGTGTGGGTGATATTGGATGGAGGTCCATCCCGTGCATTTTCTGAAGCGGATGTCACGATGATGCATGAAGATTTAAATATTCTGAAGGTATGCAATCTGCCAATAAAATGTCTACTATGAATGCAACACAGTGCATATCTTGTACTGTTTCATTTTCAATAATATGCTTGTTAGGAACTATTAATTGTTTGTTTCTTTACTGCTTGCTTAACTCGAGTAGCTGTACAATAAAAGCAGAAAAGCATTCTGTCCCCACCGATTAATCTGTGATATTAATAAGCGATTTTACTTTGTACTTCCAGATGCATACACAGACATGAGTACATTCTTTGTCAAATAAATATATAACAAGAGAACTTTAGGGATTTGTTTATGTGGTGTAATCTGTAAACAAAGTTCATGCAATCTGATTCTGCTAAATGGTACAATGTCGTAACTTTGGAATTGGTGAAACTGCCATAAAGCAACTGTCATCTTCAAAGATGATATTTTTGTGCAGGCTGTTAATTCATTTTTGTTTAGGGTTGTGATCATGAGCTTTATTGATAAATAACTGGTGAATCCACCTTTCTATTTTACTGCCATCTGGGCTTTCTTGGTTTACTTGGTTTGTGTTTACGACAAGCATATATGTAAATCCTTCCCTTATAAAATTTAAAGAGGTTATAATATCCTATCTCTGAAAGCTAATCATATTCAGGTATTAAAGTTAAATTGTCCTAGATGGGCCAAGTTTGTTGCGATAAACCTGACACTTGCATTTAATTTAACAATCAGAATGATATTCTTAATTACATATTATTTAAACTGTCAAACTTAACCTGCACTGCATGCGTACTCATAAAGAGCATGCATGCTTTACACAAGCAACTTGTTTTATAATAAACTATTTACTTATTCATGTTGGCTTTAACTGCATTGATGATTATTGTGTGGTTGCCATCAGTTAATTGAAGACAGATGTTATATGCTTGGAATCCATTATTTGCAATAAAAGCTGGGTGATCCATGTTTATATTTTATTTACAGTAGCAATTTGATGCTATCTTGGTTATCGGAGTAATAACCGCTTTGTCTTTCGGTATCTTGAAATTTCATCAATCGCCATATAAAAAACTCCTGCGGGTTCTTATACTTCTTTCACAGCTGAATAGCTGAATCATTATTTTCGGGATCATTTTAACTATAACGAGGGCGGTTCTTTACTACTAACAAATATATCCTTTTTCTAGGACTTTTTTGTAGCCGATGGTGAGGGACTTCTCCTTTCAGAAGTTGAGCAGGCATCAGGATTAGCTCAGCAGATTCTAGACTTGTATGCTTTGAAGGTCAGTTATTTCATGGTTCAGTTTTAACTTGATGCAATCATTCTCAAGACAGGTCTATATCTTTACATGTTTCCATTTAACAGGTTGACACCATAACCGAAATGCTGAGAAGTGCGAGTGGACATATTTCATATCGGCCAGATCCTAAGAGACCAGGAAGTAGATCTGCAAAAGATGCTGATACCTTGCTTCGAGTTTTATGCCACAAGAAGGATGATAGCGCTTCTCAGTTTCTAAAATTACAGTATCAGCTTCCGAAGTCTTCAGGTGACTTCTTTTCTCATCCACTTTATACACTGGTTCCTTATCAATCGGAGGATATTTATGATGCCATTTTAACATATATTGTTCTTTTTCTATATTTTCAGCTATTACATATCAATAACCTTCCTATCCTATTTCTTGTTTTCGGTGAAATAGCATTCTTCATCACCTTTAATCTTTTCAAAGGGTGCATGACTTTTTTTGTTTCCTATGGAACCCCCCCCCCCCCCCTCTACGATTCATGAGTATCTTTTGAACTACGTTACCACTGCATAGTCTACATGGCTGTTTGTGATATTTGAAATCTAGATCATCAGTATAATAATTTTCTAAACCTGCAGCTAGCCCCATTAAGTTGGTGCATAAGTTCTAGTCAAGGTAACCATGCAAAATAAAGACTGCTTGCTATAGATCATATAAGGGAAAATGTAACAATAAAAAGCGCCGTGTATAGATCCTATAAGGGCTATATTTGTTAGCAGGAAAATTTTCTTTACTGATGTAAGGCAACTATACTTTCAATTGTGGGTGGAAAATACTTCTTAAATACAAAAAAGACTGCCAGTACATTGATGAAATTGATCAATGGTAAATTACAAATCAATATATGTTGATGCATCAATGGCAAAGTTTGTTTTGTATTTAAACATTATTAGAGACGATTTAGTTTATTGTTATAAGAAGTGAATAACACAATACACTGATGTGGCCTTCATATTTACCCAGACATTCACTTTCTAACCAAAGCCCAGAATCCAGTTCCTTTCAAAATTAAACGCATATCTTGCATTTTTAAGAACATTAGCATTGTTCAGATGCTACCTAGTATCTGCTATCCCGTTCGCATGCTACAGAACCAACCTCGGGCTATTTTTTCTCTCTCCTTTTCCTTTAATATGCAACCCATAGATCTCTTAAAACATGAAGTATCTAAAATCAATCAAAGGTAATCTCAGAGACACATTTTCTAATTATATCAACAAAAGGAACTCATTTAAAATCTCTGCTACCTTTTTAAAATATCCATATATAATCCTTAAAATGCAAAATGTACCTTGTATTTTTCATTTTCAGGAAAAATATCATTGGCCTGAAAAGATAGGGACTCAAAGTCACCTGATGAGCACGACTGTCTGCAATTACAAAATCTACTAATCGCAGTAGATATATTAAACAACTGGAAACTAGAATTACTATGAACAGACCAACAAAAAGGGTCCAATGGTTAAGGCCCTGGTTAAGGCTGAGCTACCTTGTTTGAAATTGATGACCTTTGCACCGTCTAATATTTAGTGGTTTAGATTATTAAAGTAATCTTCTTGATATTTGGTCATTGTTCTACATTATCCAAAAATTAAAAAAAAAAGTTCAAAAAGAGAGGAAAGAATCATGCTGTGCATGTCCATGTTCTGCACTTTGTGGTATGTGGTCTTTCACTAAATTTGTTTTAAGTTTTGCTCACGCCATAGTTGTGCCTCAGATGAGAAAGTAATTCCTTAGAACATTAACGATCATTTACCCTGTTCTTCTTGACTTTCTCCCCAGTCTAGCCGAGCCCCTATTTAAATGGCGATGTTCTTCTTATTTACTATATAATGTTATGTCATCATTATTACCTAGTACTAAAGAAGAGGAATCAAATAGAACTAAGCATAAAGGCATTCTTATATGCAGACTACGAGGATGCTACAGGAACGGAGCCACCAGCAACATCTCCTCTTCTATCAGATATGGTCAAAAGAAATGTCTCTTTTAATTGGACTGAAACAAGTCAGAGAAGCTTTAATTTGATGAAAAAGAAATTCCAGGAAGCCACATCTGAAGTTAAGCATACAAGGTGGTGACCACGTTCGAGAGGGCGGTTGTATAATTTGGATTAGAAAGATTTATAAAATTGTTTTGTTATACTAACTGTGAAATTATTTTAATGTTACTGAATGGTAGAAAACTGTGAAATGTAAGTAATTGTTTTTTCTGCTTCAATGTAATCCAATTTTGATATAAGCTATTTGATATATGCTTATATGACAACGCCCTAGGGCTCTGTTTGGATATCATATGCCAACAGGGAAAAAGCCTAGATTCTTTTTGTACATTGGTGATGGAGGTCCTTTTCGGGTCTCCGTCAGATGTTGTCTTCCGTCGATCTCCCGGTGGATGTGGATTTTGGAGGTGATCTCTTGTTGTGTGTGGGTCTCAACGGGTATTGAGGAGATTGGTGGTTTTAAGGAGTTTAGCGTCGAGTATCTGCAAGGAAGTCCAGGGGTGGTTTGGTACTACCGAGGATCCTCCGATAATTAAGTTAGTATGAGATCCGAGCAGAGCAACGGCTAAGGGGAGTAAAAAATGGCTTACTTGACCCTTCTGTGATGGGGGTTTATGTAGTGTGATTGGGCATTCAATAGGCAATGGTTACTTCTCGACATCCCAAGCTCCTTACTCCGGCAGCACGCAGCGACAGGCGTGAGAATCTTGCCGGCAGTTACGTTCCCGACGTCACGCCCGCGTAAAGGGCGGCCCATTAATGGGGATCGTGATGGCGTGGAACGTGGGACGTTGTTGACGGAGAATCAGCGTCTGGCGAGATTTGCGGAGCGGTGGTTACGCCTGTGAGTGGTGGAGCTGGGCGGTCGGAGGACCGAGGAAGATGGCCTCGGCTGGGGAGCTCGGGGACGAGCGAGAGGACCGAGGAGTCTTGGTTCTGTGGCAGTTTGGGGCGAGCTGGGAGGTCGAGAAGGCCAAATTTCCGGCGGCTCTGAGGTGAGCCAGCTTGTGCATGTAGGTCGGGTATGGGGGTGGCCTGGTCGGCCCCCGTGGGCCCTTTCTTCTGAGTTTTGGGACACGTCATCTGCCACGTGTCCTAATCTTGGAGATCTCCAATATTGAGCATCATCATTAGCCCCCCACTCTTGTCCCGACCAGCTAGCGGGTCGGGTCAGGAGTGGACTGTCGGGCCTCCCGGAGTGAGCTCCCTTTGTCGGGACGCGTCTCCGGGCTGTTAGCTGTCTTTTCTGCCAGCGAATCAGGGCGAGATCTCTGCATTTAAGGAAGGTGCGCCGGTTCGTGCATCCTGCCACTGAAGCGACGGTCCACGTGTCAAGCGTCGGTTGGTCGACGCGACGTGTGCAGACCTGCGACGCCTGATGGGGTGCGGTCCAGTGTGGGAACGACAAGTGGAGCAATCAGAGCCATTGGACGCGAGGAGGCGTTTTTGGCGGGAGATGAAGGATGCCGTTGGATGAGGTCGTTCGCGGTGATAAGTAGAGGTGGGGCCCATTCCAGGGCCCCTACTCTTTCATGTTTCCTTTCTTCTAAGTCTTAGCTGCTCGACGCTCTTCTCCTTTCTTCTGCTTTCGTTTCCCGAGGATCCATCTTCTTCAGATTAGATGTCTTCTTTCAGGGAATCTGTAGATATCGTAGAAGTAGGTTCTAGGGACCCTTTAGTTGAGCCTGAGTCTTCTCGGAGAGTAGGGATCAGACCCTCTTCTCGGGATCGTGCGGCGGGGGTAGCCTCCAGGGAGGAGGCGGTAGATGCTGCCCCCGGCGTCTCGTGTTGGGTGAGGCATGAGGACGAGCTCGCCAATGCTCGGGCTCGCTTCCACATCCCCTCACGTTATACGCTTCGTCTGGCTAAGGAGGGAGAGAGGGCAGACCAAGTACGGGGTAGGGAGATCGCCCTGTACTTGGAAGCTTTTTGGGGTGGAATGAGTCTGCTCTTCTCTCCTGAGGTCGTCGCAGCGTTGAACTTCTTCGGGTTAGCCCCTGGCCAGTTAGTGCCGAACTCATGGAGGATTCTCCTCGGGTTCCTGATCCGCCTGAAGTTACAGGCAGTTCCTTTTAGCCTCTCCCTCCTTGATTCTTCCCTCCTTTTCAAAAATCATCCTGGGGGTCGAGCGGGTGACCCGAGGTGGGTTTACCTCTCCTTTAGAAAGTGACAGGGGGGCACCGCCGGGACAGGGGTTGTGGCTCTGCCTTCTTCCATTCACGAATGGAAGAAGAAGTTCTTCTTCGTTTCCCCTCCCGTAGGCGAGGACTGGCCCATGCCTACCAAGTGGTCGAGGGAAAAATGCTTGCCGGGGAACCAGTCCAATGACCCCGCCGCGGTGAAAGTGGCGTCGTGAGAGCCCATCCCCAGATTCGACATGCTGCTGTCTGAGAGGGTCCTGAGTTGGGCCTGGCTCAGCCCCGTTGTGTTCGTCGGTAAGTTTAGGCTTGCTTTTTGGCTTGTATATTGCTTGTGTCGCTGACCTCTTTACATTTGGTTTTTTGCAGGACCCATGGATCTGGTGTTGGAGATAGTGCCCTCAGAGTCAATTATTGGATCGCAGGTACGTGATTGCAATGATTGCGGAGGACCTATACCGGTAGGACAGTCTTACTCGAGATGATAGTATGCTATCTGGTTTGCCTTTATCAGTCGTGTACAGGTTCAGGTGACTGATCACTGTTACACTTTGATAGAGCCCTTAGGATCTTGCTTTACTACCAACAGTATGATGGCGATCATATACGTGAGAGTTGGGTGGTTTATAAGCATATCCTTAATTGTGGTCCCTAGTCGTGGGAGTTTCGAGACAGGGAATCGATACTTCGGAGTAGACTAGTGTATACAGTCGAGACCCCGACGAGGGGCGGTGGCCGGTCTCACAAGCCACTGGTGTCAGTTGGATCACCTAAGATATATACAGGTGCTCATTGGGTTATGAGTACACCGGACAGGACTCGCCAGGAACCTGCTAGTTGGTATTATACATATCGTCAGATAGCAGTTCCCTGGTGACATGTGTACATGTTAGTTCATCGACCTGAGGTCGTCATTTGTCTCGTGTGAGTTCCCACTATGCTTTGATTTCTACCTTACCACGGCTCAAAGGAGTCGTGCAAACAGGTAGTTTTTGGGTACAGTCCCGAGCCATATGGAGGCACGTGAGCGGATCGGCAGGGGATTCGTCTCTCCCGGTATTGGGGGTGAGATCGTGCTGTGTCTAGGAGAGCCATTACACAAAGCCCACGGCCGTGGCAGGAGATTTACTGGTAGGTACTCCAGTAGTTGTAGGGTATTTTTCGTCCCCCCATTGAGATGGGAATACGCGCGCGCTTGTCAGGCGTACTACAGATTCCCCCTACCTAGGGTAGGTCGGGGTTTATTGATTGTGGGGATCCGAATCTCCGGCAGCCGCGGACTAAGCTGCCGTTAATTACCCTTCGCCTTTGGGGCGAGGGAACCTCCGATTAACGGGTTAAACTGGTCATGCGAACTCAATGTGCGGTGTGCGTGTGTTGTGTTTTGAAGGGGGGTTTTGGATATGTCGGGAGCCACGCAGAGTTTTTACGGGGGTCCCGCTACCCGGATAGCGGGCTGGGGGTCAAGGGGGCTAGCAGCCCCCTTGCGGGGTGCGGGGCAGCGCCCCGTTAGAAATTTTTTTCTAACAGGGACAGTGTCGTGGGGTACATGTGTGTGTAAATATTTATACATATGTATATATATATGTATGTACATAAAAAGAGGGAGAAAAGGCATCCAAGGGATGCGCGGGGCCAGCGCCTTGAGCGCTGTGCGCTTTGGTGCTGTGCGCTCAGGCGCAAGCGCGCCACGTGGGCACAAGCGCCTGAGTGCAAGCGCGCCACGCGTCGGCACGTGGACGCTTTGTGCTCGAGCGCAGTGCACCTGAGCGCAAGCGCGCCACGCGTCGGCACGTGGGCGCTTTGCGCTCGAGCGCAGTGCGCCTGAGCGCAGCACGCCACATGTCGGCACGTGGGCGCTTTGCGCTCGAGCGCTGGGCGCTGGCGAGACAAAGGGGCTTTTTGTCCCAGAAGCAGAAGCTATGCTTCAGAAAGGAAATATTTATTATATATATATATCTATGTAAATATATGGAGTTAAACTCCTAAAATGTTTTGGTTGATGAAAGGGGTTCTTCCTCTTCCTCCTCTGTTGGCTGGATCTTGATGATCAAGAGATATGAGATCTAAAAATCTCTCCTTTCTGAGATCTAATGGTAGATCCAAGTTCCCCTTTGTGGGTTTTGTGGTGGAAGACTTCTTAGTTTTTGAAAAGATAGAGTAAAACTCTTGATTTAATTCAAAAGAAATGAGAAGGTTTAGAACCTTGGAGAAAGAGCAGGAGGCACAAAAGATCTCAGATCTAAAATTTTTGTGGAGATAATGAAAAGTGTTTTTTATTCATCATCATTTTGCCTTATATAGGCTTACATATTTACGTATAGCCTCTTGGGCTTTACAAAAATGGCATTTTAGCCATCCCATGGCTTATGTGCCATTTCATTTTTGCACATAAGCCATGGGCTTACAAAATATTGGCTTTATGCCCATTTTGTTTACATTCATGCATAAACAATTACATAAAAATTATTTATTACATGATTTTGTTGTTGGCACGGGTAGGCTGGCCGTGGGCTCGACTTGGGCATGGGCCCGCTTGACCTGGGCTTGGGCCCACCTGGCTTGGGGTTGACTTTGATTTTGACTTGGTCAACCGGGGTGTAAATTTTTACCCCAACAAATTGCCCCCCCATCAATGTATGCACACCGCACATATGGGTCGTATGCATGAAATTGATGGATCTTCTTTTGTGTGGAGGCGACTTGCTTTGGTTCCCACTTCTTGGGATGCACTGCCCTTTTTACGACATGGACGGTCGGCGCTTGACGCGTCTCCGAGATAGAGTGTCCGTGGTAGACGTTTCCCTAGCCCGGAGTGATTTCGTTGACGTGCCCTCGGCGCGGAGTGTCGCTGGTCGACGTTTCCCCGAGACGGAGTATCGGCTGGTTGAAGTGTCCCCGAGACGGAGTGTCTGCTTGACGTTTCCCCGAGACGGAGTGTCGCTGGTCGACGTGTCCCCGGCATGGAGTGTCTGTTGGTTGACGTATCCCGGAGACGGAGTGTCGCTGGTCGACGTGTCCCCGGCGCGGAGTGTCTGCTGATTGACGTATCCCCGATGCAGAGTGTCGCTGGTTGACGTTTCCCTGATGCGGGGTGTCTGTGTTGGACGTTTCCCCGATGCAGAGTGTCGCTGGTTGACATTTCCTCGGCACGGAGTGTCGCTGTTGGACGTTTCCCTGATGCGGAGTGTCTGTGTTGTACGTTTCCCAGATGCAGAGTGTCGCTGGTTGACGTTTCCCCGGCACGGAGTG
Source organism: Agapanthus africanus (assembly GCA_030015575.1). Lineage (NCBI taxonomy): Eukaryota > Viridiplantae > Streptophyta > Magnoliopsida > Asparagales > Amaryllidaceae > Agapanthus > Agapanthus africanus. The sequence goes on from JASDDO010000001.1 coordinate 67,683,008, forward strand.
TCTGCTTGACGTTTCCCCGGCACGGAGTGTCGCTGTTGGACGTTTCCCAGATGCGGAGTGTCTGTGTTAGACGTTTTCCCGATGCAGAGTGTCGTTGGTTGACGTTTCCCCGGCATGGAGTGTCTGCTTGACGTTTCCCCGGCACGGAGTGTCGCTGTTGGACGTTTCCCTGATGCGGAGTGTCTGTGGTAGGACGTTTCCCCGATACGGAGTGCCTGTGGTAGGACGTTTCCCCGAGACGGAGTGTCTGCTGTTGGACGTTTCCCCGGTACGGAGTGTCGCTGGTTGACGTTTCCCCGGCGCGGAGTGTCGCTGATCGACTTTTCCCCGGCGCGGAGTGTCGGGTTGACTTTTCCCCGGCACGGAGTGTCGCTGATCGACTTTTCCCCGGCGCGGAGTGTCGGTGGTTGACTTTTCCCCGGCAAGGAGTGTCGCTGATCGACTTTTCCCCGCCGCGGAGTGTCGGGTTGACTTTTCCCCGGCACGGAGTGTCGCTGATCGACTTTTCCCCGGCGCGGAGTGTCGCGGGTTGACTTTTCACCGGCACGGAGTGTCGCTGATCGACTTTTCCCCGGCGCGGAGTGTCGCGGGTCGAATTTTCCCCGGCAAGGAGTGTCGCTGATCGACTTTTCCCCGGCGCAGAGTGTCGCGGGTCGACTTTTTCCCGGCACGGAGTGTCGCTGATCGACTTTTCCCCGGCGCGGAGTGTCGCGGGTTGACTTTTCTCCGGCACGGAGTGTCGCTGATCGACTTTTCCCCGGCGCGGAGTGTCGGGTTGACTTTTTCCCGGCACGGAGTGTCGCTGATCGACTTTTCCCCGGGACGGAGTGTCGCGGGTTGACTTTTCCCCGGCACGGAGTGTCGCTGATCGACTTTTCCTCGGCGCGGAGTGTCGGGTTGACTTTTTCCCGGCACGGAGTGTCGCTGATCGACTTTTCCCCGGCGCGGAGTGTCGCGGGTTGACTTTTCCCCGGCACGGAGTGTCGCTGATCGACTTTTCCCCGGCGTGGAGTGTTGCGGGTTGACTTTTCCCCGGCACGGAGTGTCGCTGATCGACTTTTCCCCGGCGCGGAGTGTCGGGGGTTGACTTTTCCCCGGCACGGAGTGTCGCTGATCGAATTTTCCCCGGCGCGGAGTGTCGGGTTGATTTAATTCCGAGGCGGAGCATAATTCCTGCAGGGAAGGTAGATATCCCGAGGCGAAGCATGATTTCGACACGGGGTAAATTCTGGGACGGAGCATGATTCCGCCATAGAGGTTGTTGGTTTGATTTGATTTGGGTTGACATCAGCATTGCTACACTGGAATATGGTACCAAGAGCGAATCATCATCTGTCTTGAGAGGATTTGGGATTTTTTTTTGTTTGGCATCTGCATTGCTGCACTGGAATAATGCCAGGAGCAACTCATCATTTTCCCCGGGAGGATTTGGATTTGGTTTTTTGTTTAGCATTTGCATTGCTGCACTGGAATAATGCCAGGAGCAACTCATCATTTTCCCCGGGAGGATTTGGGAATTGGTTTTTGTTTGGCATCTGCATTGCTGCACTGGAATAATGCCAGGAGCAACTCATCATGTGCCCCGAGAGGACTTGGATTTGGTTTGTTTGGCATCTGCATTGCTGCACTGGAATAATGCTAGGAGCAACTCATCATGTGCCCCGAGAGGATTTGGATTTGGTTTGTTTGGCATCTGCATTGCTGCACTGGAATAATGCCAGGAGCAACTCATCATGTGCCCCGAGAGGATTTGGGAATTGGTGGCTTAGGAGACAGGTTTAGATCCCTGTCACCTAAGGCTTTTCCATTTTGTGAGCCGTAAGGGTCTCACAAATCATTTTCTCCCTACGGGTCATAAGAATCCCGTAGGTGTATTTTCTCCTTAGGAGTCGTGGGGACTCCTAAGTATGTTGCTCCTTTGTGAGTCGTAGGGATCTCACGCGGGAATTTTCTCCTCACAAAATCGAGAGGACTTTGCGAGTGCATTTCATCTCTTTTTTTTTTACGAGTTTGCGCCCTTTCGGGTTTTCACAAACTCGCCGGCAGTCTTGCTGTTTTTACTCACGGAGCCCTTTCGGGTTTTCATCCGTGCCCATTTTGCTTGTGGACATACCGTTCTCTCTCTTTTTTTTTGGAGAGAACGGGATTGTTTTACGCCCGTGGATTGTATACGGTTTTGCAGGATGTATGATCCAGACCGTAGGGCCGGAAAAATTTCAGGACTTTGTTGGCGTCTGCATCGCTGCACTGGAATGTGGTACCAGGAGCGACTCATCATTCGCCATTGGGGTATGGGATTTGGAATTTGGTTGGCGTCTGCATCGCTGCACTGGAATATGATACCAGGAGCGACTCATCATTCGCCGTTGGGGTATGGGATTTGGAATTTGGTTGGCGTCTGCATCGCTGCACTGGAATATGGTACCAGGAGCGACTCATCATTCGCCGCTTGGAGATTGGGGAGCGATGGCTTAGGAGACAGGTTTAGATCCCTATCGCCTAAGGCTTTTCAATTTCATGGGCCGTGAGGGTCCCATAAAAGCATTTTCTCCCTATGAGTCGTAAGGATGCCGCAGGTGTATTTTCTCTTTAAGAGTCGTGAGGACTCCTAAGTGTGTTTTTCCTTTGTGAGTCACAAGGATCCCATAAAGGTTTGTTCTCCTCATATATCGTGAGAACACATGAGCGGGTCTTCTCATTGGAGCATAACTCCAAAGGCGGAGACCAGCCGCGTAACTGGTGGTTGCGGAGGGGCATGGGTATGCTGAGAATTATTTGAGCCCGTGGATTGTATACGGAAGTCAATTTGGGGACTAGTCGTAGGGCTGGGGATTTTTGAGAAATTGGATTTTTGTTGGCGTCTGCATCGCTGCACTGGAATATGGTACCAGGAGCAACTCATCATTCGCCGTTCTTTTTGTTTTTGTTGTTTTTTTTGTTTTTTTTGTTTTACCGCAATTGCTTTATCATTTCAGCTTTTCTGATCGCGAAGATCGCGATTGCCCTATCATTTCGGTTTTTATTCGCGGTTGGCCCATCATTTCGGCTTTATTTTCATCTTTATTTTACTCGCTGATTTTTATTGCGAGTTGCCCCATCATTTCGGCTTTTCTTTATTTTTCTTTTATTTACACACTTTTTGTTTATTTACATATATATATATATATATTTTTACATTCCCAGTTTAACGACTTAGAGGTCGACTATTCCCAGTTTAATGACATGGTGGTCGACTGTTCCCAGTTTAATGACGTGGCGGTCGACTGTTCCCAGTTTAATGATGTGGCGGTCGACTGTTCCCAGTTTTATGACGTGGCGGTCGATTGTTCCCAGTTTTATGACGTGGTGGTCATCTGTTTCCAGTTTAACGACGTGGAGGTCATCTGTTTCCAGTTTAACGACTTAGAGGTCATCTGTTTCCAGTTTAACGACGTAGAGGTCTACTGTTTTCAGTTTAACGAAGTAGAGGTCTGCTGTTTCCAGTTTAACGACTTGGAGGTCATCTGTTTCCAGTTTAACGACTTGGAGGTCATCTGTTTCCAGTTTAACGACGTAGAGGTCTACTATTTCCAGTTTAACGACGTAGAGGTCATCTGTTTCCAGTTTAACGACTTGGAGGTCATCTGTTTCCAGTTTAACGACTTAGAGGTCATCTGTTTCCAGTTTAACGACGTAGAGGTCATATGTTTCCAGTTTAATGACTTGGAGGTCATCTGTTTCCAGTTTAACGACTTGGAGGTCATCTGTTTCCAGTTTAACGACTTAGAGGTCATGTGACGAGGAGCTTAGAGAAGATACCTGATTGAGTAGCTGTAAGGGGGCACCGCTGGAGTTTGCCCGAGATGCCTTATTACTTTGTCAGTGTTGATGGCCTTGCCCCCAGCTGGGGCTAAGAAAAATCGTTCAAATACCGACTTGCATCGAATATGGCAATTGGAAATTGTTAACCCCTTCAAATAGAAACATTATTTCAGTATAGGCAATCGATATGTATATTGATTGAGTTCGCATGAACATTTAACCCGAAATATGGGAGGAGAGATGCGTCCCACCGGGCGTGCCAGAATCTGTAGGGTGTTTTTCGTCACCCCATTGAGATGCGAATACGCGCGCGCTTGTCAGGCGTACTACAGATTCCCCCTGCCTGGGGTAGGCCATGGTTTATTGATTGTGGGGATCCGAATCTCCGGCAGCCGCGGACTAAGCTGCCGTTAATTACCCCTCGCCTTTGGGGCGAGGGAACCTCCGATTAACTGGTTAAACTGGTCATGCGAACTCAATATGCGGTGTGCGTGTGTTGTGTTTTGAAGGGGGTTTTGGATATATCGGGAGCCACGTAGAGTTTTTACGGGGGTCCCGCTACCCGGATAGCGGGCTGGGGGTCAAGGGGGCTAGCAGCCCCCTTGCGGGGTGCGGGGCAGCGCCCTGTCAGAAATTTTTTTCTAACAGGGACAGTGTCGTGGGGTACATGTGTGTGTAAATATTTATACATATGTATATATATATGTATGTACATAAAAAGAGGGGGAAAAGGCATCCAAGGGATGCGCGGGGCCAGCGCCTTGAGCACTGTGCGTTTTGGTGCTGTGCGCTCAGGCGCAAGCATGCCACGTGTCGGCACGTGGGCGTTTTGCGCTTGAGCGCAGTGTGCTTGAGCGCAAGCGCACCACGCGTCGGCACGTGAGCGCTTTGCGCTCGAGCGCAGTACGCCTGAGCGCAGTGCGCCTGAGCGCATCACGCCACGTGTCGGTACGTGGGCGCTTTGCGCTCGAGCGCAGTGCGCCTGAGCGCAAGCGCGCCACGTGTCGGTACGTGGGCACTTTGCGCTCGAGCGCAGTGCGCCTGAGCGCAAGCGCGCTACGTGTCAGCACGTAGGCGCTTTGCGCTTGAGCGCAGCGCGCCTTAGCGCAAGCGCGCCACGTGGGCGTTTTGCGCTCGAGCGCTGGGCGCTGGCGAGACAAAGGGGCTTTTAGTCCCAGAACCAGAAGCTATGCTTCAGAAAGGAAATATTTATTTTATATATATATATATATATATATATATATGTAAATATATGGAGTTAAACTCCTAAAATGTTTTGGTTGATGAAAGAGGTTCTTCCTCTTCCTCCTCTGTTGGCTGGATCTTGATGATCAAGAGATATAAGATCTAAAAATCTCACCTTTCTGAGATCTAATGGTAGATCCAAGTTCCCCTTTGTGGGTTTTGTGGTGGAAGACTTCTTATTTTTTGAAAAGAAAGAGTAAAACTCTTGATTTAATTCAAAAGAAATGAGAAGGTTTAGAACCTTGGAGAAGGAGCAGGAGGCACAAAAGATCTCAGATCTAAATTTTTTTTGGAGAGAATGAAAAGTGTTTTTTATTCATCATCATTTTGCCTTATATAGGCTTACATATTTACATATAGCCCCTTGGGCTTTACAAAAATGGCATTTTAGCCATCCCATGGCTTATGTGCTATTTCATTTTTGCACATAAGCCACGGGCTTACAAAATATTGGCTTTATGCCCATTTTGTTTACATTCATGCATAAACAATTACATAAAAATTATTTATTACATGATTTTGTTGTTGGCACGGGTAGGCTGGCCGCGGGCTCGACTTGGGCATGGGCCCGCTTGACCTGGGCTTGGGCCCACCTGGCTTGGGGTTGACTTTGATTTTGACTCGGTCAACCGGGGTGTAAATTTTTACCCCAACAGTAGTATCTCAGGGTGTTATTGGGCTACACTCCGACACGATTTATACCGCTTTTGGGGGTCTCACGTTACCAGCCCCCTAGGCAGATATGCGATACTCATAGACGAACGAACCGGACTGTATATACATTGTCACTGTTAGGCTCAGTAGGGTTTCCGGATGAGTTCGCTCATCGGCCTCCCTTGAGGTCAGTCCATGGACAGCCGTTACGCACAGCTAGTGCCGCTGACGGCTTTTGGTTAAACCCACTGCCAGGGTACTGACGAGTCATTAGAGTCCCCCACAGACAGTTTCCCAAGTTCGGGCGAAACGTTGTAGAGGCCGTATGGTTTTATGGCAGGGTTCGGAAAATGCACGTGCGTTTACGCACGTGTCATATTTCGGGCAGATAATACTGGTGGGCTTTGGTTTAAGCCAGATCCGAGTATTATATTGAGTAGATATAATATCTTTGTCTCAGTTGCAATTGTATTCGGTCGTAATACAAATGCGGGTATATTTATACAGTTACGGGGTTATCCTGAAATTCGTTTTGGGATCGCTTTTAGAAGTTGCCAGTTTCCAGTTTTCTATCGCCCGTATTTAACATTTGGTTAAATACGGATTTATCTTTTCTTGAGATGAGTGTGGAAGGTTCTAGAAGCATCTAGAAGGTGGTGACTAGGATTAGTGACTCATGGTTGCATTTAATGATTCAATTAATGCATGATAACTAGGTTTATATGACTCATACTTTAGCTTTAATGATTCTTGTTAACCTTAGGATATTTCCTCTTGATATTTATCCTTGTGGTCACCCTCTTTGCTCCTACCCTCACCTCCCTCTTCATATATATTGGCCGGCCACTTCATTTGGAAAGGATTATGGTTGTTGAAAAAAAAGATAGAGTTTTGGATGTATGGAAATTAACATATTCATATCTCATTTTCATATCGATCCAAAAGGCAACTTCATTAACCGTTCGTCCATAGCTTTGGACGTAACGAGACAAAGTATTCTACTCATTCTCTACATCAATCTTGGTCGTTTCTTTTAGCAAACTTGACGACCGAGTTGCCTCGAGTCAGAGGCGGGAGCCCGTTTAAAGATCCGTTGACGTGGTGCCACCTGGACGAGCAAATCAAAGATTGACGAGATCGGAGTAGCCGCAACGGAGCGAGGGATGATGGTTAAAGAACGAAGGACTCGGATCGTTCGGTATAACCTTTCTACCCTCTTTACAGTTTTTTAGTTTAGCAATAATGGAAGATCCGGGTTATAGTATACGATAGCGCCAGTTAAAAGTTTTTGTTCCGCATTTGGCGTCTGTTAGACGGCCGGGGCGCTAACGTAGATTTACAGTGGTATCAGAGACTCACCATTTTGCTTTACTAATTTGTGCTAACGCGTTTAAAATATCGATCGGACCGAATATCAAAAACTACATTTTTCTGCACAAATGTTTCTGTCGATTTTAAACTTGGTCTAAAAATTATTTTGATGATCCCAGAAAATTGAGCAGGGTTTTTTAAGCACACAGTAGAAATACAGTCACGTGATCTTACTATATCGCCGCGGAAACGCGGTCAAACCTAGGGTTTGACCGCGCATCCGCGGCCATTATATAGGAACAGTGCTCCATATTTCTTCAGTGTTCCTTACTTGATAAATTGTGGTTTTTGGTATATATCTTTTGGGCCCATATTTTGTTACTGTACAGCAGATGTACGTGGGGCCCACTTCGTGATATTTAGTCGATCGAAATTTAAACATGTTAGTTTACAGCAGTTACATTATATCTCCGACCGTGAATGTCACTTGATCGGTAAACCGCGTCTGATTGCTATAGTTCTTTTAGACGGGTTTGCGAACGTGACATTCGCGTTGATGTTCTGTGTTGTGCTGTGATGTTGTGGATTTGTCGTGGTGGATAGCAGTGTGCAATGGTAGTGCAATTTGGATTTATTTATACATTTGATATTGCGGGGTGAGCGTCCAACATATGGACTGCCGTCACTGCCTGTTGTATAATATTCTTTTGGGGCATGACCGGGTTGAGGTCGATGTACCCGTTGTACATATTTTTCATTTCTGTATTAGGTTTTACCCCGCGACGGAGTGCACGGATAGCCGGGTTCTGGAGGGCAACGGGTCCGCATCTCATGGCTTTGAGAGGCAGAGGGGCCTCACTCTGGAATTGGCAGACTATTCGCCGCACTCGTAGGGGGTATAGGTTGCCCCAAGGAGGGGTGCTCAAGCTACCGGATTCCGTGAAGTGCAGAGTGGTCCATTCATTTTGCTGTAGGGGGCTGCCTCGCTTCAGGTTTTGGCGGGTAACTTGCCGCACCCGTAGGGGTCTAGGTTTCATTGCACAGGTTATCCACACGATCAGGGGAACGTCGGGTTTCAGCAGCAGCTCTGTGAAACTCGGGGATCCCAGTTTATCTGTATTGTTCTGTGATGCTTATTACTTTTCTGTAATGTTGCATATTATCACGCCTCGATTATTGTATATTGGTATATATACTATTAGATGTTGTATATGTTTTACACCCGCGCTAGTCCAGTCCCCGCTCTGTCGTTAGTTAAGTAACCTAACGGGTGATGACGGGACCCAGTGACGAATGCGGATGTCATATACGTACATTTTATTTTCGTTCTTTTCTGGTGTGATTAATTGATGGGACCGCGTTGATTCTGATCAATGCAAAGGAAAAACAAACCTATTTGGCAGTTGTTGGAACAAATTTAAAAAGTGTTATTACAAAGACGTTTCCTTTTATTATGCATAGCGGTATTCGGTTGGAATATCCTGCACCTCATTCGACGAGGCAAGGGCCGATATCCCTTCACCGGGAATGACCCCTTGGGTAGAAGTTTGCGTCAGGGTAATAACTTCACTATTGACGATTACAAGTTGCTTTGCATCGCGGTATTCGGTTGGAATATCCTGCACCTCATTCCACGAGGAAAGAGCCGAGATCACTTCACCGGGAGTGACCTCTTTAGCAAAAGGTTTTTGCCACTATATTTTTATAAAAAGCTATCAGGTTCCTTCAGCGATATCAAGTTCGTTACGTTAAAGGCTTTTCGCCAAAAACCAGCCGTAGCCCTCCGTCATTTCTTTTAGGTATTCAGTAGTATTCAAGCTATGTATTTTGACCTAACGCCAAGGCATAGTGTTTGGTAGCTGCTGGGTATTCATTTGTTGCATAGATAAATGAGTTGGTTTGGGACAGTCGTTCTGCCATTTTGACCTAACGCCAAGGGCATGTGCGGGTGGGTTCAAATTAACAAGATAGTGACGGGTAGAAATTGGCATGTGACTTATGACATTTTGACCCAACGCCAAGGTCATAAGAGCATGGGGAAAAAATCATATCGGGAGTTTCTAAAGAAACTGAAACTTGCCAAGTATGCGCATACCTTCTGGAGTGTGAGTAACGTGAGTGGATTCTGTCACGTTATCATGCGATGAGAGTTGTATCCCGATTCCCACTGATGAGTTGGTTTACTCTTCGGGTGATCCCGATTGATTCTTCTTTTAGGTTTGGAGGAGAATTTGACAGTACAGTGGGAGGTTTCCGGATTAGATAAAGTGATAACCATTCTGATCTAGGTTAGAGTGCACGCAGAGTGTTTCTTTTCTCTCTCTTTGGCAACGACCTTTGACCGACCCTATACTATGACTCAGTGACCATGTTGACCGAACCTTCTTAAAATACTGGCTTTAGGATTGTCTGAGTTGCATAAGTCATTGCCACTCCTTCTTTTACCCTTTGCATTTCTCAGAACACCCCGTATTACTACGGACATCCACTTCCATTGGATAGATCCATCGTATGGTTATATACGAACTCGGAGGGACTTCTTCGAGGATGGATCAAGGTCCAGGAGAAATAGAATTGGTTTATTCAGTTGTCTTTTATTATCACCTTCTCTCAGATTGCGAGTGCTCCTTGGTTTAGGAGAGTACACCTATTACGCTTATTGGATAGTCTTATTCCAAACCATAGGCAGGTGCCGAAAGGTAGGGAATGAAGAAAACCAATTAGCCTAAGTAGGGTGTACAGAAGGTAATATGTAAAGACAAAATAAAGGGATTAGAAAGAGGGAAAAGTAAATTGCGACTGTTATCATTCACGACCAAACCGCGTACTTCATCGCCACTACTATTTCACCTTTGCTAGAATAAGGTATTATTCAGTTGTCTTTTATCATCACCTTCTCTCAAGATGTGAGTACTCCTAGGTTGAGGAGGGTACACCATTATGCTTACTGGATAGTCTTCTTCCAAATCATAGGCTGGTGCCGAACGGTAGGGAAGGAAGAAAACCACTTATCCTAACGAGGGTGTGCAGAAGGTAACGACTAAAGACAAATAAAGGGATTTGGAGAGATGACAATAAAATATACGGTTGAAGTCATGAATTGGATTATGGAAGAGACATTGCTATGAATACCAGGATACCCCTACGAAACATTTTCATGTTTCAGTGCATTGTTAAAGAAAAACTGTTTTCCCGATTAGATACTTACTCCAAGGGTATGTATTTACCAGGTTTCATTCTCATATCTGTATGGTTTTACAGATGATGAGTGGGAGTAAGTTATTGGGAATAAGGTGATCATCCTCATTATATCGGAATTCGTTGCAATTGGTGATATTTGAGGAAATCGCCAGGGTACAGTTTTCAACCTACGACGCACAGGTTTTGAGTTATTCAACTCAGAGGACTTATACAGAGTATTGTATGTTGTCCAAGTGTCCATCAGGACAAAGGGATAGGTCCTCGTACTATGTTCTGTTTACTTATGACTTCTCTAGTTTTTAGACAAGTGTTTCGTAGAAATACAAGGTCTAAGTTTTAAGAAGTTGTGGGTATAAGAATAAAGTAGAGAACCGGGTGTCACAAGTATCGGGATTCTTCAAAGAGATCGAAGATGTAGATTCTTGTGATTGGTATTCAGATGATAGTAATGGTTTTGAGAAACATGTTTCTCTTTCAGGTTACTCATAATTGGATGGATTCTTAAGTTGAGTAATGCTGATTAGCCTCTTTCCATTAAGTTGATATGCACTGGAGACAGTTGCATGATTTGAATCTGGTTCTAATTAAATAAGTGCCAAAGTTTCTATATTGGATATAGAATGGTTCATACCTTAACGATGTTAAGGTACGGGGAGTTGTCCAGCTTATGCTTAAAACCAGACTCTGGATTACTCAGGGCACGTTTCTGTAATGGAGGTTTGTGGGTTGACCCTGGCTATGACGAGGGTTGATTTTCTACCATTTGGAAGATCAATAGTGATATTGTTTTTGACTCGCCACAGTTTTAGTAAAATGGATTTTTTTTTCCAGAAAACAGTAGTGGGAGTATGGTAGAACTGGAAGTGATTCCAGAACCGTAAACGATTACGGAAAATTTAATAGGACCTAAAGATTCAATCAGGTTTGACATTCCAATAGCCACTCCGCGGATATGGTGGGTAACCTCAGACACCCGAGAGGTACTTCGGTAGCCTCAAGGACGGTGACAGGGAGGTTCTTGCTTACCCAGACTTGACACTACTGTTGTTCCAGACTATGATACCAGGCAGGAGGTTAAGTATAGCGTCGTTCTAAACTAGTTTTAGAAGTGCACGTATATATTATTCTGCCAGAGGGTTGTTGTGGTCAGTGGGAGCAGCGGAAGCATAGTGGGCAAGTAGCTTATATCTATTTATAGACTAGAGCAGATATAGCGCAGATAGATCATCTAATTTTGATGTGACAGTCATAGGTTTGACTTCATCAGAATAGGGGATGGATCAGTTAAGAGGGTAGTAGGGTGTGATGTCATGGTATTTGGATGACATACACAGAGTAGGAAGTAAAATTCCTATACTACGATCGGTTGTACTGTGGTCGTCACACAGTTGTTTCTCCAGACAGGATATGGATATAATATTTGACATTCTGGTTTCTAGATCTATGGTTTTAGATCTGGATTTGGGTAGTTTCCCAATGTAGGTACTTTGACAGTATTCTAATGGTTTTTAGAATAGATGACTCCTGGCATGGTGGTGCACCTGCAGGCATCTCTAAAGGTGTCTTAAAGACTAAAAGGGAGAGAGATGTGCATGATTGGCAGATCACTTGCTTAGGCAATTGAGTCAATCATGAGATGTCAAGTACCACACCAGATGTTGTTTTTGTACTAGATGCAATAAGTTTGTATTAATCCAATCCTGGAGAAATATAAGGAAGCAGTTTTAGAAACATAAGTACATGTTCTACGGATTTGATGACGGCAGCCCCCTTCGGGAGACGATTATCATTCCAGGCTTCAAAGGTGACATGGTTGACAGAGTGATTGTCAGAGTTATAGTTTCCCTCTAACGAGGGATAGTATTATGGACATGTGGTCAAGAGGATACTGTGGGAGGTATGGTGCCGGATACTGATTAGGTTCAGTGATCGATACAGTCTAAGAAGTTTGGATTTGGAGTTCATTTATGAACCAGGTCCCATCAGATATCCAGACATATTCTAAGACAGGTATTACTCAATTCGGGAGATGGCTTTCTCGGCGAACTTGAGATTAAGAGAGATATAGAAAGAAACATCAAGGCGGATCCACTCACTGAGGCTATTTCTCGAACACAATAGTTTTACAAACGGGCTTTGTGAAACTGATTAGTAGAGGAGTTGGATGTTCGGTTTCACACGGGCTGTGAGTAGTCGACATCGCAATAATTAGCCTTAAGTGCAAGTGGGAGATTGTTGGAGATAGTGCCCTCAGAGTCAATTATTGGATCGCAGGTACGTGATAGCAATGTTTGCGGAGGACCTATACCGGTAGGACAGTCTTACTCGAGATGATAGTATGCTATCTGGTTTGCCTTTATCAGTCGTGTACAGGTTCAGGTGACTGATCACTGTTACACTTTGATAGAGCCCTTAGGATCTTGCTTTACTACCAACAGTATGATGGCGATCATATACGTGAGAGTTGGGTGGTTTATAAGCATATCCTTAATTGTGGTCCCTAGTCGTGGGAGTTTCGAGACAGGGCATCGATACTCCGGAGTAGACTAGTGTATACAGTCGAGACCCCGACGAGGGGCGGTGGCCGGTCTCACAAGCCACTGGTGTCAGTTGGATCACCTAAGATGTATACAGGTGCTCATTGGGTTATGAGTACACCGGACAGGACTCGCCGGAAATCTGCTAGTTGGTATTATACATATCGTCAGATAGCAATTCCCTGGTGACATGTGTACAGGTTAGTTCATCGACCTGAGGTCGTCATTTATCTCGTGTGAGTTCCCACTGTGCTTTGATTTCTACCCTACCACGGCTCAAACGAGTCGTGCAAACATGTAGTTTTTGGGTACAGTCCCGAGCCATATGGAGGCACGTGAGCGGATCGGCAGGGGATTCGTCTCTCCCGGTATTGGGGGTGAGATCGTGCTGTGTCTAGGAAAGCCATTACACAAAGCCCACGGCCGTGGCAGGAGATTTACTGGTAGGTACTTCAGTAGTATCTCAGGGTGTTATTGGGCTACACTCCGACACGACTTATACCGCTTTTGGGGGTCTGACGTTACCAGCCCCCTAGGCAGATATTCGATACTCATAGACGAACGGACCGGACTGTATATACATTGTCACTGTTACGATCAGTAGGGTTTCCGGATGAGTTCGCTCATCGGCCTCCCTTGAGGTCAGTCCATGGACAGCCGTTACGCACAGCTAGTGCCGCTGACGGCTTATGGTTAAACCCACTGCCAGGGTACTGACGAGTCATTAGAGTCCCCCACAGACAGTTTCCCAAGTTCGGGCGAAACGTTGTAGAGGCCGTATGGTTTTATGGCAGGGTTCGGAAAATGCACGTGCGTTTACGTACGTGTCATATTTCGGGCAGATAATACTGGTGGGCTTTGGTTTAAGCCGGATCCGAGTATTATATTGAGTAGATATAATATCTTTGTCTCAGTTGCAATTGTATTCGGTCGTAATACAAATGCGGGTATATTTATACAGTTACGGGGTTATCCTGAAATTCGTTTCGGGATCGCTTTTGGAAGTTGCCAGTTTCCTGTTTTCTATCGCTCGTATTTAACATTTGGTTAAATACGGATTTATCTTTTCTTGAGATGAGTGTGGAAGGTTCTAGAAGCATCTAGAAGGTGGTGACTAGGATTAGTGACTCATGGTTGCATTTAATGATTCAATTAATGCATGATGACTAGGTTTATATGACTCATGCTTTAGCTTTAATGATTTTTGTTAGCCTTAGGATATTTTCTCTTGATATTTATCCCTGTGGTCACCCTCTTTGCTCCTACCCTCACCTCCCTCTTCATATATATTGGCCGGCCACTTCATTTGGAAAGGATTATGGTTGTTGAAAAAAAAGATAGAGTTTTGTATGTATGGAAATTAACATATTCATATCTCATTTTCATATCGATCTAAAAGGCAACTTCATTAACCGTTCGTCCATAGCTTTGGACGTAACAAGACAAAGTATTCTACTCATTCTCTACATCAATCTTGGTCGTTTCTTTTAGCAAACTTGACGACCGAGTTGCCTCGAGTCAGAGGCGGGAGCCCGTTTAAATATCCGTTGACGTGGTGCCACCTGGACGAGCAGATCAAAGATTGACGAGATCGGAGTAGCCGCAACGGAGCGAGGGATGATGGTTAAAGAACGAAGGACTCGGATCGTTCGGTATAACCTTTCTACCCTCTTTACAGTTTTTTAGTTTAGCAATAATGGAAGATCCGGGTTATAGTATACGATAGCGCCAGTTAAAAGTTTTTGTTCCGCATTTGGCGTCTGTTAGACGGCCGGGACGCTACCGTAGACTTACATCTGGACGAGCTCCGAGCCTCCATGCGCCAGCCGAGGAAGGTAATGAAGGCCGGGGGCGCCAGCTTTTCTCGTGCGAAGCCTGCCCCGGCCCCCTCCCCTCCGGTGGTCGCGTCCCGTGAGCGTTTGGGGGCGGATCCCGCCCCGGGGCCTAGCAGAGCGTCGGGTCAGAAGCGGGCTCGGATTCTGGAAGACCCTGCCTCGGAGGAGGAGATCGGCTATCCATCGGAGACGCTCAAGAGGGTTCCCGGAGGTCTTCCCGGGGCCCGCCTTCGCCGATCATGGTGGAGGAAGGAGGCCTCCAGTTCGCGGTGCCCTCAGGGCTGTCCGTCGCGGATAGCCTGCTTCATGAGATAGTGAAATCGGCGGGAGGTAGGGTCCCCGTAGGAGTTTCAGGGCCCAGATGGCGTCCATCGCCCACGAGTCCGTGCAGGTAAGTGTTTGGTTTTTTGTGAGGTTCGGCGCCACCTTCGTTTTTCTGATCTCTTTCCTATCTTTCAGATTCTCCAGCACGTTGCCCTCGCTTTACGCATGGAGGCCGAGGTGATAGCCCCGGCGATGAAGGCTGTGGGCCAGCTCGCCTCACTGGAGGAGAGCTCCAAGCAGGAGCTGGAGGCGGTGATGGTGAGGGTTGCCGTCCTGGAGAGCGAGGTGGAGGCCGGGAAATAGGAGGTTGCCCGGTAGCGCGAGGCCGCCGTGGCTGCCGAGGCCAAGCTCGAGGACGCTCAAGTGCTCGCCGGCAACTTGAAGAAGATGGTGAAGACCTTCCGGAAGGAGCTGGGGGCGGCGGCCGAGTCGACGAATTCGGCCGACGTGAGAGCGGCGAAATTGACCGACCTCTCGGCGGCGAAGGCGGTGGAGGGCTACAAGAAGTCGAAGTGTTAGTTATATGTATGCCCTAGAGGCCATTACTATACATAGGATGTATATTGTAGTGGATGCTTGGACATATATAGGGAGGACTTTCTTGCTCGACATGATAGTATGCTATCTGGTTGCTCTTTACCTTAACGTGTACACTGATTGTCTCTCTGTTGCATGTTGGTAAAGCCCTTAGGATGTGTACTTGACTACCTGGACTATGATGCAGATCATACTAGTGGGGACATGGTGGTCCATAAGTACATCCTTCAAGGTCCCTAGTCGTGGGTGTATCGAGATGGGGCATCGATATACCAGAGTAGACTAGCGTATACCATCTCGACCCATACAGATGGGCGATGGATGATCCCATATCCATTGGTGTTTGACATCAGAGATGATATACGGGTGCTCAGTGGAGACTGGGTACACTGGACGGACTCGCCGAGAACTCCCAGATAGTATTATACCTTACGTCAGATGGCAGTTCTCTGGTGACACTGGTACATGTTAGTCTGTAGACCCGAGATCGTCATAGAGTCTTGTGTGATTCCCACTGTGCTTTGATTTCCACCTTACCACGTCTTAGAGGGCGTGCAAAACGGTGGTTTTTGGGTACAGTCCCGAATCACATGGAGGCAATGAGCGATAGGAGGGGATTCGTCTCTCCCAGTATAGGGAGTTGATGTTGCGCTGTGTTCGATTGGCTATAACCGGAAATCCCTGGCCAGGGTTGCTGAGATTTACTGGTAAGTGTTACCAGTAGTTTCTCGAACTGTTATAGACCTCATATCGACACGACTTATCGAGCTACTGGGGTCTGACGTTTACCACCCCTAGGCAAGATATGCGACATATTAGACGAACAGACCGGACTGTACGGTAAGTGTTACTGGTTGGATTCACAGGAGTGTGAGCGGGCTTGCTCGTTGATCTTCTGATTGCTCAATACCCGGGTGGACGTTACGTTTAGCAGACCGCTTGCGGCTTGTGGGTGTTTGATATGATCATCACCTGCTGCCGGCGTATTGACGAGTCTTTAGAGTCCTACACAGAGGTTTCCTGGCTCAAGCGAAACGAAATAGGAGCGCATATGAGATATGTGCGGGACCGAGAATAATACCATTATGTGATACTGTATTCTATTCTCGCGATTTGTATCATTGGACGGTTATATGAGATATAGCCGGGTTACCGAATCAAGTGTTGATTCGATACAATGATACACTTGATATTAGTCGGTTATATGCAGAATGACCGGATCATTAAATCAAGTGTTGATTTAATGATTTAATGCATAATTATATATTTTATATATTACTTTGCATTAACTAGTATTGGTTCACTTAAGATGGATTTTCTCACTTGATGTGCACATTGTATATATGATATAGTTTTGTGCACTAGTTTGTATCATGTTTGATGATACAAGAAAACTTGGGTGTGTATGATTAAACCATGATTAGGTTAATGGTTAGGGTTTTGATTTACTTATTTATTTATTCTTTTCATTTATTTTTAGGCAAGAAATAAAATGGTGGATTCTTTTGTTTTTACTTAAAGCTTCATGAAACTTTGAAAAGCTTTGACCATTTTGTTTCTTTCCTTAACCCTAAGCATTTACTTTAACCTTAGTTTATTCTCTACACTTGTTAACTCACCCATGGTTGCTAAATGATAAGACATCACTTGTATTTTCTTTGAGAAAACAATTCTTTTTCTTTTCTTCTTCTTCATCTTCTTCAAGTGAAGAAGAAAGCTTGCTAGAAATTGTCAAGTGATGATTCCAAGTGAGAAATCCAAATCCAAAGTGAACCCACTTCCTATTTCTTCATCCTTTACCACTTGCCATGTAGTAGAGTGTGTTTTCTTCATAAGTTTCATGACCTAGTGAAGATGGAGCTTGAGTTAGAGTTGCCTCGACGTAGATCATCTTCGGCATCGAAGTCAACGACCTAGCCCGCTCATTTCCCCAACGAAACCATCGCTAGAGTCTGGGATCCCGGTGATCGCAGCGAAGGAATGTCATCACGGAGCTAGAGAAGTGGTGGACCGGATCTACAAAGGTTGTATTTCCATTCACTTAGAAATAAAGTTGTTTAATTGCATGTTTCGCCTTTGCCTCTAGTTAACGATCTAGCATTAGGGTTTCTCGGCACTCGGAAAATTTGATTTTGCCATGTTTGATCAGTTGTGGAACCTCTTGAGTGTGCCTAGGAACCCTACATGAAGGACTTCTATGATGACCTGGTTGTGGCCACAACCCTCATCTGGCACGAGGCCCTCGACACCGTTAAGGCCCGGATGCCGGAGTTCACCGATGAAGAGCTCTGGGCTGAATACCCCCTCGCGGATGCCGAGGAGCAGGGGAAAGAGATTCCTAACGAGGAAGTCGCCGAGGACCCTGCTCGTCCCATAGTAGATGTCGAGGACCCCGAGGTCGCGCCCGGCCCCGAGGCCTAAAGCCCCCGTCTTCCTCCTTCTTTTATCTTGTTGCTTTTGGAATTTTTGTAAATCTCCGGGCAGTTTGTAAGGCTGAGAAGCCCAAAATACCCTTTGTAAAGACTTTGCCTTTGGTAATAAAACTTTTTTCTTTGGTTTCATCGGTTTGCACTTTATCTTCTGTTTGTAAAGAATGCTCGTAAAATATCTCTGCTTGCACCGTTGGGCTTCCATGTCTGGTCGGCCATCTGTTTAGCGATCGTTCGTCGAGTTGATTTTGATCACTTGCCAAGCGTGCCAAGCGCTGCTGAGAAGGAGGCGTCCCCATGGCCCCGAAATCGAGGGGGGATCGCTCAGACTTGGATAGACCTTGTGCCCCTTGTTGGGGCCTCGGATCCTCTGCATATGATGGGCAGAGGGCTGTCCACCGTATTTGTGCCGAGCGTGAATAGGAAGCTGCTCGGTTGCCCCTTGACGAGGGCTTCTGATTTCTGGCGTTGCGAGCAACGACCACTAGCTGGGGATGGTCGAGCGAGGGTCGGGTTCGGCTGCCTCTGGGAGGACTTTGGATCCTTAGCGTTGGAGGGGCTGTAAGAAGCCCACTAAGGATGACTGGGCAGTGAAGCTGTGCGGTTGCCTCTTGGTGAGGGCTTTGATCTCTGCCGTCATGGGTAGGCAGCCGCCAAGCTGGGATGACTGAGCGGGGTAGCCGCTCGGATGCCTCTCGCGAGGGCTTCGATCCCTGGCGTCATGGGTAGGGATCTACCAGCCGGAGATAGCCGAGCAGGGTAGCTACTGAGCTGCCTCTAAGGAGGACTTTGATCCTTAGCGTTGGAGGGGCTGTAAGAAGCCCGCTAAGGATGACCGGGCAGTGAAGCTGCGCGGTTGCCTATTGACGAGGGCTTTGATCTCTGGCGTCGTGGGTAGGCAAATACCGGCCTAGGATGACCGAGCGGGGTAGCCGCTCGGATGCCTCTTGCGGGGGCTTCAATCCCTGGCGTAGGGAGCTACCGGCCGGAGATGACCGAGCAGGGTAGCTGCTCGGTTGCCTCTTGCAAGGGCTTTGATCCTTCAGGACGGGGACCGAGCAGGGTTACTGCCCAGTGCTTCTTGGCGAGGACTTTGATCCCTGTCGGTTGTGGTAGGAAGCTACCGGCCGGGGATAGCCGAGCAAGGACTCGACTGCCTTTGGGAGGACTTTGGTCCTTAGCGCTGGAGGGGCTGTAAGAAGCCTACCAAGGACCCTTGGCTGGGCAGGGTTACTGCCCGGTGCTTCTTGGCGAGGGCTTTTGTCCTGAAGGATAGCCGAGCGAGGGACCCTCGGGCTCGACTGCCTCTTGGAGGGCTTTTGATCCCTGTCAGTCGTGGTAGGAAGCTACCAGCCGGGGATAGCCGAGCAGGGTAGCTGCTGAGCTGCCTCTAAGGAGGACTTTGATCCTCAGTGTTGGAGGGGCCGCAGGAGGCCTGCTGAGGATAATCGGGCAGTGAAGCTGCGCGGTTGCCTCTTGGCAAGGGCTTTGATCCCTGGCGTTGCGAGTAGAGAAGCTACCGGCCAGGGATAGCCGAGCATGGAAGCCGCTCGGCTGTCTCTATGGAGGACTTTGATCCTTAGCGTTGGAGGGGCCTTATGAGGTCTGCTAAGGATAACCGGGCAGTGAAACTGCGCAATTGCCTCTTGGCGAGGGCTTTGATCCCTGGCGTTGCGAGCAGGGAAGCTACCAGCCAGGGATAGTCGAGCAGGGAAGCCACTCGGCTGCCTCTATGGAGGACTTTGATCCTTAGCGTTGGAGGGGCCTTAGGAGGCCTGCTAAGGATAACCGGACAGTGAAGCTGCGCTGTTGCTTCTTGGCGAGGGCTTTGATTCTCAGCGTTGGAGGGGCCTTAGGAGGCCTACTAAGAATAACCGGGCAGTGAAGCTGCGCGGTTGCTTCTTGGCGAGGGCTTTGATCCCTGGCGTTGCAGGTGGGGAAGCTACCGGCCAGGGATAACCTTGCAGGGTAGCTGCTCGGCTAATTCTTCATGAGGTTTCGCCCGACCATCCAGTTGCAAGTATGGGGAACATGAACGGTCGCGGCGAACGTGCGCATAGCATGCGCATTGAATTGAATAGGAGGCGAAGCGCCAGGGTCGCGTCGTTCCGATTCCGCCAGAGAAGGCTCGATGATCGCCGCGTGGCAGCGACTTCTTGGGCGAGAGCGGGCGACCGTCGAGTTCCGTTGGGACGCAGTGGGATATATAAGGCTGAAGGAGCACTGGTCCTTCCTTTCTTAGTAAACAGATCATTGAGAATGCAAGACTTCCCCTTTACCTCCCCGATATCATCCACTTCGAAGACGTATACCTCTATGACCGGAACTGCACCGAGGACACGGTGCAGTTGGTCTATGGGAGTATCGAAGACCACTTTGGCCGGTTGCTCCCCCGGCGCTCCTCCTTGCTGCAGCTGCTGATGTACTCCATTTGGAGGGCGTCGCCGGGGCTTTACAACCCCTTGTCCGAGCAGCTCTAAGACGAGGCCGTGGGCAAGCTGCGGTCCCTTAGGCGCTTCGGCCTGATCTCCGCGAATCGGCTGGCTCGCTCAGTGGTGCTCGTCCGTGAGTGCTACGAACCGAGGCTCGGGGTCAACGCGCGCGGGGGGGATCGAGGGCTGAGGTTGGATCTCGCGAGGCCTCGGCTGGCGGAGATCTTCACCGAGTACCATGAGCAGTGATCTCTGCACCCCCTTCCCCCGCTGTTGTAATTTTCTTTTTCTTTTTGTATGTATGGCTGAGGATCCCATAATACCTTTTTTTGAATAAATGAGATCTTTCCTTCTTTTTTCGCAATGTTCCATTGATCTTTATTAAATTAACAACAGACCCTAGGAAGAGTTTACATTGCCCTAAAAGAAAAGTACATGCTAATAAATGAACTTTTTAGCGTGGCCCGAGCTTCCCGGAGGCTTGTTGGTCTCCGTGCTCGGCACCGGGTACGGGGCTCCCTGAGTGCCGGACTGGTCATCTGCCGAAACGAGCATGATCTGGCCGATGGTTAGCTCGGCGGGAGGGGGACGCTGCTCCTGCTCAGGGTTGGCTTGCTGTTTGTCCCTCAAGTAGGCGGCGAGGTGCCTCGATCGGATGAGCTCTTTGATGTAGTCCCGGAGTTGCTTACAATCCTCCGTGGCGTGGCCCAGCATCCGTTGGAAGGCGCAGTAAGGGCCCCAGGTTCGCTTCGAGGCCTGACGCGGGATCGGAGGGAACTTGAAGAACCCCTCGCCCTGGGCCTCCTCTAGTAATACTGCGAGGGAGACGTTGAGCGGGGTGTACTCCTGGAACTTCGGGTGATAGGGCTGCTGACGCTTTGGCCTCTCTTTCCGAGCCCTCTTCTTCTGGTCAGACCGTTCTGCTCGGGAGAGGTTCGCGTTCACCTCGGACTCCAGCTGAACCTCGCACTCGGTCCATGCCTTGACCCCGGCCATGGTCTTAGGCTGTGCCAACGCAAAGGAGCACAACCACTCCTTGTGCCTAAGACCAGATCTGAGTGCCGTGATGACGGTCTCGTCCCGGTGCTCGGGACCTCGAGGAGGGCGTTGTAGAAGCGAGTGATGTAAGCCTTGAACGTTTCCTTGTCCACGCTCTTAATTGTGAAGAGGTAGTCGACCGTGCACTTCTGCCGACGGTTCCCAACGAAGTGGCCGAGGAACTGAGTAGCCAGCTCGTCAAAGGTCGAGATTGAGCGAGGCTCGAGTCCTCGGAACCAATCCCGACCAGAGCGGATGAGGGTGGCCGGGAAGGCCCTGCACTGGGCGGCGTCAGAATGGTCCTGGAAGCTCATCCCCGCGGTGAAAGCATCTAAATAGTCTTTCGGGTTTGTTTTCCCGTCGAACAGAGAGACCTTCGGGGGCTTGTTGCGCGAGGAGACGTGGATGGCGAGCAGTTCCTTGGTAAAAGGCTTGGTGAGCGAGTCGGCGGCGTACTTAGCCCCGTTGCCCGAGAAGTGACCTTCCCGGCGCATGCCCTCGATCTTCTTTTCGAGGGCGTCGAGTCGGCCGTGGTACCCCGAGGATTCGGTTCCTTGTGACCCCTGGCCTCTACTATGGGTGACCTGCGTCTGGGCGCGGCCTCGGTTCTTCTCGATGAGGTTCCTCAGATCCCCGGGCGAGATGGCCCCCGAGCCGTCGTGGCGAGCCCTTTCTGTGCGATCCCGTCGAGGGAGGGGGTGTCGATCATGCCTGTGGACAGGCGAGGTGACCGACATCTCCTCAGGGGGGGGTAAGGGTCGCTAGGAGGCTCGAGGCGAGGCGCTCTGGCGGTGGATCTTGGTGTGGAGCCGTGGGGCGCCCAGCGGGCCTCAGGAGGTATCGGCCCGTGAGATCTGTGGCCAGGGGTCGTAGCCTGCCGGCGGTTAGCCGTGCCGACGAGGTCAGAGCCTTCTGGAGGCGGAGTAGCGGTGATTTAGGCCCTTAGCCCGGCCGCTTGGACGCGGACGAGCGCCTCCACGAGAGACTGTAGCCGATTTATTCGGCTGGCGAGGGTGTCGATGATGGTCGCCGAGGGAGGTTCATCCACGCCTCCGGTGAGGGGGAGGCGGTGGCTGGTACCTGGATCTTCAGGATGGTCGCTTGCCATGTGGATGGAGATCGGA
The DNA here is from genome assembly GCA_030015575.1 of Agapanthus africanus. Classification (NCBI taxonomy): domain Eukaryota; kingdom Viridiplantae; phylum Streptophyta; class Magnoliopsida; order Asparagales; family Amaryllidaceae; genus Agapanthus; species Agapanthus africanus. The sequence goes on from JASDDO010000001.1 coordinate 67,705,476, forward strand.
AGGCCAACTTTGTTTTTTATGGAGTTTAGCTTCCCACAGACGGCGCCAATTGATGGAGGTCCTTTTCGGGTCTCCGTCAGATGTTGTCTTCCGTCGATCTCCCGGTGGATGTGGATTTTGGAGGTGATCTCCTGTTGCGTGTGGGTCTCAATGGGTTTTGAGGAGATTGGTGGTTTTAAGGAGTTTAGCGCCGAGTACCTGCAAGGAAGTCCCAGGGTGGTTTGGTACCACCGAGGACCCTCCGACGATCAAGTTAGTACGTGATCCGAGCAGAGTAACGGCTAAGTGGAGTAAAAAATGGCTTACTTGATCCCTCTGTGATGGTGGTTTATATAGTGGCGGCAGCATGCAGCGGCAGGCGCGAGAATCTCGCCGGCAGTTATGCTCCCGACGTCACGCCCGCGTAAAGGGTGGATCGCCCATTAATGGGGATCGTGATGGCGTGGAAGTGGGACGTTGCTGGCGGAGAATCAACGCCTGGCGAGATTTGCGGAGCGGCGGTTACGTCTGTGAGTGGTGGAGCTGGTCGGTCGGAGGACCGAGGAAGATGGCCTTGGCTGAGGAGCTCGGGGACGAGCGAGTGGATCGAGGAGTCTTGGTCCTGTGGCAGCTTGGGGTGAGCTGAGAGGCCGAGGAGGCCAAATTTTAGGGGGCTCTGAGGTGAGCCAGCTTGTGCTTGTAGGTCGGGTATGGGGTGGCCTGGTCGGCCCCCGTGGGCCCTTTCTTATGAGTTCTGGGACACGTCATCTTCCACGTGTCCTGATCTTGGAGATTGTCAATATTGAGCATCATCAATTGGACAGAGCGATTCCAAAAAATTGGGTGTTTGGGTAAATTTTTTAAGAACTCTAATGAAGAAACACCTAAAATTTTTCCTAATCCTTGAATTCTAAAATTGTGAGCACCTTTCTTTCTTGGATTGTCACATCAATCTCTTTTCTCTCTCTCATTTTAAAGCTGTTTATCCCAACCATTCAAACACGCATAACACACATTATGTTACCAAAATGCATTGGAATTTTAATTTTGTAATCCATATACATTCCGACGCATTTTAATCTTAAAAGTGCGCTTGGTAGGAGGTAATCTAGGTGGTAATTCTAGATTACCATGAAATATTATCACGCTTGTTTAGATGCTTAAGATAATCCCGGAAATATAGGATTACCATGTGGTAGTCAAATGACTTTATTTCATGGTAATTTTATTCTTTCCCAAAACATGTGTCTATCTTAGATTACTACGAAATATTCCCGTCTAATATGAAATGAGCCATGACTATCCGCCGCCAGCCTCCTTCGCCGTTCATCGTCGGCCGTCCGCCGGCCGGCCCGCCGTTAATCGGCCGTTCACCGACTGACCTTCGCCGCCGACCGGCCGTTGTAACACCTTAGTGTATTTATACTATATATTTGGGGTATTTCAAAATTTACGGTAAATTTCTTTCCTATTGTTACTTTTAGGTTGCAGATAGTGCAATTAGTAGCTGTGGTTATTATCCGACCCGACCAGCATGTTTGAAATCCAATATGGTTCGAGATTACATCAAATATTTGCTAGTACAGTATTTCCATGCAAATCTAGAATATATATACACATATAATATATGTTAGAATCTACACATCTCTTTATAATAGTGTTAGACTTTGAATATCTTTTATGAATCAATATAAAACCAAACAATATATTTTTCCCATCTAGCTTTGCATGTCGTACCCCATATTATGTGATTGTGTCCATATATCATGTTCGTATCCTAAAGAGTTAGACAGACCGATTATTTGTTCGCTACATATATTTACGTAAATCTGTATTTGGGGTATATGTTTTTAAGTACAGGATATTACAACATGGTTTAAATATGGTTTAAATTCTTACGTGTATTCTTCATATTTAGAAACTAGATTTTTAAAGGGATGCGGAAAATATTCGGAGTAATATGGTATTATTTGTAAAATCCCATAATATATATATATATATATATATATATATATATATATATATAATATTAATTATTTTAAATAAAATTTGTATCTCTCTCTCTCACATCTCCCGTCCCCACCTCCTCTCTCTCTCACATCTCCCGTCCCCACCTCCTCTCTCTCTCTCTCTATATATATATAACACACTCTCTCCCCTTCGTCTTCTTCTCCCCGTCTCCTCTCGCGAACCCTAACCCACGTCCTCATCGTCCGCTCGTCTTCTTTCGCTCCCATCTCCTCGTCATCACCTTTTTCTCGTCTTCCTCCCCCTCTTCTTCTTTCCTCGACGTCAACCTAACCCATAACCCCGACATCAAGAACCCACCTTCCTTTCCTCGTCGTCCTCTCCCCATCGCCGCTCCCTCGATGTCGCCGTCCCCGTATCCTTGTCCTCCCCTGCCTCTCCATCACCCCTCTTCTCTTCTCCTCCTCCTTTTCTGACGACCCCAAGCTTCTAACCCAGAACCCCGACGCCAAGAACCGATCATCCCTCGCCTTCGACCTCATCGTCGGAACCCGACCACCACTTTAGCACCCCCGTCACCTATTCTCATCTCCCAGCAACCCCAGAGCACCACCACACCCACTTCCCTCCTCTGCTCATCCCCGATCACACCGAAACTCATGGCCACACCCACCTTGCCGTTGCCGGAAACCACCGACCACGTCCATCACCTTCTCGCCAAATCCACAGAACACCAGCAAACCCCAACAACCTCCTCCTCCTCCTCTTCTTCTGTTCTTCTCTTTCTTTATTTTCTTTTTCTGATCGATCGCCGGAGTTGCGCACGCCGCCGACGATCCAGACGATCCAGTCACCGTCGTCATCTAGCCCAGGTCCAGTCCTGTGTACGTAAGTTTTGCGTCGCGACTTTATTTCGACGTTGGAATGTGACATCTGTATCTTGACGTGAGATTCGATCAAGCAAGTTCTAAACTTGCAACATGCTATCTTATTATAACAATATTTATTTGATAAATTATATGAAGGGTCCCGGTAGCGTCCCGGCCATCAAAACGCGGCCAAAATGCGGAACAAAAATTTCTGAAACCGGCGCTACCGTTACCCGATTTACGGATCGACCTTAAACCCTAAACTAGCAAACTAACTAAGAGTTAGAATTGTTATACCGAGTTGATCCGTGTCCTTCGGTCTTCATTCCAAGCTCTTAGCGAGCCTTTGACGTTGTTTGGTTGCCGGTCTTCCTCCATCTCCGATGATCCACCCGAGAAAAACGGCGCAAGCTCCAACCTCGTCGAACGAGATAACCGACGCTCCAAAGTCGCTAGCGATAGAGAGTGGGGGTGTATGAAAGTGTCACTACATTTTTCTCTCAAACCATGAGCTCAATAAGAAACTCAAGAAGAAGATGAAAGAAGGATGTGAACTTTTGCTAAGTCTTTTTGGGTGAAGCATGAGAGTGAGAGAGAGAGAGGAGGCTAGTGTGTTGTTTCATATCAAAAACCCAAATGAAATTAACCCCCCACCCCAATAGTGGCCGGCCCCTTCTCTCTCTCCCATAAAAAAAAATCATTTCCAATTTACAAATAAACAATTGCACACCATACTTAAAGACCATGCTTTGACCCATGCCTTTTCCACATCATTCTTTCCACCTCATTTATAAAACAAATGATTTTCCAAAAAGGGAAATCATATAAATGAGGTGGAAACTTCTTCTAGAAGCTATTCCGTACAAAATACGGAATACTTTCCGGTACATGTACCGAAATACATATACGCGTATTCGTACCAAAATATGAACAGCCGAGAAAGAAAACGAATACTGAACAATAATACTAGAATACGTATATACAAATACATATATAAATTATTAAATCAAAACCTGATTTAATAAACTGTCTTAATCCTGAGCCGCTGGTATTATCAACCGTCCAATTAAAGTCTGCGCAGCAAGTGCACATATTTAATCAGACATCTGTATGTATCAACATACCTCATGTACACCATATCGCCTGAACCGTGATAAACCTCTGTGTGGGACTCTAAAGACTCGTCAATACGCTGGCAGTGGGTTTAACCACAAGCACGTCAGCGGTACTAGCTGTACGTAACGGCTACCCAGGTATTGAGCGAAAGGGAGGCCGACGGGCAAACTCATCCTGAACCCCTACTGAGCCCATCAGTGACAATATCCGTACAGTCCGGTCTGTTCGTCTAAGAGTATCGTATATCGAGTCTAAGGGGGTGGATAAAGTCAGACCCCTAACAACGCAACATTTAGTGTCGGTATGAAACCCATCACCACCTGAGAAACTATCGATCCTGGATCGATAATTCTCGTCCACCGTGGCCACGGATTTATGGTGATGTTCATCCGTACACAACGCGACATCAACCCCCAATACCGGGAGAGACGAATCCCCGACGATCCGATCACTGCCTCCATGTGGCTCGGGACTGTACCCAACTAAAACCTGTTTGCACGACTCCTTTGAGCCGTGGTAGGGTAGTAATCAAAGCACAGTGGGAACTCACACAAGACAAATGACGATCTCAGGTCGACAGACTAACCTGTACACATGTCACCTGGGAACTGCTATCTGACAATAGGTATAATACCAACTAGCAGGTTCCCTGCGAGTCCGTCCAGTGTACTCATAACCCAATGAGCACCTGTATACTATCTTAGATGAACAAACCAACACCAATAGCTTGTGAGACCTGGCCACCGCCCCTCGTCGGGGTCTCGATCAGTATACACTAGTCTACACTGGAGTATCGATGCCCGGTCTCGATACTCCCACGACTAAGGACATTTAAGGATGTGCTTATAGACCCCCAGCTCCCATGTATGTGATCGCCATCACAATGCTGACAGTCAAGCAAGAATCCTATGGGCTCTATCAACATGTATATGATGATAAAGACAAACCAGATAGCATACTATCATCTTGATTAAAACTGTTTTATCGGTATAGGTCCTGCCTTAATCATCATAATCACAAGTCCGCGACTATGATAATTGCCTTGAGGGCACTATAGCCAACAATCTCCCACTTGCACTTAAGGCCAATTATTGCGATGTCGCGTACTCACAGCCTGTGTGATACCGAACACTCAACTTCTTTACTTATCAGTTTCGCAAAGCCTGTTTGCGAAAATGATTGCGTTCGAGAAATAGCCTCAGTGAGTGGATCCACTCCAATGTTTCTTTCTGTGTCTCTCTTAATCTCAACTTCGCGGAGAAGACTATCTCCCGAAATGAGCAATACTTGTCTTAGAATTTGTCTGGATATCTGATGGGACCCAGTTCACAAATGAACTCCAAATCCAGCAAACTATTTAGACTGTATCGTCCACTGAATTTAATCAGTATCCTGCTCCATGCCTTTCTTCAGTATCCGCTTGGACCACCTGTCCAACATACTGCCCCTCAAAAGAGGGAAAAACTATAACTCTGACAGTCACTCTATCATCCAGGTCACCTTAGAAGCCTGAAATGATAACGGTCTCCCGAAGGAGGCTGCCGTTACCATATCCCTAGAACATCCATTTATGTTCATAAACTGCTTCCCAATGTTTCTCCACGATTGGATTGATATATCTGTTTATTGCAGCTAGTGAAAAAACAACATCTGGTGTGGTACTTGACATTTCATGATTAACTCAATTGCCTAAGCAAGTGATATGCTAATCATGCAGGCCCCTCTCCCCTTTAGTCTGTAAGACACCTTTAGAGTGGTTGCCTCCGTCACCTGCAGGTACACCACCATGCCAGGAGTCGTCCATTTAATGTCAAAGTACCCAGATTAGGATACTTCCCAAATCTAGATCTAAAACCATAGATCTAGTAACTAGAAAACCTGATATTATATCCATATCCTGTGTGGAGAAACAACTTTGTGACAACCACAATATAAACGATCGTAGTATAGGAATGTCCCTTCCTATCAAGTGCATGTCATCCCTATACATGGACATCACTCTCTACTACCTTCTTAGCAGATCCATCTCCTATTCTGATGAAGTCAAAGCCTATGACTGTCACATCAAAAATAGTTGATCTATTTCCGCTATACCTGCTTTAGTCTATAAATAGACATAAGCTACTTGTCCTCTATGCTTCCGCTGCTCCCACTGACTACAACAACCCTCCGGCAGAGTCATATACACGTACATTTCTAAAACTAGTTTAGAACGACGCTATACTCATCCTCCTGCCGGGTCTTATAGTCTAGAACAGCAGCAATGGCAAGTCTGGGTAAACAAGAACCTCCCTGTCACCGTCTTTGAGAAGACTGAAATACCTCTCGGGTGCCTGAGGTTACCCACCAAATCTGCGGAGTGGCTAATGAAGTATCAAATCCAATTGAATCCTTAGGTTTTATTAAATTTCCAGTAATCGTTTGTGGTTCTGGAATAACTTCCAGTTCTACCATACTCCCATTTCTGTTTTCTGAAAAAATATCCATTTTATTAAAATTGTGGCGAGTCAAGAACAGTATAAATATTGATCTTCCTGATGGTAGAAAGTTAACTCTCGTCAAAGCCCGGGATAACCCACAAACAGCTATTGCTGAAGCGTGCCTTGAGTTTATCCAGATTCTGGTTTTAAGCATCAGCCAGACAACTCCCTATACCTTGTTAAGATATAAATTGATTCTATATAAATCTAATATAGAAACAAAAGCACTAATTTAATTTGAACCAGATTCAAAATCATGCAGCTGTCTCCAGTGCATATCAATCAAATGGAAAGAGGATAATCATCATTACTCATCTAGGACTACATCCATATATGAGTAACCCGAAAGAGAAGCAAGTTCTTAAAACCATTACTATCGGCGGAATACCAAACACAAGTATCTACATTTTCGAATACTTCGAAGAATCTTGATACTTCTAACAAATGGTCATCTACTTTATTTTTATACCTATAACTTTTGAATATCCGGACCTTGCATTTCAACGAAATACATGTCCAGAACTGGAGAAGTCATAAGTAAACAGAATATAGTACGAGTACCAACCCCTTTGTCCCAATGGACACTGGACAACATACAATACTTTGTATAATTCCCCTGGGTTCAATAACTCAAACCCTGTGCGTCGTAGGTTGAAAAACTGTACTATGGTTAAGAAGAATTACACCGCTGTTGAATACATCTTACCTAATCACCAACTGATATAGGTAAATGTCATAGACATAATATCAAAAAGTTATATCTCACTTTATAAAATAAATGCACAGATATATCAGTTTGAAATTGGTGCATAACAACGGATATTCAAAACCAAATATTTGCCATCCGGCAAAATCCAGACGATTTCCTCAAATATCACCAATTACAACGAATTCCGATATAATGAGGATCTAATCACCCAATTCCCAATATCTTACTCCCACTCACCATCTGTAATAACATATAGATGTGAGAAACTGATCTGGTAAATATATACCCTAGAGTTAGATTCTTATTGGGAAAACAGTTTTCAATTAACATTGCACAGTGAAACTGAAACATAAAATGTTTCAAAAGGGTTAACTGGTATTCCTAGTAACGTCTCTTCCATTATCCTGAATCATGACAGTAACCATATACTTACCTGCCCTCACTCCAATCCCTTTATTATGTCTTTATTTATTACCTTTTGTACACCTTCTTTATGCTAATTGGTTTTCTTCATTCCCTACCCTTCGGCACCAGCCTAAGGTTTGGAAGAAGACTATCCAATAAGCGCAATAGGTGTACTCTCCTAATCCTAGGAGCCCTCGCAACCTGAGAGAAGGTAATGGGAAAAGACATCTGAATAATCTTATTCTTTTTCTCCTGAACCAGAATCCATCCTCGAAAAAGTTCCTTCGAGTTCATATGTAACTATACGATGGATTTATCCAATGGAAGTGGATGTTCGTAGTTATACGAGGTGTTCTGGAAAAAAGCAAAGTGGATGTAGGAGTGGCAGGGGTATACACTGTTTTTGTCGTGAATGATGGTGATCGCAATTTCCTTTGTCATTATTCTAATCCTTTTATATGTCTTTACTTATTATCTTCTGTACACCACAGTTAAGCTTGTTGGTTTTCTTCCTTCCCTACCGTTCGGCACCTGCCTATGGTCTGGAGGAAGACTATCCAATAAGCTCAATAGGTGTACCCTCTCCTAATCCTAGGAGCCCTCACAACCTGAGAGAAGGTAAAGAGAAAAGAAAACCGAATAATCCTATTCAATCTCTCCAGAACCAGAATCCATCCTCGAAAAAGTTCCTTCGAGTTCGTATGTAACTATACGATGGATTTATCCAATGGAAGTGGATGTTTGTAGTGATACGAGGTGTTCTGGAGAAATGTAAATATGATATAGAAGTGGCAATGATGTATGCGACACCGTGACATTCCAAAAGTCAAAGTCTTTTAAGAAGGTTCGGTTAACTTGGTTTCATGAGTTTTAGTCAAAGGTCGGGTCATAGTTGCAGCCAGAGAGAAAGAGAGAAGAAACACTCAGCGTGCACTCTAACCTAGATCAGAATGGTTAATCATTTTATCTAATCAGGATGGCTCCCACTGTTTCCTCGAATTCTCCTCCAAACCTAAAAGGAGAATTAGTCGGAATCACCCGAGGAGTAATCCTACTCATCAGTGGGAATCGGGATCCAACTATCATCGCATGATAACTTGATGGAAGCCACTCAAGTCACCACACTCCAGAAGGTATGCGCAAGCCTGGCAAGTTTCCTGTATGTTTGAAACTCCCGATGTGTGTTTTTACCCCTAGGACCCAAGTGACCTTGACTGAGCCAATATATCAAAGGATCCTAGTCAAATTCAACCCGTCACTATCTTGATTGCATTAGACCCACCCGCACGAGTCCTTGACTGAGCCAAAATGACCGTACGACTGTCCTAACCAATCGCATATCCATGCAACAGAAAAGCACCACATAGCTACCGAACACTACGCCTCGTCTAAGCACGACATACATAGCACGAATACTAAGCAATACAAATCTGAAGTGACGGAGGGCTACAGCCGGTTTTTGGCGAAAAACCTTTAACGTAATGAACTTGATTTCGTTGAAGGAATCAAAGTGGTTTTATAAATATATAGTGGCGAAAAACTTTTGCTAAAGAGGTCACTCCCGGTGAAGGGATCTCGGCTCTTTCCCCGTCGAATGTGGTGCAAGATATCCCAAACTGAATACCACGATGCAAAGTAAAAATAATCGACTATAGTAAAGTTATTACGTTGACACAAACTTTTACCCAAGGGGTCACTCCCGATGAAGGGATCTCGGCCTTTGCCTCGTCGAATGAGGTGCTGGATATTCATAACCGAATACCACTGTGCAAAGCAAAAGAGAACGTCTGTAATCTCGGTTTTTAAAAACTTGGTTCCAACAACATCATATATAGGTTTGTTTTATCCTTGCATTAATAAGAATCTATGTAGTCCCATCAATTAATCACACCAGAAAAGAATGAAAATAAAATGTACGTATATGCCATCCGTATTCGCCACTGGGTCCCGTCATCACCCGTTAGGTTACTTAACTAACGACAGAGCGGGGACTGGGCTAGTGCGGGTGCAAAACATATACAACATCTACCAGTATATATAAATATATATAACAATCTTCCCAGGCATGATATAAAGCAACATCACAGAAACATCACAGAAGCAATACAGAATGGTGGATAATCTGGAGCCCCGAGTTTCACTTGAGTCGCAAGTGAGACTCGACGTTCCCTGTCGTGTGGATAACCTGTGCAATGAAACCTAGATCCCTACGAGCGCGGCAAGTTACCCTCCAAAACCAGAAGTGAGGCAGCCCCCTTCAGCAACGTGAATGGACCACCCAGCACTTCACGGAATCCGGTAACTTGGGAACCCTTCTTGGGTCAACCTATACCCCCTACGAGTGCGGCGAACAGCCCGCCAATTCTAGAGTAAGGTCCCCTCCGTCCCAACGCCATGAGATGCGGACCAGTTGCCCTCTAGAACCCGGCTATTCGTGCACTCCACCACGGGGTAATCCTAGTACAGAAAATAAAATAATATATAAGGGTGACATCGACCTCAGCCCGGTCGTGCCCCAAAAGAATAATATACAAACTGGCAGTGACGGCAGTCCACATGTCGGACGCTCGTCCCGCAATATCAAATGTACAAATAAAATGAAAACTGTACTAACATTGCACCATAGCTATCCACCACGACGATCCAACCAACATCACAGCACAACACAGAACATCATACGTGAATGTCACGTTCGCAAACCCGTCTAAAAGACATATAGCAGTTAGACGGGTTTACCGATCAAATGACATTCACAGTCGCAGAATATAATGTATGTACTGTCAAACGCACACTTAAATTATCGATCGACTAAGTTCCAAATTGGCCCCAATAGCAAAACAACACTTCACTGAAACCTGGGCCAAAACAGAATATCACAAAAATCAAAATTCCAAGTACATGATCTACAGAAAAAATTTGGTCGCCCGTTGCCACTAAACCGCCGCGGAACCGCCGCCAAAAAGGGCTAAGTGCGGTGGATCCGCGGCGCTTTTGTGGAATCACGAGCTCAAATTTTTCCAGTACCATTAAATTTGCCTGCACGGATTTTTAAGATGCTGCAAATAATTTTTTGAACACTTTTGAAAATCGACAGCAACTTGAAAAATGAAATCGTGGTTTCGGTAAAATCTGTCGATCGATCTTTTAAGCACGTCTAAACAACCTAGTAAGGGGTTTAAAGGGTGGCTCTGATACCATGAAGGGTCCCGGCAGCGTTCCGGCCATCAAAACGCGGCCAAAATGCGGAACAAAAATTCTGAAACCGGCGCTACCGTTACCCGATTTACGGATCGACCTTAAACCCTAAACTAGCAAACTAACTAAGAGTTAGAATTGTTATACCGAGTTGATCCGTGTCCTTCGGTCTTCATTCCAAGCTCTTAGCGATCATTTGACGTTGTTTGGTTGCCGGTCTTCCTCCATCTCCGATGATCCACCCGAGAAAAACGGCGCAAGCTCCAACCTCGTCGAACGAGATAACCGACGCTCCAAAGTCGCTAGCGATGAAGAGTGGGGGTGTATGAAAGTGTCACTACATTTTTCTCTCAAACCATGAGCTCAATAAGAAACTCAAGAAGAAGATGAAAGAAGGATGTGAACTTTTGCTAAGTCTTTTTGGGTGAAGCATGAGAGTGAGAGAGAGAGGAGGCTAGTGTGTTGTTTCATATCAAAAACCCAAATGAAATTAACCCCCCACCCCAATAGTGGCCGGCCCCTTCTCTCTCTCCCATAAAAAAAATTCATTTCCAATTTACAAATAAACAATTGCACACCATACTTAAAGACCATGCTTTAACCCATGCCTTTTCCACATCATTCTTTCCACCTCATTTATAAAACAAATGATTTTCCAAAAAGGGAAATCATATAAATGAGGTGGAAACTTCTTTTAGAAACTATTCCGTACAAAATACGGAATACTTCCCGGTACATGTACCGAAATACATATACGCGTATTCGTACCAAAATACGAATAGCCGAGAGAGAAAACGAATAGTGAACAATAATACTAGAATACGTATATACAAATACATATATAAATTATTAAATCAAAACCTGATTTAATAAACTGGCTTAATCCTAAGCCGCTAGTATTATCAACCGTCCAATTAAAGTCTGCGCAGCAAGTGCACATATTTAATCGGACATCTGTATGTATCAACATATCTCATGTACACCATATCGCCTGAACCGTGATAACCCTCTGTGTGGGACTCTAAAGACTCGTCAATACACTGGCAGTGGGTTTAACCAGAAGCACGTCAGCGGCACTAGCTGTACGTAACGGCTACCCAGGTATTGAGCGAAAGGGAGGCCGACGAGCAAACTCATCCTGAATCCCTACTGAGCCCATCAATGACAATATCCGTACAGTCCAGTCTGTTCGTCTAAGAGTATCGTATATCGAGTCTAAGGGGGTGGATAAAGTCAGACCCCTAACAACGCGACATTTAGTGTCGGTATGAAATCCATCACCACCTGAGAAACTATCGATCCTGGATCGATAATTCTCGTCCACCGTGGCCACGGATTTATGGTGATGTTCATCCGTACACAACGCGACATCAACCCCCAATACCGGGAGAGACGAATCCCCGACGATCCGATCACTGCCTCCATGTGGCTCGGGACTGTACCCAACTAAAACATGTTTCCACGACTCCTTTGAGCCGTGGTAGGGTAGTAATCACAGCACATTGGGAACTCACACGAGACAAATGACGATCTCAGGTCGACAGACTAACCTGTACACATGTCACCTGGGAACTGCTATCTGACAATAGGTATAATACCAACTAGCAGGTTCCCTGCGAGTCCGTCCAGTGTACTCATAACCCAATGAGCACCTGTATACTATCTTAGGTGAACAAACTAACACCAATGGCTTGTGAGACCTGGCCACCGCCTCTTGTCAGGGCCTCGATCAGTATACACTAGTCTACACTGGAGTATCGATGCCCGGTCTCGATACTCCCACGACTAGAGACATTTAAGGATGTGCTTATAGACCCCCAGCTCCCACGTATGTGATCGCTATCACAATGCTGGCAGTCAAGCAAGAATCCTATGGGCTCTATCAACATGTATATGATGATAAAGACAAACCAGATAGCATACTATCATCTTGAGTAAGACTGTTTTATCGGTATAGGTTCTGCCTCAATCATCATAATCACAAGTCCGCGACTATGATAATTGCCTTGAGGGCACTATAGCCAACATTATAGTGCATATGTTTTACTATTCAACAGAAATTACCGATTTACAGTTTTATAGTATCCGTTTGTATCTGTACCGATAATGGGTTATTTAGTTGCATACCGGATCATCACAATATTATCGTACTACAATATTAGTTCAATATATTATCTAGATTGCAATATACATGGTAATGGACGTATAACATTTATTAGAGATAGATACATATGCATTCTGGTATTAGTTGTGTTTACCGTGTTTCGATATTGATTACAGTTTTATATTGGTATCTATTATATACATTACATGACGTGTTCACGATACACTACCAGATTTGTTACTTGGATCTTATTGTTAATGTCAACAACCTGACTTGTTGTCCTGACGAACGTGACTTCTGGTCTGCATAGACAAGACCTGTACCTGCTTGATCCTGTGTCAGGCATTAGATTCATATCATCAATACCTGACTTGAACACAAAATCTGGGGGAAAAGGGGAAATCAAGAATGTAACTGAAATGTAAATCAAGAGGATATTATTATTGTTTGCCGTGATTTCAGGCGTGAACAGAATAATCATTGTTTATTAAACCGTGGTCCCTTGGAGAATGAACTGGACATATTGTGCCGTGGTCTCGTGAGGGTTTGAACGGGATATATGTTGTTGAGTTACGATGATAATTACATTGATTGATTTCAAAGACTTCTAGAATAGATAACCTAAAAGCACAGACTTTAGGATACACATCACATACATATTGCTCACTATTTATACCTGTGTTTATCATTTATATTCATGGTTAATAATAGCATCATATCCTGGTTATTATTATTATTTTGATATTTTGACACACTGACGTCTGGGTTTTGCATGATCCAGTTTCTCTGACTTTATTGCAGGCAGATCATGAGTACTTTAGCAATTAAGCCGAGCAATGAGGAGCTAGCTATTTAGTTTAGAGACTCTTAGTTTATTTATTTCAGCAGTTTTATTTCTATTGATGTGAGCCCATATTGGGACGTGATTCAGATACTATTGTTCATTGGATCTTGATTCGTTTTCGCTATATGCATTTCTTGATTTTATTTATTGTGGCAGATGGACATGTGTTAGCTAAATTTTATTTTATTGTTCTTGATATTCGATTAACAGCCGTAATATGAGTATGGAGGGATAATTCCTAGCCATAGGTAGCATGGTTGGCTCTGTCGCGTGCCGTGTTTAGGTATTTTTGGAAGTGGGGCGTGACAGCCGTAGTTCTAAAATTCCTAATTTTACCTCAAATTGGCTTTAGAATTAGGGTTTTGATAAAAAATCTTTCAAATTAATTATGAAAACCGGCTTGTCTTTCTCAACCTTTTCTACTAACGAGTTTGTCGAATGCCGTTGTCCCTTCAATTGCGAGTTTCGCGTTCGTGGGCAATCTCATTCGAAAGGGGAGTTATTATTTAGTTCCGTTAAATCCCAATGTTCTACTAAGCGAGGTTGTGAGTTCCTTTTATACGAGAAATACCTATCTAAACACCTAGAAGGGAAAAGAGCAGCTCAAACATAAGCCTCAGTAACATCTTCCTAACGAGGCACTAACTTTTGATAGAAAACTAGTAAGAGCTTTTTCTAGTGCGACTTTAATGTATGAGGGGTCTTTTATGTAAATATGAAATACGTGAGGGCATTTTAGTAATTAGCGAAGTATAACCGGATGCTTTAGCAAAAGGCCCAAAACTCTTTTATGTTTGATTTAAGGGTAGCTCTTTCCCACATGAAGGAAAGTAGTACATATGTATCTTGCAAGGAGATTACTTGGTTCCTGAAGGTTGAAAACAGAGGTGGGAGCCCACCTGGTACCTACAAAACACATGGGACTACTTAATATTTAGAGATGTTTGCACAAAGAAAAAAAATTTGAAATTTGAAAATATAACTTCTTCTATGAGCATTTTGATAGTTAGAAGAAGAAGAGGAACAATTATAACAATTTTGATATCAAAATTAGATTTAGATGCAAGAACTTTGAAGTTGGAACTCATCCTAATTTTTCATAGAATCCCATGTTACCAACAAATTTCATTTAACAAAGTACAAAAAAACGTTCGAACTGTTTCAAGTGCTCCTGCTTATGCTAAACTGCCAACCAATCTGTCGTTAAATGTCGGCAACAATTTCACTGGAAAAATGGTTGCATAATTTCCAAATTGTTCGCTGAGGTCTCAAGTCGAAGACGGAGCCAACAAAGTTTTAAGAACAATATCACCAAACCTAGGAATAGCCGAAAGGTAATGTCCTGTCATGGAGAGCTCATGGTATTCGATCCATTTGAGACGGCTGCAGATGTATCTCTGCAGAGCGACCGGCACAAGCCCATCTTCGTCGCCTTGCCATAGATGAACCGGAAACGATGGAGCCGGTAGTTCCATTGGATCAAACTCCCATTTTCCGAACATCACTGTCATGTCCCGGAAGTACGACTCTTGAATCCCTTGCTGTGTCGCCAGTTCCCTTCTCTGCTAATGCACAAATTTGTTAAGTAGATATATTTATATATAGAAGGCTAAATTATAGAAAACCATCATCAATTTTGACTTTATAACCGCATACCGCCCTCTTTTGCCCAAAAATTTTTTTCCTTCTTTTTTTCCCAGTTTACCCATTACTTCAACAGACCCTAAACGATATGTGAAGTACGGATTAATTGCAGTAAACCACGTTCAAAATTTGAAATTGTAGCTTACCGACGACTTCCATAGAAACTGTGTTTTACATATCTTTTCTGCATTTTTTCCCCCACAAAAAGACCCCTCTATGAATGTGATCAATATTCTGCCGGTGAAAAATGACACATGATCCATGATATTTAGGAATACAAAGTCGGAGAAAAACAGAACAAATTGTTAGAATTGAAGGCAAGGTGAATGTTTTTAAAACGAAAAACTTATCTGGATATTTGACTGTAGTTAACATTTACTGGAATTTAGCAAATATATAATACTAAGTACCCGAACCAAGAAAATTTCTTTTGAGTGTAAACAACAGAAAGAATGGCGGAAAACCTTTTGCGCCATCCCACTAGATATGGCTTGATCCCGAACGTAAGCATCGAATCGGTTCGGTAAATGCACCGTGCCTCCAACCACCGTCGAAGTAGGAAGCCAAGATTGCTTCATCCACCAATTGAGCAACCACGGCGCATAGTATGCCACTCTCAAAGCCCATTGATCACCTAATTGCTGCTTCATATATTCCTCCTCTGTTAGATTCTTCGGGAACCCAGGCCACCGATAGTTCACAACTGGCGCCAAAAGCGCAACCCCAGCCAACCTGCATTGCATTCACATTATTGATTAAGAAAATAGAAGGGCTAAATTAAGAAAAAACCCTTTACTTTTACCCGGATAATACAAAACCACATGTCATAACCATGTTATTATTTCCGTTGACATCCCCAAACTTTTTTGAAAGCTTAATCATACACAAAATACCCCTGAACATATAACATTTTTCGGTCATTGTTTCACTGACAGATCACAATTAATAGTTCTGTTCTTCCAGAACTGCAAAATTATCGGAAACGTAAAAGGGTAAGGTTTGTTAAAAATCGCTAATTATCAGATAAAATTAAGGGAGTTTCCTGCAAATAAGCCAACAGGAAGTTATAGATGAAAGATGACTTCTGTAAAGAATTTTTGCAAGTAAAAGTTTTCATTATTTGACCTTCCAGGGATGTACTTGATGGATCCCCATACGGCGTGGCCTCCTAACGAAAATCCGATTAAGAAGAAACTTGAACCCAGGTTTAATGCGTCGGCGAGCTCATGTATATCTAATGCTTCGCTCTTTGGGGACCGGTTTGGGTTTGGATCGCTTTCTCCGTAGCCAGCACGGTCGTAGCCTACCATGTATACGCGCAATTCTTCGACTAATTCCTGTGTCCAGGGATTTTCAAGTAAGATGTAATTATAATAATTTTTCTTTGATTTGTTGTTTTCTTTTTGGACAAAAAAAAGTGGGATAATTAGGCCAATATATGATATATGCTTTATGCTATTAGTTATTTTTTGTTATTTAGATACAAATATTATTTTTTGCAAATCCTTTACATGAACATGAGAATTATTAAGAACTTTTTTTCCAAATAAATCCTTTTTAAGCAAAAATCCTTTATGATTTTCCAAAGGAATTTGCAAATCCTTTATAGGAACAACTTTGGAAATATGTCTCATCAAGAATTTGGTTTTCCAAAAATACACTTATTGTTACATTCAAATCTATAAGGGCATTTTGGGAAACGCTTACTAAAAATAGTGTTTTGGCAAAAGACGCCTTCCAAGGCAAACTTTATATTAGTTAAATGATGATTGAATATTACCCTTCATGTATCACTACTCATCTAGCAATTATATCTCGAGATAACTTAGCAACGGAAACATATAGAATCTAATTATTCACAAACTCAAGTTGTCATGTGTAAATGAAGGGCCCCCTGCAAGGATGCTGGTAGGGGACAAGGGACCGGTAGGTAAAGTTGAACTCATTCACGGATCCAGGAAGGGAAAACTTACAGGCGAGGGACGAATGCCGTCAAGCCTAGAACTCCCAAATCCATGACAAAACACAATCTTGAACCTGGCCACATCTTTTCCCACACCACTCTCCGAGTAGGCCAGCCACCGCCCATCCCTCAACCGGATCCTCTGCGCCGTCACGGGCGGCCCCCCCTCCGAACCGCAGATTCTCGGCGGCTCCGGTTGGACCGCCACGTAAAACCAGCTCCCAACACCAATAAGAATCGCCAGAAAGACGGCAACAAGCTGTGTGCTCTTCTTCCCTGCATTTAGACAAAGCATAAGCATTGTGTTATATTAGATATATAGTGATTGAAAAGAAAGAGATTAGGGGGAACAGGTGAAAAGTACTTGGAGATGGGCTTCTGTTGTTTTTGTTGATGGAGTTGGATGTGGCCATTGTTGTTAGATTGTGGTGCTTGAGATAGAATGGAATGGATCTGGTTGATGATGCATGCCTGTGATGAAATTTGGAAGAAAGTGGTTGGTAGGTGAAGCATGATGATTCATTAGTAGGAGTGGGGACCTTTTGTCATTGTGGTGGGCCGACTGCTCTGTGAATATGGCACGAAAGTTAATCATCTCTATCTTTTTGCTGAAACTTTTTGGGAGTTTTAATTGATTGTCTTTTGGGTAACTTGTTGAAAAGCCCCGGCCCAGAAAACACTTGTTAAAAAGTCTCTAACAATTTCAAAATGGTTGGGAGGAGCCTACTGTTCATAAAAAATTTGAAATTTGAAAATATAACTTCTTGATAGTTAGAAGAAGAAGAAGAAGAACAATTATAACAATTTTGATATCAAAATTAGATTTAGATGCAAGAACTTTGAAGTTGGAACTCATCCTAATTTTTCATAGAATCCCATGTTACCAACAAATTTCATTTAACAAAGTACAAAAAAATGTTCGAACTGTTTCAAGTGCTCCTGCTTATGCTAAACTGCCAACCAATCTGTCGTTAAATGCCGGCAACAATTTCACTGGAAAAATGGTTGCATAATTTCCAAATTGTTCGCTGAGGTCTCAAGTCGAAGACGGAGCCAACAAAGTTTTAAGAACAATATCACCAAACCTAGGAATAGCCGAAAGGTAATGTCCTGTCATGGAGAGCTCATGGTATTCGATCCATTTGAGACGGCTGCAGATGTATCTCTGCAGAGCAACCGGCACAAGCCCATCTTCGTCGCCTTGCCATAGATGAACCGGAAACGATGGAGCCGGTAGTTCCATTGGATCAAACTCCCATTTTCCGAACATCACTGTCATGTCCCGGAAGTACGACTCTTGAATCCCTTGCTGTGTCGCCAGTTCCCTTCTCTGCTAATGCACAAATTTGTTAAGTAGATATATTTATATATAGAAGGCTAAATTATAGAAAACCATCATCAATTTTGACTTTATAACCGCATACCGCCCTCTTTTGCCCAAAAATTTTTTTCCTTCTTTTTTTCCCAGTTTACCCATTACTTTAACAGACCCTAAACGATATGTGAAGTACGGATTAATTGCAGTAAACCATGTTCAAAATTTGAAATTGTAGCTTACCGACGACTTCCATAGAGACTGTGTTTTACATATCTTTTCTGCATTTTTTTCCCCACAAAAAGACCCCTCTATGAATGTGATTAATATTCTGTGGGTGAAAAATGACACATGATCCATGATATTTAGGAATAAAAAGTTGGAGAAAAACAGAACAAATTGTTAGAATTGAAGGCAAGGTGAATGTTTTTAAAACGAAAAACTTATCTGGATATTTGACTGTAGTTAAGATTTACGGGAATTTAGCAAATATATAATACTAAGTACTCGAACCAAGAAAATTTCTTTCGAGTGTAAACAACAGAAAGAATGGCGGAAAACCTTTTGCGCCATCCCACTAGATATGGCTTGATCCCGAACGTAAGCATCGAATCGGTTCGGTAAATGCACCGTGCCTCCAACCACCGTCGAAGTAGGAAGCCAAGATTGCTTCATCCACCAATTGAGCAACCACGGCGCATAGTATGCTATTCTCAAAGCCCATTGATCACCTAATTGCTGCTTCATATATTCCTCCTCTGTTAGATTCTTCGGGAACCCAGGCCACCGATAGTTCACAACTGGCGCCAAAAGCGCAACCCCAGCCAACCTGCATTGCATTCACATTATTGATTAAGAAAATAGAAAGGCTAAATTAAGAAAAAACCCTTCACTTTTACCCGGATAATACAAAACCACATGTCATAACCATGTTATTATTTCCGTTGACATCCCCAAACTTTTTTGAAAGCTTAATCATACACAAAATACCCCTGAACATATAACATTTTTCGGTCATTGTTTCACTGACAGATCACAATTAATAGTTCTGTTCTTCCAGAACTGCAAAATTATCGGAAACGTAAAAGGGTAAGGTTGGTTAAAAATCGCTAATTATCAGATAAAATTAAGGGAGTTTCCTGGAAATAAGCCAACAGGAAGTTATAGATGAAAGATGACTTCTGTAAAGAATTTTTGCAAGTAAAAGTTTTCATTATTTGACCTTCCAGGGATGTACTTGATGGATCCCCATACGGCGTGGCCTCCTAACGAAAATCCGATTAAGAAGAAACTTGAACCCAGGTTTAATGCATCGGCGAGCTCATGTATATCTAATGCTTCACTCTTTGGGGACCGGTTTGGGTTTGGATCGCTTTCTCCGTAGCCAGCACGGTCGTAGCCTACCATGTATACGCGCAATTCTTCGACTAATTCCTGTGTCCAGGGATTTTCAAGTAAGATGTAATTATAATAATTTTTCTTTGATTTGTTGTTTTCTTTTTGGACAAAAAAAGTGGGATAATTAGGCCAATATATGATATATGATTTATGCTATTAGTTATTTTTTGTTATTTAGATACAAATATTATTTTTTGCAAATCCTTTACATGAACATGAGAATTATTAAGAACTTTTTTTCCAAATAAATCCTTTTTAAGCAAAAATCCTTTATGGTTTTCCAAAGGAATTTGCAAATACTTTATAAGAACAACTTTGGAAATATGTCTCATCAAGAATTTGGTTTTCCAAAAATACACTTATTGTTACATTCAAATCTATAAGGGCATTTTGGGAAACGCTTACTAAAAATAGTGTTTTGGCAAAAGACGCCTTCCAAGGCAAACTTTATATTAGTTAAATGATGATTGAATATTACCCTTCATGTATTACTACTCATCTAGCAATTATATCTCGAGATAACTTAGCAACGGAAACAT
This sequence comes from Agapanthus africanus, assembly GCA_030015575.1. NCBI lineage: Eukaryota > Viridiplantae > Streptophyta > Magnoliopsida > Asparagales > Amaryllidaceae > Agapanthus > Agapanthus africanus. Next base: position 67,726,004 of record JASDDO010000001.1, read on the forward strand.
ATAGAATCTAATTATTCACAAACTCAAGTTGTCATGTGTAAATGAAGGGCCCCCTGCAAGGATGCTGGTAGGGGACAAGGGACCGGTAGGTAAAGTTGAACTCATTCACGGATCCAGGAAGGGAAAACTTACAGGCGAGGGACGAATGCCGTCAAGCCTAGAACTCCCAAATCCATGACAAAACACAATCTTGAACCTGGCCACATCTTTTCCCACACCACTCTCCGAGTAGGCCAGCCACCGCCCATCCCTCAACCGGATCCTCTGCGCCGTCACGGGCGGCCCCTCCTCCGAACCGCAGATTCTCGGCGGCTCCGGTTGGACCGCCACGTAAAACCAGCTCCCAACACCAATAAGAACCGCCAGAAAGACGGCAACAAGCTGTGTGCTCTTCTTCCCTGCATTTAGACAAAGCATAAGCCTTGTGTTATATTAGATATATAGTGATTGAAAAGAAAGAGATTAGGGGGAACAGGTGAAAAGTACTTGGAGATGGGCTTTTGTTGTTTTTGTTGATGGAGTTGGATGTGGCCATTGTTGTTAGATTGTGGTGCTTGAGATAGAATGGAATGGATCTGGTTGATGATGCATGCCTGTGATGAAATTTGGAAGAAAGTGGTTGGTAGGTGAAGCATGATGATTCATTAGTAGGAGTGGGGACCTTTTGTCATTGTGGTGGGCCGACTGCTCTGTGAATATGGCACGAAAGTTAATCATCTCTATCTTTTTGCTGAAACTTTTTGGGAGTTTTAATTGATTGTCTTTTGGGTAACTTGTTGAAAAGCCCCGGCCCAGAAAACACTTGTTAAAAAGTCTCTAACAATTTCAAAATGGTTGGGAGGAGCCTACTGTTCATAAATATTTGTGAGAAAACTTCTGGATTGTATTTGAAATAGACTTGGTATTCTCAATTAGATGAAGCTGCCAAATTATCCTTCTTCTCAATCAATTAACTTCTCCGTCTTTCTCTTTCTTACTCTCGCAACATCTTTCTCCATACCCGCCATCATCGTCGACGACTCCCACAGCCACCAGAAACCAATCCAAGCAAAAGAAGGAAGAAGACCCATCAACTACCCAACTCTCAAAACCCATCTCATTTCTCTTTAACCCTCTCTTTCTAACCATTCTAACCCTTTTCATTTCATTAACTGCAAGTGATTTAGGCACCAGTTCAAATTCTGCCGCAAACTCCTATGATGATGAAGGTAAAAGCTTAAGATGGTTGCATCATCTTTGCTTAATCTTTCTGGGTTTCGATTCGTTTTAACTATTAAATGGGTTTTTGATTTTTGCGATAGTTCGCTTGCGAAAATCTCAAAGGAGGCTGTTAGCAAGCTTCTCGATCGAGCCAACTCTCGGAAAGGGAAAGGACGGCCCTCGAAAGACAAGGTTTTTGTTTCTTTATGCATCATCTTCAATTTGTTGAAGTTTTACTTTGTTTCTTATTTGTGCAATACCAATTTGCTCTGTCTTTTTATAGCTTAGATAAATGCTTATCATGTGTTTTGATATTGTTTGAAACTCGCCGCCGTTTTTGCTATAGAGAGCAAGAGAATGACATTCTGGAAGAATGTGTTTTCTGCATATGTAAATATAATTAGTATTTGGCTGTAACTTTTAAGCAGTTGCCTGTAATTTCTAACAAGCTGCATGTAATTTCTAACAAGCTGCATGTAACTTCTAAGGCAGTTGCCTATAATTTCTAATAAGTTGTCTGTAACTTCTAATAAACTGCATGTAACTTCTAATAAATTGTATGTAATTTCTAAGCAGTTGTTTGTAACTTCTAATAACTTCTATGTAATTTCTAATAAGTTGCATGTAACTACTAAGCAGTTGCCTGTAATTTCTAATAAGTTGCATATAACTTCTAAACAGTTATATAACTTGCCTGTAACTTCTAAGAAGTTGCATGCATTAATTTACTGCTTTGTGGCATCTCTTAATTGCTACATCTTTCACTTTGTAGGCTTTCTTGATAAATTGAAACCATATAGGTTATTTCATCATCTAACATCAAGACTCCGTATTTGATTTTTGGTTTTTCATGTTGTATTAAAGCATTCATATAAGACCTACTAGAAATTATCGGATTGAATTGTCTAACTGATTTCATTCACATACATTTTCAAGCAGGACTAGCTTGATGAACTATCTAGAAATTTGAAATTGACCTTGAATGATTTGTAGATAACCCATAATACTTATATAAGACTCTGAAGCATCACAAAGATGGCATATAAAAGGGAAATTAGCCAACATTTTAGCGATTTTAAATTTAAGAATTTATTAGGACCATTGCATTATGGACGATCTTAAGTATCTACGTCATTCAGAAATCAGTACTTGCCAATGATAGGCTTTTTCTATTTCAACAATATTATTGCCAGAATGCCTTAACAATCATAGTTCACATGTGATCATTAATTGTCAAGGCTTATATTGGTTTCATTTCTTAGTCAATCGATTTCAGTAAGATTGTATGTTGATTACTTGATCCTAGACTTATGGTAGACCTGTATGTTTGGCACTATTGTTAGAAAAGCAACTATTTTAAGGATGATATTTTTCGTAAAATAAATAAATAGTCATAGTTTGCATTAATTTACTATTTTGTTTTCCCTTAGACAGCAATGCTACCTGGTAATGTATATGTCTAGACTGTAAAGAAGTTATTGTGCACTACTGTACTGTAGTTTGTCTCCATTTTGATCTTTCAAAGAGGCTTGTACTGATGCGGGAGCATTGGATGGTATGGTCGAGTAACGGCCCCAAAATCCTCGTATCTTTATATCTCAAATTCTTTTAAAAGACCGATTTCTTTTCAAGCATTGGCGTATATTTAATTCTTGTTAAATATATATAAGAAATAGCTTGTAGTCCATTGGTTAAGTCTTTACACCGCTGTCCAATTGTTTACATATTTGAACTCCGGGTCTTGCAATTATTTTTATTTATTTTTAAAAAAAAACTCTCTCATAACCTATCCCCCACTATGAATTCATATTAACTCCTACTATGAATTCATATTAATTGGAATTAATATGACATAATTTCTTATATTTCTTCTTCCTCCTTTAAAAAAAAGAAAAGAGAAGAACAACTCTTTCTTCCCATCCCCCTTATCTCTTTCTTCTACAAATTCTAAATCCAATTTCTATTAAACCTTAGAAGAGCTCTAGGATTTCCGGCGTCATCGGAGTGCCCTCTATTCACTAGGATTTGAGACGAGATGAACCAAACGATTGTACCATTCGCACCTTCCCTAGGCTATCGAGACTTGATTTCGCCGTTAGAACCGAATCGGTGATATGGTTGCTATACCGTATCGCATATTGAGTAAGTCTCTTCCTCATCTTCATCCTCTCTTTTGCCCTCTTGCTATATATTACCTCCTCATTTTCATGTTACCATCATGTCGATACTTTTTATGCTCGGTTAATCTCTCGTTTAAATAATAGCCATAAAATAATATGCTGGTAGTTGTCTCCGCATAGATTTCATGATAAACTCATATGCTTGCTTTACATACGTTAACTCATATTATTTGTTGCTGAAATTATAATCATTTATATTTAAGTTTTGAATAAAAGAAAACAAAGTTACAACTAAATACCATGGTGTTCTTCCTTTCTCAAAATATGACCATAACAACTTCTTTACCTTCAAATTAATTCTTAGAATTTAATCGTGACACTTGTAAAACCTAAAAAACTTTATTAAGACCTTAAACATATTTCTAGAAGCGCTGTAAAAATTTCAGACCGAACCGCATAACGATTAAGGATACTGTTGGTGTGTTTTAGCATCTCTACTAGGGTTTAAACAACAATATATGGTGTATTTTAAAAAATTAGATAGATAAAGCACACAGGCCACGAATCGAACTAGAGATTAGGGTAAGTATCACATACAAAGTAGTATCTAACACTAAGAGAAAGAGAACTACAGCCTTTGTAGACCACTCCTTCTCTTCTATAGCTCCGAGTAGTAGTCCTTGGGCTCCACTCGAAGCTTTAAACAATTCCTCTTGTAGCCTTCGAAGTCCACGATGATCCACCACGGAGTTCCTTACACTCAAACTCTTGTTTCACTTAACCTAAGCAGAAGTGACGCAAACAACCTATACAAATGTGCTAGACTAATTTAGATTGATGAAGTGAGTTATTTCTCATTAAAAATCCTTTCTTTTTCTTTCTCTTTTACTCACTAGAAAAAAGGTAGAGAGCTAAAGGAAGAAGATGAAGAAATGGCTAAGCTTCAGATAATAATTCATATCAGAGAGAGAGAGAGTCACACTCACACAATAAATATGAGCCATGGAAAATATCTTAGATATTTTTGAGAGCGAGTTAGTGGAGGATTAAATAATGAACCATGGTTAGTGGGATTTTTTAAGAAGAGTGTAGAACCATGAGATCATTATTCAATTTTCCATTTACTCAAAATCAAGAAATATCTAATATCTTTCCATGTGAGTCTAGCATAGCCATGTCCAATGTATCATCCACCATGATCCATGCACACATGGATATATGTATATAAATCCATATAAATATACATACATATCTGCACACATAAAGAAAGGAATTACTAATGAGCAATTAGTCATTATATTAAATCAACTTGATTTAATAATCCGGTCATATCATATATAACCCGACTAACAGAAAACGCCAGATTAAAATACGGTATTATATACTCGTATTAATCAAGCTCCCCCACATATCTCCATATGTGCCCCACCTCATTTCGCCTGAGCTCGGAAACCCCTATATGGGACTCTAAGACTCGTCAATACGCTAGCAGTAGGTAGTGATTATATCAGATACCCACAAACCGTCGGCGGTACTAGCTGCACGTAACGGCTACCCAGGTATTAAGCGAACAGAAGAACAACAAGCGAACTTGTCCAAACTCCCGTAGAGCCAACCAACAACACTTACTGTACAATCCAGTCTCTCCGTCTGATATGTTGCATATTGAGTCTAGGGATGGTATCGTCGACCCCAATAACTCAATAAGTCATGCCGATGTATGGCCTATAACAGGTCGAGAAACTACTGATAACACTTATCAGTAAATCTCATCAGCCCTGGCCAGGGACTTCCAATTATAGCCAATCGCGTATAGTACAACATCAATTCCTAATACCGGGAGAGACGAAACCCCTCCTATCGTTCATTGCCTCCATGTATCTCGGGACTGTACCCAAAAGCCACCTGTTTGCACGACTCAGTAGAGCCATGGTAGGGTGGAAATAAAAGTATAGTGGGAGAACACACAAGACTCTATGACGATCTCGGGTCTACAGACTAACCTGTATAAGTGTCACCTGAGAACTGCTATTCGACGATAGATATAATAACATATAGGAGTTCTCGGCGAGCCCGTTCAGTGTACTCAGTATCCAATGAGCACATGTATACAATCTTTGGTGTTAAACACCAATGGATATGGGATCATCCATCGCCCCCTCAACTGGGTCAAGAAACGTATACGCTAGTCTACTCCGGAATATCGATGCCCCGTCTCGATACACCCACGACTAGGAATATTTAAGGATATACTTATAGACTACACATGCCCCACTAGTATGATCTGCATCATAATCATGGAAGTCAAGCTGATATCCTAAGGGTTTTATCAACATGTATCAGATGAACAGTATACACAATCAAGTGAACATGTTAATATAAAGAGTAACCAGATAGCATATTATCATATCGAGCAAGAAAGTCCTCTATATATATACATGTCCAAGCATCCACTATCAAATAATGGCCTCTAGGGCATACATATATCCAACAATTACGTCGTCTTTTTATGCCCTATTTTTAAACTCAGAAAACTGCATTTATCGGTCACCTTCGAGAACACATAACTCGGTCTACCGATGTCCATTTTGAGAAAAATCAAGTGTTTTAGACATCTAGATCAAAATATCTATAATTTCTTAGTTAAATAGATTTACTGAGAATTGATGTAAATTATAGAAAACCGAGTTACAAAATTAAGCGACGAATCTGGACAGAAACTGTCCTGATTCACACACTGTTTTTAAATAGGACATAATTCGAACTCCCGATTTTTGTTCGTAACAAACTTTAGATGCATAAATTCATAATTGACAGACCTATAACTTTCCTATATACTTGGTGACCCAGAAATAAATAGAACAAACCGATATATGCTCTGCAATATAACATATAGTTGCTGTCCAGAAATCAGAATATCTGTTTTAAACCCTAATGTTAAAATAACCATAACTAGAGATTCAGAAATCCAAATCGCACGGAATTTAGTTGTTTGGATAAGTATATCGAAAAACCTACATGTTTTTAATAATTGTCAAAACCTGAAACCCAACAGAAATTGACTCAAACTGTATTTTAAAAATGTGTGAGGGTGCTGAACATATTCTGATCTGTTCTGCGTCATGATATGAAAACGTGTATATCTCCCAAAACACTAGCCGTACTTAGGCGAGACTTGAACTCGCATTTGCACAACATCTAGAGCTATGTTTCTTATTTAATCTCTAAATTCAATTGATTTGAGTAAGTAATTCACAATACTTCGTTACAACACTGATTCCTGATTATTACTTGAATGTTATACTTATCTTATTTCTTGCCATTCGAACATATGTACACTTGTTTCTTGATCTCTAAATTGTTGTATGTACATAATGACATGATTAGATATTATATGCTTTACATGAACCTTATCCGAACCATAAATACGTGTATACATGAATAGTTGAACTTGACATGAAACTTGACTCAAACTTGATATCCTTAATGTATTCATGGATTCGTGTTAGACTTGTATCGTGGGGTGTTGGGATAGTTTAAGTATTGAGTTCGATCAACGGAATCTTAGGAGTCCCATACTAACACTCTTAAATACTAACACATGAATACTAATACATGAACTCTTGAAATGGGTTCGTGTTTCCTTGTCCCTGAATTATAGTCTTGGGTAAGAGAATACTCCTGCAGTGGTTGACGCTTATGCTCGAACTAACGTTAGATTTGCTTATCCTTGTAGTGACCTCTCTAGAGCACATTGCAAGTTATTTCATGCTCATCAGTTATACTTGTTATATACTTATGTTAACCGATACCATACCAATACTGCATTACTATGCTTATGTAGTTTGCCATGCTTATATAGTTGCCCTGCTTACTTGATATATAATACATGTTATTATATTTGTCATTATATCACCTTAATTTTCTATCATACTTTATTCGGGACTTACCGAGCGCAAGTTAGCTGACAGGCATTCCATCCTGTTTTTTTCTTGGAATGTTCGTCAGGTGACTTAGGGACAAAGAAGGTAGAGTCGACAGAAGAGGACTAATCTCAGCTTTCATCGCAAGTGGATTTCTAGTTCTTCCTTCCAGCTTTTATTTTCAGTATGCCTCTTTGTTAAGGCTTATCATGTGATCATATTTTGTATTCAGATATTTTATCAACTGTTGAACCTTGTGAACTTTGAATGTAATAAGTAGTAGTTCGATTTTCATTCTATTGTTTATTCTTGTTATATTGTATATTGTTTATTTACGCTTAACGTATTTGTTACGAGAAACGACCTTCTCAAAATAAATACGTCGCGGGCTTGTCACATGACCGTTACCGTCTTTTGAAAAGTGGGGCATGACAGGTCGGGTTTGTTGAGACGACACTCCAAATTGCTTTATTGTAGCGGGTCCAAAGTGACTGTGAGGGCTGCTTCTTTATAAGAGTGTAAAGAAGCTTTCAGTACCCAAAAAAGAGGCTTATTTTGTCCTTAGCTCTCTTACCTCTTATTTTATATATGTTTATTTTCATGTGGGTAAGTAGGGTAAGCTTAATTATTCGATAGCAACTTACCAATTTTCTTTTTCTGTTATAAGGTTAAATTTGTTGTCGATATAATTGGGGAGATGACCTTTAATAGAGTCAAATGAAAGGAAAAGATTTATATCGCCGATCCAAAAGATTAGAGATAGAATTAATGTTGTTACTGGTGTAATGTAAGTTTACACTGTAGGTTACTAATGAGACAGCAGTCTAAATTGTTTTAGCGTCTCTAAACTTACTCTGTTGATATTGTGGCTCTTAAAATAGACTACTACTGTAACTAGCTATATATATTATACGTCACAAGTCGATGACTCTTATAGTTACCTGCAAGTTGTTTGTGATTATTATAACGGGCTCTTGTTCTTTATTGATGTCGATTATTTTTTGGTAAATCCATCTTTGTTGGCCCCTCATTAAATCTTTCTATTTTCTTGTTTGATAGGGAAATACATTGTTATTTCTTTTGAAAGTTATGAATTCCCCTATAGTGGCATATTGTTCTGTCACATAAACCTTTTCCTATAGGAAACATGGGTTCATTGCATTTCAGGGTTCGATATTCAAAAGGCCCTATGAAAAACTTTGAAAAAAAAATTAAGACCAGCTATTAAACTGGCACGAACTTTTTGTGGTGATGCTAATTTCCCAAAAAAGAAAATGGGAAAGAAGAGATCAGTTCCATTTCACCTGTTAAGCTGGTTGGCTACAAAAATATACTTATTTTATCAGGAAACATAATGCTTTTGCTATGAAAGAGCAGTATTTTTCAAGTTCTGCTAAATTAAGAATCTTGAAAGAAGTGGAAAGATAATAGCATTCCCTAGGAAATGCATTTAGATCCCTCTTGTTTAACATTCTCTTTCTTTATAAATTGATATTATGCAGCTAAAATTATTTAATATTTACCCAGGCTTCAATTCTTTCACTCCTAGCTATCATCTTACTTGCTGAAGATAATGGAGATTCCAAGAGTTAAAGCTCATATAATGGGATTACTTGTATGTTGGGTATGACATCTCTCAAAACATATTTTGTTTTATTTTGACGTATTCATCAAATATTGATTTTTGACATGCAGTTCCATGAAAATTTTCACATTCGAAGTGAAAGTATTGATAGAGGATCATTTCACACAAATCTTGTTTATGCTCTTGAAGCACGCGAAGGCTCTCACGAAGAGGTTCCTTATTATTCTCATCGCTTCTTAATACCTGAGTTTTATTGAATCTATGTAGGACAAACATATGACATGAAAATTATGCCAGTGGAGATACTTAGGATTGTTTTGAACCATAATGTTTCATGTTGTTAGGCATGCTTATCTTTTTCGGGTCTTCTGTTTTCTGAATTTCTTTATAGCTGTTATAGATATCATGGAGTTATAGCGTGGAAATCTATATTGTTAATTGCTATTTGCATTTATTATTATTATTTGTTTGTGTTCAGTTTATAATTTAGTGTCATCGATTGTGTGTAATAAATTATCAACTCATTCTTGTTTCCATGAAATCTAAACATTTGGTAGGATTGGTTTTGTGTGCATATGCGTGTGTTAAGTTCTGAAAGTGGAATCATCCTTAAGAGCAAGTATTTTCTTGGTAGCTAAAATTATATCATTTGTTCGATTAGTCATAGTTTTATTTGCACACGGTGCATGTATTGTTTGATTTTGGCAATTATTTGGCATGATATTTGGTTGCAGATAATTGCAGTTTACCATATTCATTATGTTATGATTCACAGCTTATTATACAACTCATTTGAAGTCGGTTCTGCAGTAGAACTATTTGGAAAAACGAAAAGCATGGAGTTGATTTATACGTTGACGATGCATGGCATTCCCCCTCTACTCGTATTATGACCCCGATATGCCATAACTTTCATTGGACGTTACTCGTTATAGATTTTGCCGAAAAGGAATTGCGGTATTATTCTTCACTTGCGCATGACCCCCATTGGGAGGAAGGGGTTAGGATATATTTACGGTACCTACTCAATTTTAGGGCAAAGAATTTCGACAAGTATGGGGGTTTCAATGCATTTAATTTTACTAGTGTCCCTTACTCAATACAAAAGAATTCGTAAGAAGTATTTCCTTTACAAGTTTTTTTTAACATTTCTGATTGTTAAGGGTTATAACAATATGCGTTTGTTAACATTGTTGGTTAAGAGTTCTGATTGCGGCATGTTCTTCCACTTATTCATGAAGGTATTGATCGAGGGTCGGCGGATTCCGAATGCCTTGGAGAGAAAAGGGTTGATGCAGTGGCGGCCGATACTTACAGCACAAATTTTACTGGCGAACAAGGAAGAAATAGCTTGATATTTTTTCAGTTTTTGTTTGGCCGAAATTTGAACTTTTTGTTATTCGTACATGTATTCATCTATTTGTATTTGATCGATATTCGTCGATATTTTTACCTATATTGAGTGAGGATGGAAAATTTCTTATATGTTACCGTGTCACGCCCCGCTTTCCAATATACTCAAATACAGGAACGTAACAAAACCAACAAGTTTGGTAGTGTGTCGTGAACATACCATGTACTGTATATTAACCAAAATAGATACCAAATGTAGAACTGTAACTAATATCTAAACACGGTAAATGTTGGATATGTATACCTTAGAGGCCATTATTGTATATGTATACATGTGGATGCTTGGATATATGTATATACAGGGCAATCTTGTTCGATATGATAGTATGCTATCTTATTTGTTTTTATCTTAACATGTGCATATATTTTACTTTTTATTACGTATCATCTATACATGTTAATAAAGCCCGTAGGATCATTACTTGACTATCTGCGTTGTGATGGCGATCATACTTGTGGGAGTTGGGTAGTCGATAAACACATCCTTAAAAGGTCCCTAGTCGTGGAAGTATCGAGACTAGGCATCGATATTCCGGAGTAGACTAGTGTATACGTTTCCAGATCTCGACGAGGGGCGATGGTTGGTCCCGCAGCCATTGGTCTTTTGCACCTAAGATCGTATACAGGTGTTCACTGGGGGTGAATACACTGGACGAACTCGTCGAGAACTTTTAGATGGTACTATACCTATCGTCAGATAGCAGTTCTCAGGTAACATGAGAACAGGTTAGTCTTCAGACCCGAGATCGTCATTTTTCTCATGTGAGTTCCCACTGTACTTTGATCACTACCCTACCACGGCTCTACTGAGTCGTGCAAACAGGTTTTGGTTGGGTACAGTCCCGAGCCACATGGAGGCAGTGAGTGATTGTTGGGGATTCTTCTCTCTCGGTATAGGGAGTCGATATCGCACCGTGTTCGATTGTCCAGGACCATAAGAACCTGGCCAAGGTAGTTAGGATTTACCGATAAGTTGATCAGTAGTTTTCTGGATTGGTCCTGAGCTGCATCAGCATGAATTATCCAGTTATTAGGGTCTGACATTTACCACCCATAGACCCCGTATGCGATACTCTCAGACGAAGAGACCGGACTGTACGGAGATTGTCCCAGATAGGCTCAGTAGGGATCCGGATGAGTTTATTCATCGGCCTTCCTTTTCGACAGTTACCCGGGTAGCCGTTACGTATAGCTAGTGCCGCTGACGTGCTTGTGGTTATGGATTTATCCAGCAACTCACTGCCGGCGTACTGTCGAGTCTTTATAGCCCCACACAGAGGGTTTCCCTGATTCAGGCGAAATGATGTAGTAGCCGTATTGGATACGTGCAGAGTTCCGATCGATTGATTGTACCATGTACCCAGACTTTCGATCGGACAGTTGATAATACTAGCCGGCTTAGGATTGAGCCGGATTATTAAATCGGGTATTGATTTAATAATTTATATATATGTATTTCGATATGTATATTCTAGTATTATGTTCTTTGTGTTATTCTATCTCTATGGGTTTTCGTATTTCGATTCGAATACAGGTATGTATATACAGTAGAGTGTAATCCGTATTTATACGGAAAACATTCTAGAAGGTGCACACCTCATTATTAGACTTTTCCATTTATCTTTAATGGAATAATGGGGTGTAAATAAGGTGAGGGAAGTATGGTGAGAACCATACCTCAATAGTTTTGACAAATGAATTTTCAATTCATTTGTGCTAACTATTGAAACATGGTTAGATTTTTATATTGTAAAAATCATTTTACAAAACCTATGGTGAGGATTTTCTCTCACATGCTTGCATCATTTTTTTCTAAACTCACCATTTGCTTCACTCTCCTCTCTTGTTCTTGAGCTCCTCCATCTTCATCTTCTACCTCCTCTTTACACTCTCATGTGTTGAGAACCAAGAGAGGAGGTGAGATAGAGACACACAAAGAACCTCACACTACATCTTAGACTCTTTAGACTAGTAATCTAAAGTATCTAGTTTCTCCACTTGACACTTAGTATGGAGCTAGAGCCATGAACTATATCTCTCGAGTGGATCATCTTAGACGGAGGGAGACCGACGAGCAAGCGCGATTTAAGAGAACCGAATGAGCAAGCAAGACAAACAAGCTCGATTAAGGAGATCACTAGGAGCGAATGAAGAGGAAAGAAGACTGAAGGACACGGATCATTAGGTGAGACACATCTATCATAGTAGATAGATATCCTCTTTGCATGCTAGTTTAGGTTTATGGTAGTATCCTAGATCGGGTAATTCTAGCGCCAGTTTTTCGAAACTCTAGAAAAATTTTGTTCTGCAAACGGCCACGGTAGATGGCCAGGGCATTAGTATAACCCAACATGGTATCAGAGCCACTCCATAAACCCATACTAGCTAGTTTAGACGTGTTTAAAATATCGATCGACAAAACTTTTCCAAATCACATTTTCAGTTCATATACTTTCTGTCGTTTTTTAAAAGTGTTCAAAAAATTATTTAGAGTGCCTTAAAAATACATGCAGGGTATTATAGAAAGTCATAAGAAATTTGAGCACATAAGCTCTTCATTTTGCCGCGAAAGCGCCGCGAAATATGCATGTTTGTGGCGGTTCCGCGATCGAAGTGGAGCCTCTGTGCTCAAAACTTTTTCTGTCACTCTAATATGTGGAATTGTGATTTTTGGGATGTATATTTCTGGCCCAGATTTGTTTGAGTACTGGTTAGCACTTGGGGCCTATACGGAAAAGTTTAGTCGATTGAAATTTTAAATACGTGTTTATCAGTACATATGTTATTATCTGCGACTGTGAATATCATTGAGCAGTATAACCCGACTAATTGCTATATGTTCTATTAGACGGGTTTGTGAACATGATATTCATGTTGATGTTCTGTACTGTTGTGCTGATATTGTGATTGGATTGTTGTAATGGACAGCTGATGTTGCAATGGTAGTAGTACAGTTCAGATTCATCTGTATATTCATATTGTGAGACGAGCTCCTACATGTGGACAGCCGCTTCTGCCGGATTGTATATTCTTTGATTGGGGCACGACCGGGTTGAGGTCGATGTCACCATTGTACATATATTTTTCTTCTTTTCTGTACTAGGATTACCTCGCAGTGGAGTGCTCGAATAGCCGGGTTCTAGAGGGAAAGGGGTCCGCATCTCATGGCGTTGAGACGTAGGGGGCCTTACTCTAGAATTGGCGGGCTATTCGCCGTACTCGTAGGGGGTATAGGATGACCCATGGAGGGGCGCTTAAGTTACCGGATCCCGTGAAGTGCTGGGTGGCCCATTCACTTTATTGATTGGGGTTGCCTCAGGGATTGGCGGGTAACTTGCCACACTCGTAGGGGTTCAGGTTTTCATTGCACGGGCTATCCACACGAACGGGAACTTCGGGGTTTATTTGTGGCTCAAATGAAACCCGAGGCTCCAAGATTATCCACCATTTTGTCTTGCTTGTTGTTGATCTATGATGTTGTTTATATCATACCTGAGACGAATGTTATATGTATATTTATATATATTAGTAGATATTGTATATGTCTTGCACCCGCGCTAGTCCGGCCCCCGCTCTGCCATTAGTTAAGTAACCTAACGGTGTATGACGGGGCTCCGTGATGAATGCGGATAGCATACACATACATTGTATTTTCGTTCTTTTCTGGTGTGATAGGGTTTAATTGATGGGACCGCATTAATTTTGATTAATGCAATAAAAGAAACCTAAAAGATATTGTTGGAACAAATTTCGAAAAACTGTAGTAATATTCTTTCGCTTTGCATAGTGGTGTTCGATCATGAACATCCAGGACCTCATTCTAGGAGGCAAGAGCCTACATCCCTTCTTTGTGAGTGAACTCTTGAGCAAAAGTTTATGCTATAGATTACTCGGTTTTGTTTAAAACCACTAGTTTTCAAAAGCGGAGCCTAAACCATTCCTTTTCAAAACTACTCGGTTCCTTCAACGATATCAAGTTCATTACGTTAACGGTTTTTTGCAAAAAACCAGCCGTAGCCCTCCGTCATTTCAGATGGGTACCACCTAGTATTCGTGCTATGTTTGTTGGCAAGCGTCAAGACATAGTGAACAGTAGCTGAGTGATATTTATCTGTTGCATGGATATGCGATTGATCGAGACAGCTGTACAGCTTTGTTGGAAAGCGTCAAGAGTTTGTGCGAGTGGGTTCAAATTAATCCAGGATAATGCCGTGTTGAACTTGACTAGTGGCCTATAACTTGTTGGCAAGTGTCAAGGTTATAGGTCGTTAGGGGCAAAAACCACATCAGGAGTTTCAAATATCCAGAAAATTTGCTAGTGTTGCCTTCTGAAGTGTGGTAACTAGAGTGGCTTCCATCTAGCTTATCACGCGATGATAGTTGGATCCCGATCCAACCGATGAGTAGGATTACTCTTGGGAGATATTTTTCACTTCCCAATTAGCTAACATATTGTGTGTCTAGAAAAGTGCTAACGGGGCTACGCCTTTGAGGAACGGGGTTTATTTTAATTAGGTCCGTGCGAGAGCACGGGGAACCTCCCTCCGAGTTGTTGGATATAGTGCCCTCAGAGTCAATTATTGGATCACAGGCACGCGATTGCAATGATTGAGGGAGGACCTATGCCGGTAGGACAGTCTTACTCGAAATGATAGTATGCTATCTGGTTTATCTTTATTATCGTGTACATGCTTTAGGTGACATTACAGGTCACTATTGCACGTTGATAGAGCCTATAGGATTCTTGCTTGACGGCCAGCAGTATGATGGCGATCATATACGTGGGAGCTGGGGTCTATAAGCACATCCTTAAAGTGGTCTCTAGTCATGGGAGTTTCGAAACTGGGCATCGATACTCCATTAGTAGACTAGTGTATACAGTCGAGACCCCGACGAGGGGTGGTGGCCGGTCCCACAAGCCATTGGTGTCAGTTGGTTCACCTAAGATGTATACAGGTGCTCATTGGGTTATGAGTACACCGGGCATGACTCGCCGGGAACATGCTAGTTGGTATTATACCTGACGTCAGATAGTAGTTCCCTGGTAACATGTGTACATGATAGTTCATCGACCTAAGATCGTCATTTGTCTCATGTGAGTTCCCACTGTGCTTTGATTACTACCCTACCACGGCTCAAAGGAGTCGTGTAAACAGGTTTTAGTTGGGTACAGTCCCGAGCCACATGGAGGCAGTGAGAAGATCGGCAGGGGTTTCGTCTCTCCCGGTATTGGGGGTGAGATCGCGTTGTGTCTAGGAGAGCCATTACACGAAGTCGTTGGCCAAGGAAGGAGATTTACTGGTAGGTATTCCAGTAGTATCTCAGGGTGTTCTGGGCTACACTCCGACACGACTTGTACCGCTTTTGGTGGTCTGACTTTTACCAACCCCCTAGGCCCGACATGCGATGCTCATAGACGAACGGACCGGACTGTACGGATATTGTCACAGACAGGCTCAGTAGGGTGTCAGGATGAGTTCGCTCATCGACCTCCCTTTTGGTCAATACCTGGTAGCCCGTTACGTACAGCTAGTACCACTGACGTGCTAGTGGTTAAATCCACAGCCAAAGTATTGACGAGTCTTTAGAGTCCCCCATAGACAGTTTCTCAAGTTTCGGGCGAAACGTTGTAGAGGCCGTATGATATATGGCAGGGTTCGATCATATACGTGTAGTAGTGCACGAATCATGATCAGACGGATCATACTAGTGGGCTTTGGTTTAAGCCGGATCCTAGTATTAGATTTGTTGGATTACTTTAGTCTCATCGCATTTGCATTCAGTCGGAATGCGGATGCAGGTATGTATATACAGGTGAGGGGTATCCTTATGATCCGTCACGAGTTTACTTTAGATGTTGCCGTATCTTTTTGTTGTTGTAAACATTTGGGTTAATGTTTGCAAATGGAAATAATGAGCTAGAAATCATGATTAGGAGCATTAATTGTGACACATGCACAAGTGGTGACTCATGGTCTCTTTCTTTGTGCATGTGTCATATTATTTGATTGATTTATGGTTGATATGATAAGAAGAGAGAGAGAGAGGGCAGCCAAGGAAGAGTTTGCTCTTGTATTTTCTTACTCCCACTCTCTCATTTTATCATACAACATAAGAAAAAGAAAGGCTCCTCTTCTTCTTCTTCCTCTAGCTCACCATTTCCATTAATGGTTTCATCTTCAACCTCCATCCATACACTCTCATGCGTTGAGAATCAATGGATGCAAGAGACAAAGTGATCACACGCATTCTCTACATCATCTTGGACATGTCGGCTAGCAAACTTCGTGTCCGAGTTGCTTCGGAAGAAGCGGGAGCCCGTAAAAAGACTCGAAGATGTGGTGCCCTTTCCGATGAGGAGACCGGAGATCGGAGATGCCGCGAGGAGCTAGGGATGGTGGCTAAAGACCGAAGGACACCAATCGATCGGTATAGCTTTTCTAACCTTTCTCTAGTTGCTAGTTATAGGTTAATGGTTCGATCCGGGATTAAAGTCTGCGATAGCGCCGGTTTCAAGTTTTGAAAAAGTTTTCGTTTCCGCATTTTGGCCTCGTACAGACGGCCGGGGCGCTACCGTAGACTTATATGGTATCAGAGCCACGCCATTAACTTTTACTAGCTTGCTCTAACGTGTTTAAAATATCGATCGAACGAAATTTCTAAAACCGCGATTCCAATTTTGCAGTTTCTGTCGAATTTTTTTTGTGGTCTAAAATTTTTTTTGGGTATGTCGAAAAATCAAGCAGGCATTTCTAAGACCACTGTAGAAATTTCGTAGCATGATATCACTGTAGCGCCGCGGTTCCGCCGCAGTACTGTAGCGTCACTCCACCAAATTTTCTACAGTGGTCTCTAACTTGGAATTGGGGTTTCTGGAATTTTAATTTTTGGCCCAGATTATTTTGAGTGCTGGATTTGTGCTTGGGGCCCACTTCGGGAAATTTTGTCGATCGAAAATTTAAATATGTTAGTTTACAGTACTTACATTATATCTGTGACCGTGAATGTCATTTGATCGGTAAATCTTGTCTAATTGCTATAGCCCTTTTAGACGGATTTGCGAACGTGACATTCACGTTGATGTTCTGTGTTGTGCTGTGATGTTGCGGATTTGTCATGGTGGATAGCTTGGATGCAATGGTAGTACAGTTTGGTTGTATTTGTACATTTGATATTGCGGGGCGAGCATCCGACATGTGGATGCCGTCACTGCCTATTTGTATATTATTCTTTTGGGGCACGACCGGGCTGAGGTCGATGTACCCGTTGTATATTTTACTTTCTGTACTAGGATTACCCCGCGGTGGGGTGCATGGATAGCCGGGTTCTAGAGGGCAACAGGCCCGCATCTCATGGCTTTGAGATGGAGGGGGCTTCACTCTAGAATTGGCGGGCTATTCGCCGCACACGTAGGGGGTATAGGTTGACCCAAGGAGGGGTGCTCAAGTTA
Organism: Agapanthus africanus; assembly: GCA_030015575.1. Classification (NCBI taxonomy): domain Eukaryota; kingdom Viridiplantae; phylum Streptophyta; class Magnoliopsida; order Asparagales; family Amaryllidaceae; genus Agapanthus; species Agapanthus africanus. The sequence goes on from JASDDO010000001.1 coordinate 67,743,695, forward strand.
CCGGATTCCGTAAAGTGCTGGGTGGTCCATTCACTTTGTTGAAGGGGGCTGCCTCGCTTCAGGTTTTGGCGGGTAACTTGCCGCACCCATAGGGGTCTAGGATTTCATTGCACAGGCTATCCACACGACCGGGGGAACGTCGGGTATCAGTAGCGGCTCTATGAAACCCGGGGCTCCCAGATTATCTGTATTGTTCTGTGATGCTTATTACATTTCTGTGATGTTGCATTTTATCACGCTATGAGCGAATATTATATATTGATATATATACTAGTAGATGTTGTATATGTTTTACACCCGCGCTAGTCCAGTCCCTGCTCTGCCGTTAGTTAAGTAACCTAACGGGTGATGATGGGACTCAGTGGCGAATGCGGATGGCATATACGTACATCATATTTTCATTCTTTTGTGGTGTGATTAATTGATGGGACTGCATTGATTCAGATCAATGCAAGCTAAACAAACCTGTTTGATGTTGTTGGAATTTTTTTTCAAAAAGCTGTTATTACAAGGACGTTTTCTTTTGTTTTGCACAGTGGTATTCGGTTATGAATATCCAGCACCTCAGTCGGCGAGGCAAGGGCCGAGATCCCTTCACCGGGAGTGACCCCTTGGACAGAAGTTTGCGTCAGGGTAATAACTTCACTATAGCCTATTACTTTTTGCTTTGCATCGTGGTATTCGGCTAGAATATCCTGCACCTCATTCTACGGGGAAAGAGCGGAGATCCCTTCACAGGGAGTGACCTCTTTAGCAAAGGTTTTCGCCACTTTATTTTTATAAAAAGCTATCCGGTTCCTTCAACGATATCAAGTTCATTACGTTAAAGGTTTTTCGCCAAAAACCATTCGTAGCCCTCCGTCATTTCAGACGGGTAGCACTTAGTATTCATGCTATGTTTGTTGGCCTTCGTCATGGCATAGTGTATGGTAGCTATTTGTTACTTTTCTGCTGCATATTGGTTTGGGACAGTCGTACTACTATTTTGGTCTTCGTCAAGGGTATGTACGGGTGGGTTCAAATTAACCTGGATAATGACGGGCAGAACTTGACATGTGACTTATGATATGTTGGCCTTCGTCAAGGTCATAAGAGCATGGGGTAAAAATCACATCGGGAGTTTCTAAAGAAACTGAAACTTGCCAGATATGCGCATACCTTCTGAAGTGTGATAACGTGAGTGAATTCCATCACGTTATCATGCGATGATAGTTGGATCCCGATTCCCACTGATGAGTTGGTTTATTTCTCGGGTGATCCCGACTAATTCTTCTTTCAGGTTTGAAGGAGAATTTGAGGTTACAGTAGGAGGTTTCCTGATTAGATAAATTGATAACCATTCTGATCTAGGTTAGAGTGCATGCTGAGTGTTTCTTTTCTCTCTCTCTCTGGCAGCGACCATAGCCCGACCCTTGATTATGACTCAGTGACCAAGTTAACCAAACTTTCTTAAGACACTGGCTTTTGGATTGTCAGAGTTGCATACCTCATTGCCACTCCTACTTTTACCCTTTTCTCCAGAACACCCCGTATTACTACGAACATCCACTTCCATTGGATAAAACCATCGTATGGTTATATACGAACTCGTAGGAACTTATTCCAGATTCGAGGATGGTTTCTGGTTCTGGAGAAAATGAATAGGATTATTCAGTTGTCTTTTCCTTTTACCTTCTCTCAGGTTGCGAGTGCTCCTTGGATTAGGACGGTACACCTATTACGCTAATTGGACAGTCTTCATCCAAACCATAGGCAGGTGCCGAAAGGTAGGGCATGAAGAAAACCATTTAGCCTAAAAGGTGTACAGAAGGTATTAAGTAAAGACAAATAAAGGGATTAGTAAGAGGGCAAAGTAAATTGCGATTGCTATTCACGACCAAACCAAGTATTTCATCGCCACTCCCAATTCACCTTTGTATTTCTCCGGAACACCCCGTATCACTACGAAGATCCACAGTTTATTGGATACTCCATCGTATGGTTATATACTAACTCGAAGGGACTTGTTCCAGTTCGGGGATGGATTCTGGTTCAGGAGAAATAGGAATAAGGTTTATTCAGTTGTCTTTTATCTTTACCTTCTCTCGCATTGCGAGTGCTTCTAGGATTAGGGGAGTACACCCATTATGCTTATTGGATAGTCTTCTTCCAAACCATAGGCTGGTGCCGAACGGTAGGGAAGGAAGAAAACCATTTGGCCTAAAGGTGGTGTACAGAAGGTAATGATTAAAGACATATAAAGGGATTTGGAGAGATGACAAAGAAATACACGGTTATAGTTGTGAATCTGATAATGGAAGAGGCATTACTAGGAATACCCGGATACCCCTTCGAAACATTTACATGTTTCAGTTTCACTGTGTATTGTTAAAAGAAAACTGATTTCCCAATTAACCCTTGCTCCAGGGTATGTATTTACCAGGTTTGATTCTCACATCTGTATGGTTTTACAGATGATGAGTGGAAGTAAGTTATTGGGAATTGGGTGATCATCCTAATTATATCGGGATTCGTTGTAATTGGTGATATTTGAGGAAATCGCCTGGGTTGTTTGCCGGACGGCAAATATTTGGTTTTGAATATCCGTTGTTATGCACCAATTTCAAATTGATATATATGTACGTTTATTTTTATAAAGTGAGATATAACCTTTTGAAATTATGTCCATGACATTTACCTATATCAGTGGATGGTTGGGTAAGGAGCATTAAACAGCGGTGTAATTCTTCTTAACCATAAGTACAGTTTTCAACCTACGACACACGGGGAATGAGTTATTAGACTCAGGGGACTTATACAGAGTATTTTATGTTGTCCAGTGTCCATTAGGACAGAGGGGTTGGTACTCGTACTATATTCTGTTTACTTATGACTTCTCTAGTTCTTAGACATGTGTTTCGTAGAAATGCAAGGTCTAAGTTTTGAGAAGTTATAGGTAGAAGAATAAAGTAGAGAACCAGGTGTTGCAAGTATCAGGAATCTTCAAGGTGATCGAAGATGTAGATACTTGTGTATGGTATTTAGTTGATAGTAATGATTATGAGAACTTGCTTCTCTTTCAGGTTACTTATATCTGGATGTATTCCTAAGTTGAGTAATGCTGATCGGCCTCTCTCCATTTAGTTGACATGCACTGGAGACAGTTGCATGATTTGAAATTAAATCAGTGCCTCTGTTTCTATATTGGATATAGAATAGTTCATATCTTAACAATGTTAAGGTACGGGGAGTTGTCCGACTTATGCTTAAAACCAGATTCTGGATAACTCAAGGCACGTTTCTGTAATGGAAGTTTGTGGGTTGACCCAGGCTATGACGAGGGTTGACTTTCTATCATCTGGAAGATCAATAGTGATATTGTTCTTGACTCGCCACAGTTTTAATAAAAATGGATTTTTTTCAGAAAACAACAGTGGGAGTATGGTAGAACTGGAAGTGATTCCAGAACCGCAAACGATTACTGAAAATTTAATAGGACCTAAAAATTCAATCTTGTTTGACATTCCATTAGCCACTCCGCAGATATGGTGGGTAACTTCAGGCATCCGAGAGGTACTCCGATAGCCTTAAGGACGGTGATAAGGAGGTTCTTGTTTACCCAGACTTGCCATTGCTGTTGTTCCATACTGTGAGACCCGGCAGAAGGATGAGTATAGCGTCGTTCTAAACTAGCTTTAGAAGTGTACGTGTATATGACTCTGCCAGAGGGTTGTCGTAGTCAGTGGGAGCAGCGGAAGCATAGTGGACAAGTAGCTTATGTCTATTTATAGGCTAAAGCAGATATAGCGGAAATAGATCATCTATTTCTGAAATGACAGTCATAGGTTTGACTTCATCAGAATAGGGGATGGATCTGTTAAGAAGGTAGTAGGGTGTGATATCCTAGTATTTGGATGACATACACATAGTGGGAAGTGAAATTCCTATACTACGATCGGTTATATTTTGGTTGTCACACAGCGGTTTTTCCACATAGGATATAGATATAATATCAGACACTCTGGTTACTAGATCTATGGTTTTAGATTTAGATTTGGGTAGTTTCCCAATCAGGGTACTAAGACAACATTCTAAAGGTGTTTTAGAATGGACGACTCCTGGCACGGTAGTGAACCTGCAGGTGATGGAGTAACCCTCTCTAAAGGTGTCTTACAGACTAAAGGGGAGAGGGATGTGCATGATTGGCAGATCACTTGCTTAGGCAATTGAGTCGATCATGAGATGTCAAGTACCACACCAGATGTTGTTATTGCACTAGATGAAATAAGTTGATATTAATCCTATCCTGGAGAAACGTACGGAAGAAGTTTTAGAACATAAAGTGGATGTTCTAGGGATATGATAACAACAGCCTCTTTTAGGAGACAGTTATCATTCCAGGCTTCCAAGGTGACCTAGATGACAGAGTGGCTGTCAGAGTTATAGTTTTCCCTCTGACGAGGGGCAGTATTTTGGACAGGTGGTCCAAGCGGATACTGAGGGAGGCATGACGCAGGATACTGATTAAGTTTAGTTGATGATACAGTCTAAGAAGTTTGGATTTGGAGTTCATTTATGAACTAGGTCCCATCAGATATCCAAACATATTCTAAGACAAGTATTACTCATTTCGGGATATGGCTTTCTCCGCGAACTTGAGATAAAGAGAGACATAGAAAGAAACATTAGGGCGGATCCACTCACTGAGGCTATTCCTCGAACGCAATAGTTTCGTAAATGGGCTTTGTGAGACTGATCAGTAGAGGAGTTGGGTGTTCGGTATCACACGGGCTATGAGTATACGACATCGCAATAATTAGCCTTGAGTGCAAGTGGGAGATTGTTGGATATAGTGCCCTCAGAGTCAATTATTGGATCACAGGCACGGGATTGCAATGATTGAGGGAGGACCTATGCCGGTAGGACAGTCTTACTCGAAATGATAGTATGCTATATGGTTTATCTTTATCATCGTGTACATGCTTTAGATGACATTAGAGGTCACTATTGCACGTTGATAGAGCCCATAGGATTCTTGCTTGATGGCCAGCAGTATGATGGCGATCATATACGTGCGAGCTGGGGTCTATAAGCACATCCTTAAAGTCGTCCCTGGTCGTGGGAGTTTCGAGACTGGACATCGATACTCCATTAGTAGACTAGTGTATACAGTCGAGACCCCGACGAGGGGTGGTGACCGGTCACACAAGTTATTGGTGTCAGTTTGTTCACCTAAGATGTATACAGGTGCTCATTGGGTTATGAGTACACCGGACAGGACTCGCCGGGAACATGCTAGTTGGTATTATACCTGACGTCAGATAGCAGTTCCCTGGTGACATGTGCACAAGATAGTTCATCGACCTGAGATCGTCATTTGTCTCATGTGAGTTCCCACTGTGTTTTGATTACTACCCTACCACAGCTCAAAGGAGTCGTGCAAACAGGTTTTAGTTGGGTACAGTCCCGAGCCACATGGAGGCAGTGAGAAGATCGGTAGGGGTTTCGTCTTTCCCGGTATTGGGAGTGAGATTATGCTGTGTCTAGAAGAGCTATTACACGAAGTCCTTGGCCAAGGCAGGAGATTTACTGGTAGGTATTCTAGTAGTATCTCAGGGTGTTCTGGGCTACACTCCGACACGACTTGTACCGCTTTTGGGGGTCTGACTTTTACCAACCCCCTAGGCCCGACATGCGATGCTCATAGACGAACGGACCGGACTGTACGGATATTGTCACTGACAGGCTCAGTAGGGTGTCAGGATGAGTTCGCTCATCGACCTCCCTTTTGGTCAATACCTGGTAGCCCGTTACGTACAGCTAGTACTACTGACGTGCTAGTGGTTAAATCCACAGCCAAAGTATTGACGAGTCTTTAGAGTCCCCCCACAGACAGTTTCTCAAGTTTCGGGCGAAACGTTGTAGAGGCCGTATGATATATGGCAGGGTTCAATCATATATGTGCAGTAGTGCATGAATCATGATCGGACGGATCATACTAGTGGGCTTTGGTTTAAGCCGGATCCTAGTATTAGATTTGTTGGATTACTTTAGTCTCATCGCATTCGCATTCAGTCGGAATGCGGATGCAGGTATGTATATACAGGTGAGGGGTATCCTTGTGATCCGTCATGAGTTTACTTTAGATGTTGCCGTATCTTTTTGTTGTTGTAAACATTTGGGTTAATGTTTGCAAATGGAAATAATGAGCTAGAAATCATGATTAGGAGCATTAATTGTGACACATGCACAAGTGGTGACTCATGGTCTCTTTCTTTGTGCATGTGTCACATTATTTGATTGATTTATGGTTGATATGATAAGAAGAGAGAGAGAGAGGGCAGCCAAGGAAGAGTTTGCTCTTGTATTTTCTTACTCCCACTCTCTCATTTTATCATACAACACAAGAAAAAGAAAGGCTCCTCCTCTTCTTCTTCCTCTAGCTCACCATTTCCATTAATGGCTTCATCTTCAACCTCCATCCATATACTCTCATGCGTTGAGAATCAATGGATGCAAGAGACAAAGTGATCACACACATTCTCTACATCACCTTGGACACGTCGGCTAGCAAACTTCGTGTCCGAGTTGCTTCGGACGAAGCGGGAGCCCGTAAAAAGACTCGAAGATGTGGTGCCCTTTCTGACGAGGAGACCGGAGATCGGAGATGCCGTGAGGAGCTAGGGATGGTGGCTAAAGACCGAAGGACACGGATCGATCGGTATAGCTTTTCTAACCTTTCTCTAGTTGCTAGTTATAGCTTAATGGTTCGATCCAGGATTAAAGTCTGCGATAGCCCCGGTTTCAAGTTTTGAAAAAGTTTTCGTTTCCGCATTTTGGCCTCGTACAGACGGCCGGGGCGCTACCGTAGACTTACAGGAGTATCAACACTCACCTGGCTGAACTGTTAGCGAACTTGTGAGGTGTAAATGATCCCGACTAGTTTTTCTTTTATAGGTTTGAAGGAAAATTCGAGGAAACAGTGGGAGCCATCCTGATTAGATAAACTAATAACCAATCTAATTTTGCAAGAGCGCACGCTGAGTGTTTCTTTTCTCTCTCTCTCTCTCTCCAGGTAGCAACCATTTCACGCCCTAATCAAGATAATAAAATGTTTGAGTTGACCGAACCAGCTTATTACGCAGGGCTGGGGAACGTCGGTTCGGCTCCAACTTGTGACAACAGTCATGAATACGAGGAAGAGAAAGAGGACTGTAAGGAATTCCAGATAACTCTATTGAAGGAGAAGCATTCTAATGCGTCTTTTTCGGGTGTATTTGTTATTGAAAACTGTTTTTCGGTCAACTCTACCTCCTGAGTATTAGATGTCGGATCAGGATCTCACATATGTAATTTATTACAAGAATTTAGAAAAAGTAGAATGGTTGGACCGGATGATATGTCCCTAAGAATAGGGAACGGAGCACAAATTGATGGTACCGCCGTCGGTGAATATCACCTAGTATTGCCAAGCAGCAATGCTATGATTTTGAACAATTGCAACTATGTACCTTCCATGCTTTGCAACATAATATCAGTTTCTTTATTTGATAAAGATTGATATAAGTTTGTTCTAGATAGAAATATCATGAACATTTACCTAAATCAAGTATTGGTTGCAGAAGGTGTATTGTGTAATGGTATCTATGTTCTAAATCAAAATACAGTCTTCAATATGTAAAACACACGCAAGAGGAAGAGTTCAGATACGAACAAAACCTACTTTTGGCATTGTAGACTTTATCATATCGGTGAGAAAAGGCTAGGTAAGTTGCATAAGTATGGAAATCTGAATTCGTTCGAATTTTCATCTTATGAAACCTGTCAATCCTGTCTTAAAGGACCAAATCTCCATTCACCGGACACGGAGAAAGAGATACAGAGCTCTTTGGACTCATACACAGTGATGTATGTGGCCCGATGTCTATACATGCGAGGGGTGGGTTCTCGTACTTCATAATATTCACTGATGATCTCTCTAGGTTCGGATATGTATATCTTTTGCAACACAAATATGAAGTTTTTGAGAAATTCAAAAAATATAAGAGTGAAGTTGAGAACTAGACAGGAAAAAGTACAAGATCTTCGATCTGATCGAGGAGGGGAGTACTTGAGTACGGAATTCCGGGACTTTTAAAAGAGAATGGCATTCTCTCTCAGCTTACTCCTCTGTATACACCATAGCATAACGGTGTATCAGAGCGGAGGAACTGTACCCTATTGGATATGGTGTGCTCCATGATGAGTAATGCCGAGTTGCTTCTTTCATTCTGGAGATATGCACTTGATACGGCCGTGTATGTATTGAATAGGGTTTCTACCAAAACTATGCCTACCACTCCACATGAAATGTAGGAACAGAAGAAACCATACCTTAATTTGGTTAAGATAAGGGGTTGTCCGGCTTATATTAAAAAGCAAAATCCGGATAAGCTAGAGGCCCGATCAGTTATTTGTAAGTTTGTAGGATATTCTAAACATTCATAAAGATATCTGTTCCACCACACCGAGGAACAGAAGGTGTTTGTTGCTCGCCATGCCATCTTTTTAGAGAAGGAATTTCTTGCAAAAGAAACTAGTAGGAGCATGGTAGAACTGGAAGAAATTCCAGAGGGACAAACTATAATTGAAGAATTGGTAGAACCAGAGGATTCAATAAACCCGGACGAACCTCAGCTACTCCGTAAATCTAGTAGGATTTCTCATCCGCCTGAGAGATACTACGGTTTTCTCATAGATGGGGATCGAGAGGATTGCATCTTGGAAGAAGATGATCCTACTAGTTATAAGCAGGCCATTAACAGCTAAGACTCTGTAAAATGGCTTGAAGCTATGAAATCCGAAATGGAGTCCATGTACACCATTAAATTTTGGACTTTGGATGTTGCTCCTCCTGGGGTAAAATTCGTTGGATGTAAGTGGATCTTCAAAAAGAAAATTGGTGCAGATGGACAGGTGGAAAGCTATAAGGCTAGACTTGTTGCAAAAGATTTTCGTCAAAGACCAGGATTGGACTATGATGAAACCTTTTCTCCAGTGGCTATGCTGAATTCCATTCAGATCCTACTTGCCATTGCTGCCTACCATTACTACGATATCTGGCAGATGGATGTAAAAACGGCCTTTCTAAATGGAAATTTGGAAAAGAGCGTTTATATGGATCAGCCAGAGAGATTCGTAGACAGTGGGAGCAACGGAAATATGTGAAAGTTGCTTAAATCCATTTATGGATTAAAGCAAGCGTCGCTGAACTGGAACATCTGTTTTGATGAGACAGTCAAGGAATTTGACTTCATCAGAAATGAAGATGAGCCCTGTATCTACAAGAAGATTGTAGGGAGAACTGTCGTATTCCTCGTCCTATACTTGGATGACATTCTCTTAATAAGAAATGGTATTCCTATACTGCAATCGGTCAAGCTGTTCTAGTCACAAAAGTTCTCCATGAAGGATCTGGGTGATGCCTCCTACATTCTGAGGATTAAGATCTATAGAGATAGCTCTAAAAGATTGTTGGGACTTTCACATTCCCGGTACATAGAGACCATACTAAAGAGATTTAGTATGGAAGATTCCAAGTGCGGTAATATACCCGCATTGCACAGAATCGGCCTCTCCAAAGGGATGTCTCCCAAGACTGATGAGGAAAGGGTTCGCATGAGCACTATACCCTACGCTTCAGTGGTAGGATCTATAATATATGTGATGCTATGTACCAGACTAGATGCAGTATACACGCTTAGCGTGGTGAGCCAGTGTCAGTCGAACCCGGGTGAGGATCATTGGACAGCTGTGAAAAACATTCTCAAGTATCTGAGAAGGACTAATGAGATGTTCTTGGTTTACGGTACTGGAGACTTTAAGGTCAAGTCTTTTACCGATTCAAGCTTTCAGAGTGACAAGGATGACATCAAGTCTGTCTTGGGTTTTGTATTTACCCTCAATGGAGGGGCGGTGTGTTGGAAGAGCTCCAAACAGGACACCGTCGCAGACTCGACGATGGAGGCTGAATACATTGCTGTAAACGATGCCGCAAAAGAAGTAATCTGGATGAAGAAGTTCATTACTGAACTTGAGATGATTCCATCCATTGTTAATCCGATACCTTTGTATTGCGATAACAATAGAGTTATAGATTTAGCGAAGGAACCACGGTCCCATCAGAAATCCAGACACATCTTCAGGTAGTATCACCTAATCAGAGAGATCGTTGATCGCCGGGAGATCGAGGTGAAGAGAGTGGACACAAAAGACAGCACGGCGGATCCATTCACGAAGGTCCTCCCTCAAGCGCAGTTTGAGTGACTTTTTGAGATGTTGGGTATGCGATATGCCAACAGCTGGCCCTAAAGCAGACGTTGGGTACTCGGTACGCCAATATATAGCCTTAGTGCAAGTGGGAGATTGTTGGATATGTATGCCCTAGAGGCCATTATTGTATATGTATACATATGGATGCTTAGACATATGTATGTACATAACAATCTTACTCGATATGATAGTATGCTATCTAGTTTGTTTTTATGTTAACATGTGCATATGTTTTACTTATTATTACGTATTATCTATACATGTTGATAAAGCCTGTAGGATCATTAGTTGACTACCTGTATTGTGATGGCGATCATACTTGTGGGAGCTGGGTAGTCGATAAGCACATCCTTAAAAGGTCCCTAGTCGTAGGAGTATCGAGACCGGGCATCGATATTCCGGAGTAGAATAGTGTATACGTTTCTAGACCCCAACAAGGGGCGATGGTTGATCCTGCAGCCATTGGTCTTTTGCACCTAAGATCGTATACAGGTGCTTACTGGGGGTGAGTACATTGGACGGATTCGTCGAGAACTTCTAGATGGTACTATACCTATCGTCAGATAGTAGTTCTCAGGTGACATGAGTACAGGTTAGTCTTAAGACTCGAGATCGTCATTTGTCTCGTGTGAGTTCCCACTATTCTTTGATCACTACACTACCACGGCTCTACTGAGTCATGCAAACAGGTTTTGGTTGGGTACAGTCCCGAGCCACATAGAGGCAGTGAGTGATTGTTGGGGATTCGTCTCTCCCGGTACAGGGAGTCGATATCGCACTGTGTTCGATTGGCCAGGACCATAAGACCTTGGCCAAGGCAGTTGGGATTTACTGATAGGTTGATCAGTAGTTTCCCGAATTGGTCCTGAGCCGCATCAGCACGAATTATCGGGTTATTAGGGTCTGACGTTTACCACCCCTAGACCCGGTATGCGATACTCTCAGACGAAGAGACCGGACTGTACGGAGATCGTCACAAATAAGCTCGGTAGGGATCCGGATGGGTTTGCTCATCGGCCTTCCTTTTCGACAGGTACCCGAGTAGCCATTACGTATAGCTAGTGCCGCTGACGTGCTTATGATTATGGATTTATCCAGTAATTCACTACCGTCGTACTGTCGAGTCTTTAGAGTCCCACACAGAGGGTTTCTCTGGTTCAGGCGAAATGATATAGTAACCGTATTGGATACGTGCAGGGTTCCGATCGATTGATTGTACTGTGTACCCGGACTTTCGATCGGACAGTTGATAATACTAGTCGGCTCAGGATTGAGCCGGATTATTAAATCAGATATTGATTTAATAATTTACATATATATATTTCGATATGTATATTCTAGTATTATGTTCTTAGTGTTATTCTATCTCTTTGGGTTTTTGTATTTCGATACGAATACATGTATGTATATACAGTAGAGTGTAATCCGTATTTATACGGAAAATATTCTAGAAGGTGGACACCATATTATTAGCCTTTTCCATTTATCTTTAATGGAATAATGAAGTGTAAATAAGGTGAGGGGAGTATGGTGAGAACCATGCCTCAATAGTATTTCAATTCATTTGTGCTAATTATCGAAGCTTGGTTAGATTTTTATATTGTAAAAATCATTTTACAAAACCTATGGTGAGGATTTTCTCTCACATGCTTGCTTCATTTTTTTTTCTAATCTCACCATTTGCTTCACTCTCCTCTCTTGTTCTTGAGCTCCTCCATCTTTATCTTCTACCTCCTCTCTACACTCTCATGTGTTGAGAACCAAGAGAGAAGGTGAGACAGAGACACAAAAAGAACCTCACACTATATCCTAAACTCTTTAGACTAGCAATCTAAAGGCTCTAGTTGTTCCACTTGACACTTAGTGTGGAGCTAGAGCCATGGATTACATCTTTCGGGTGGATCATCATCGACGGAGGGAGACCGACGAACAAGCGCGATCCACGAGAATCGAAGGAGCAAGCAAAGACAAACAAGCTCGATCAAGGAGATCACTAGGAGCGAACGAAGAGGAAAGAAGACCGAAGGACATGAATCTTTGGGTGAGACACATCTATCATACTAGATAGATATCCTCTTTGCATGCTAGTTTAGGTTTATGGTAGTATCCTAGATCGGGTTATTCTAGTGCCAGTTTTTCGAAACCCTAAAAAAATTTTGTTCCACAAACTGCCACGGTAGATGGCCATGGCGTTAATGTAACCCAACAGTAAACATAACTAATGCCAGAATATATATATGTATCTATCTGTAATAACCGTTTCACGTCCATTACCATATATATTGCAATCTAGATAACATACTGAACTGATATAGTAGTATGATAATATCGTGATGATCCGGCATGCTACTAGATAAACCATTATCGGTACAGATACAGGATGATGCTATAAAACTGTAAATCGATACTATTTACTGAATAATAAAATATATGTACTATCATTTATTAAATAGTTATTGATATAATAACATAGCATGTTTCAAGTTTAGAACTTGCCTGATCGGATCTCACGTCGAGATACGAATGTCACGTTCCGATGTCGGAATACAGTCACGACGTAAACTCATGTCGTAAGACTTGACCTGACTGAGCAACTGTGTGACGTGGTAACTGGACTAGACGACGACGGTGAGTGGATCGTCTGGATTGTCGGCGACGCGCAACTTCGGCGAGATGGCCGGAAAAGAAAAGAAAAGAAAAGAAAAAAAAGAAAGAAAAGAAAGAAGAAGAAGAAGTGGTGTTGCTGTTAGGGTTACAGGTGTTGCAATATAAAAGATGTTAATTTATCATAAGTGTAGTTTCGTAGTATCGGATTAACTAAAATTATAATAAAATAACATTAACTTGTAAGATTTAAAACTAATGCTGCGTTACTAATTAAACACTATGTAACTACCGTTACAATTTATAGATATACAAGGAAACCTTATTATGACTAACTAAATAATATAAATGATACTATAAATCATGTGAAAAATCATAATGTCATGACATGCACTAAAACAATATACTGCAAATAAAGGGTTAAAATGTTATCTCTAGTCAAATCTTAATTTGAAATAGTAACCCAACTGAACAACAACTAATACCCAAGTGAAAAATCTTAAAACTCTACTGCACATATATCAATTTGATGTAAACTCAAAACCAAACAAAATGCTATAAAATATTGATAAGTAAAACATGTATACAAATAATTAACAAAGCTATTGCAATCGTCATATAATATTGTATACAAGCCATTATCAACTGCATTGTATACAAAAAAATAATGAATGAATTCTGTTTGTCGGGATTTGAGTAGGATTCGAAAGTTCAACTGAAATCAGATGTTGAAATTCAAGTAACCAATTTGTCTAAGTACAGTAAATTCAAATTTTGGTATGAATCAAATAAATCCATCTGAGGTTTCTTCTACAGCCAACTAGCAACCCTAACTAGTATCATATAATTCCAAAGAAATAACATAGCATGTTGTCTATAGGGGAAATATTGGAAACATCAATAATTAGCTCATAACTTAATACAAATAGGAATGTATACATATAATTATATAAATATATTGTATCCAAAATCAACATAAAAATTATGTAGTTTTAGAATGAAGGTTACAAGGAAGAGGGGAGAGGGATTATTAGTTATTTAATCAATATATTATATATATATATTTAGATAACAGTGTGTGTGTATATGGGATTTTACAGCTAATATCATATTACTCCAAATATTACACGTGTCCCTTCTAAAAATCTAGTTTTTCAATATGGAGAATATACGTAAAAATTTAAACCATAGTGCGATATCCTGGTAATAAAAATATATACCCCAAAATACGGATCATCGTAAATATATGTAGTAATAAAAAACAAGTCTGTTTAACAATTAGGGTATGAACATATTATATGGATGCCACCACATGATATGAGGTACCATAACATGCAAGGCTAGATAACCAAATATGTTATTTGGTTTTATATTGTATTTTAAAAGATATGCGGATACTAAAATATATTATATATGTTTATAAAATTTATATTTGCATGTTTCTCTGTATTATCAAATATTTGATGTAATTTTGAATCATGATGGGTTTCAAACATGCGGGTTGGGTCGGATAATAACCACGGCTGCTAATAGCACTATCCGCAACTCAAAAGCAACAATAACAAGGAATTTTGCCGCAAAATTTGAAATACCCCAATAATTATAGTATAACAGTGCTAGTGTGTTACATTTGGCGTTCGGAACGTGATATCCGTATATTCATCGTGAGATTTCGATCAGGCAAGTTCTAAACTTGCAACATGCTAGTTTGCTTATATCAATATTTATATGATTAATTATAATACATGTATTTTAATGTTCAGCAAATAGTATCAATCTACAGTTTATAGCATCAGTCTGTATTCGTACCAATAATGATTGTATCTAGTTGCATACCGGTTCATCACAATATTATTATAATATTATAATCTGTTCGGTATTCTTTATCTAGATTGCAATATACCTGGTAGCAGACATAAAACAGTTATTACATATAGATACATATACATCTTGGGCATTAGTCATGTTTACCGTATTTAGATATTGGTTACGGTTTTCCATTTGGTATCTAGTTTATTTAATATATATTGCCTGATATGTTCACAAGACATTACTAGACCCGTTACTTGGATTATTACTAATACCGACAATCCTGACTTGTCGTCCTGACGGACGTGACTTGTTGTCTACATAGACAAGACCTGTACCTGTTTGGTCCTGTGTTGGCATTAGATTGATATCATCAATACCTGACTTGGAAACAAAACCTAGGGGTAAGAGAAAATCAATAATGAAACCTGATTTGTAACTCAACAGTTCGATACTTTCCAGAGACTGATCAGTCGATATGGGTATCGGGCCTTGGAATGATGATGCTGACATCATTCGTCTGTACATGATATCCTGTTTTTACTACTTAGCGGCACGTCTCGGATTCAGCCCCGAGGGTCTTGACCGTGGTCCCGGGCACGCACGGGATACTATTGAATTATATCGACGATTCCATTTAATTGATTTCAAAGACCTGTAGAATAGATAAGTTAGAAGCACGGACTTTAGGATACACATGATATATCTATAGCTCACTGTTTTATACCTATGTTTATTATTTACACCCATGTTTAATCATAACATCCTATTATGATTATTACTATTATTTTGATATTTATGACGCACTGCCGTTTGGGTTTTTTATGGCCCAGTTCCTTTGATTTTGTCGCAGGAAGATTAGGAGTATTTTAACAAGCAAGCCGAGCAATGAGGAGCTTGATGATTAGTTTTAAAGATGTTTAGTTTATTTTATTTTTATAGTTTTATTTTATCGATGTGATCCTATAAGGGACGTGATTAAGATATTATTCTTTATTGGATCTTTTATTCGTTTCCGCTACATACATTTCTTGATTTTTATCTACCGTGACAGATGAATATGTGTTAATTAGATTTTATTTACAGTTCTTGATATCTGATTGACAGCTGTGATGTGACTATAAAAGGATTATTCCTAACCAAAGGTAGCATGGTTGGTTTTGTCACGTGCCGTATTTACGTATTTTGGGAAGCGGGGCGTGATAGGGTTTGTTTGGTATCAGAGCCATAGGATTTAGGGTTAGTCGGATTTGGTTCTTTTGTAGTTGAGTATTGAACCCAATACACTAACCAGGAAACCCGGAATTAAGAATATGTCCAGCCACATTACTACCTTACTAGTCTTGAATCTATAGCTGTCAATATCTTGTTTATTGAATCATATTTACCATTACTAATCCCCTTCAGTGTCTTGGGTTAAGAATCATGGCAGATAGAGATTTGCGGTCATACCAGAGGCGTGTAGATAACGCCGTATTACTTGGAGTTGTACGTGATATGTTAGAAAACCAGAAGCGTCAAACTGAGCTGAATCAGCAGTAGGCCAAGGCTTTTCAAGAGGGTATGAGGACGGTCTAGCAGTCTGTTGTTACAGTAAATGAGAGGGCAGCAGCTCCCAGGCCAACACAGCGGGAGGGCACCGTGGCAGACTCTAGGAAGCTTGGTCCGTCTATATTTACAGGATTGGAGGAGCCATTGCCAGCGGAGCAGTGGCTAGTTGATATAGAGAACCTGCTCGTTGCCGTGCAGATTCCAGATGAGAAAAGGGTGGATATTGTACGCATCCAATTAATTGATTACGCTCACGAGTGGTGGCTCGTAGAGGAGACCCGTCTGACCAAGCCAATCAGTTGGGCAACTTTTTCGCGATATTTCTTGGAGAAGTTCTTTCCATAGTCTGCTCGGGAGGAAATGGAAGAGAAATTCATTAGTTTGAAGCAGAATAGTGGATCCATTGATACACATGCGGCTGAGTAGATCCGGCTCAGTCGATTTGCGGGGCCCTTGGTTGACAATGAGGCAAATAGGGCGAGGCGGTTTATGCATAGTTTGGATGTGGAGATTCAGAGACACATCATATCTTTGGGATTGACCACCTTCTCCCAAGTTCTCAAGGTGGCTAGAGAACAGCAGAGTTTATCAATGAAAGTCAAGGGTAACCTCCCGCAAGAGGTTGTAGTGCGGAAGACGGCGTTTACGCCAAACAAAGCTTCTGTACATATAGGCATTCCAATAAACAAATGAGAAACTGTACCTATGATGAAGCCTTTTGTATCAGATCAGAAAAAGGATGTGATTTGTGACTTCTGCCATCTACCAGGACACACACCGAAAGAGCGTCGAAAGAGGATTGGACTTTGTTTAGTTTGTGGATCAGCTGACCATACCATCGGTGCATGCCCTTCGAAGCTACGATCAAGAGATGATATTCAGAAACCACCGTAGAAGCAGATTTATAGGCAGAAGCTGATCACTCAAAGGTCTAATCAAGCACGGGCCTTCACCTTGACGTCCGAGGAGGCCAAGGCATCATACAATGTTGTTTCAGGTATCCTGCTTGTTTATAATTTTTCCGCATTGGCATTATTCGATTCTGGCGTATCCCATTGCTTTATGTCGTCCAAATTTATTAGCACACACTCTATTCCACACACGGTCTTGTCTAGTTGCTGGGACATACACACTGAGAATGGGAGAATTATATCCAGCAGTGAATGCAAGGGTTGCTCGATTATTATTTGCGGACAAGAGTTATTCGTGGATTTCTTGGTGATTGATACTGGCAGCTATGATGTTGTCTTGGGAATGGATTTTTTTGGTATTTTCCATGCTCACATTGATTGTAGGGCAAAGAAAGTGATTTTCCAGATTCCCGGACATCCAGAGTTCATATTTTCGGGAGGTAGCAGATCTGCTGGGTCAGTCGAATTTAGGGCTAGGCCGACTAGTGGCGTTCTTTCGTCGATGGAAGTAAACAAGGAAGAAACACCAACAGTAGTTCAGGATTTTATGGATGTGTTCGTAGACATCTCGGGTTTACAACCAAAACGAGATATGGAGTTCGCGATTGATCTTATTCCTGGAGCAGCGCCGATTTCAAAGGTTTATTATCCAATGGCGCCTGTGGAACTGGAAGAGGTAAAGAAACAAGTTGTCGAATTACTGAAGAAGGGTTGGATTCATACCAGCGGTTCACCATGGGGAGCTCCAGTTCTTCTAGTCAAGAAAAAGGATGGCACATAACGGATGTACATCGACTATCGAGAATAAGATCAGGCGACCATTAAGAATAAGTACCCAATCCCTCGCATAGGCGAACTATTCGATCAACTCAGTGGCGCGAGGGTATTCTCGAAATTGGATTTGCGATCCGGATATCATGAAGTTCGGGTGAAAGTAGAAGACATTTGCAAGACGGCGTTCCGACCACGATATGGGCATTACGAGTACTTAGTGATGCCATTTGGCGTTACTAACGCACCGGCAATATTTATGGACTCGATGAACCGAATCTTTTCACCATATCTGGACCAGGTCGTAGTGGTGTTTATTGATGATATTTTGGTCTATTCTAGGAGCAAAGAGGAGCATGAAAAACACTTGAGGATCGCACTGCAAACGTTGAGACAAGAAAAGTTATATGCTAAGATGAGCAAGTGTGAGTTTTGGCTCGAAGAAGTGAAGTTCTTGTTGTATCTGGAGATGGAATTGCCATTGACCCTGAAAAGATTACAGCTGTTCATGATTGGCCAATTCCAAAGAATGTGGGGAAGATCAGAAGTTTCCTTGGGCTTGCAGGATACTATAGAAGGGTTTTGGAGAATATCACTCAGATAACAGAACCATTGACCAAGCTAACACGAAAGGAGGTACCGTTCGTATGGACTGAGAAGTGTGCGTCAGCTTTTGAAGTGCTGAAGTAAAGATTGACTGTCACGCCCCGCTTCCCAGTGTACGGCGAAGTGGACGCGACGAGGTCCGCTACGTATGTACTCAGAAGTACATACGCTAAGCGTAGCTAAGCAATATAAATACACAAGAGACAAGAGTATAAAAAGAACAGGAACTTTTATTTATTAACATTCTTTGTACAATACATGGAAAGGAAAATACAACTGAAATAAAGATGCCTAAACAGTGGCATAACAGGAAAAGGAAAGTACTGAAAAGAAAAGTGTACAATGAAATTATACTGCTGGGTTGTCGGCAAATTGCTCCAAGTCTTCTTCTGTTGGCTCTACTTCTGCCGGGTCTAAGTCACCTGACGACATTCAAAGAAGAGAGAACAGAATGTCGTCAGCGAACAGATCGTTCGGTAAGTCCCAAAGGTAAGAGGGAAGTAGAGAAGACAGAATAAGAAGATACATTTTTACAGTGTAAACTATTGTTGTAATGTTATGTAACGCTGTTGTTTGTAGCTTGGTACAGAAGAATGCCAGTGTATACGAGGGGAGTCTCACTTGCCAGAGACTAAGGCACGTGTAGTACAAGGAACCGTTATGCCACGGTACAACAGCAATGGGATTCAGGTTAGGTGTATTAATCTGACCGCCTCGTGCCACCTTTAACATCTTCCGTACCAATCTATCCCTTAAACCCCGTAGTGTTTTTAACAGTATTGTTATCTTGTAAAATTGTATTAATTGTAAGATTGATTAACCGACTGTCTGAAACCATGATATCAGGAAACGGTTATAACCATAGAGTCATGTAACTGGAATACTGGGAAACATGTAAAAGGAATATGTCCATGGTTCGGTTCAGTCAGGTTATATAGATTGTTAACTGGATCCTGGGATTCATGTATTCATCTTGAGTTGAATTATACAGAATATAGATTGACTTGAATCATATTCAAGTCAGAAATAGTCAGACTCTAACCCGAGTCAGACTAAAAGAAAGATAATTTGAAGTTCTATATTTGTTAGGGGCCTTATTGTAATTTATAAAACTTGAGGGGGTTTATTGTAAAAAGTAATATTGTAAATTTTATTTGTGTTATTCTAGTGAATATATCCTAATAAAAGTATTAATTTATTTATTTGAAATTCATGGTATTTTAATATAACTTTTAATCTTGTAATTTTTAGAAAAAAGTGGAAACTTTATCTTATGATAAAATAGGTGTTTAAATGATAATTATATATATATTAACACATGAATAATTTTAAATAAATATTTTATTTTCCCAAAATCTCATTTTTCTTAAATGCCGTATTTTAAACCTTTCGAGACCGAATGCTCCTTGCGGAGGTCTGAATCTCGCACTACTAGCCCGCGGGTGCACGATGAACCGTACTATTCCTAACGGGTTCCCCAAAGTGGGTTGTAGTGGCACTTTGCTTAGGTTTAACAAATACTATTCATTTAGGAAAACGATTTTATAAATAAAAGGTATTTATTTGTAAAAGAGTATAGTTTTCTGTATTTTAGTTTCTAGGGTTTCCTAAGCCAACTAGCCTATTTCTAAGGGTCTAAACGACAAGTCATTAGAAGCCTCAAATCGCCTCTTCACCGCCAATTGTGGCCAGGTAAGTACAAGTGAGGAGGGAGGGATCCGCTCACGAATCGTGAGACGGGCCTTTTAAAGTTACCCAAGCTCACTTGCCTAGCCTAGACACCACAAAGTCAGTTTAGATAAACGATCGATGTCCATGACATATCGTATTTTTCTATTAAAAGATATTGTTTTAAAAATTGTAAACAACTTAGAACTTTTTAGAAAAGGTTTATAAAGAAAATGGTATTTTAGTGAAAAGTCTTGTATTTTCGTATTCTATGTTTTGACGTTTATCAATTAAGGTTATATTTGTATGTGTGTAGAGGTAGGTCATTACCTCGTGACTTATTTTAAGTTTTGATGAAGTTTAGAGGTAAAACATGATATATTAAACTTAAAGGTATTAAAGCGCAAGAATACGGTATTTGAAAACGTTATCATTATATGTGTGAAATTTCATTGAAATTGATTTCTACAAGTTTAGTGATCAAGATAAACATATTTAGGAGTGAGGGATTTATTTAGAACAATAAAAACAAACTTTATGGTATTTTTATGAAAAGAATACGGTTTTACAAGAAAGCTATCATTTCATGTGAGAAATTTTGTTTAAATTGGTTTCTATGTGATGAATAGTCATCATGTATATGGGTAGGTATCATGGATTATGTGACAAGTGGAATTTTGTAGAAAAACCGAATCAGAAATTGGTTTGTTCCGATTTCCGTCGGGTTTCATATTTCCGTATTTTAAGAAATAGAAAAGAGAGAGAGGGATGGGACTTACGGGTTTTAAGCTCTTCTAAAGAGTAAAGAGAACTAGGGAGAAAGACCGAGGGGTGATTTCGTCGCCGGTTGCTTCAAAGCACGTCGCCGGAATTCCTTCAGAATCTCGTCGGAGCTTCACCGCGAACTTGTTTTCAAAGCACACACTTCTTGGAAAACTTTTGAGAGAGTGGCTCAAGATTTTGGAGGTGAGAGGGTAGTGTGTAGGGTTGGTATTTATAGGGTTAGGCTAGGGTTAGGGTAGATGAAAAGTTAAAAATAAAAATGTGATAAAATGTAATAAAAAATGTATTAAAAGTGGAGTAATTGGGGTTTTTAAAGAGCTCTGGAAGTGGTATGAGGCTGAAACTTTTCAGGTGCGTAGGGAATATGAAAAGACACAACTTTCATGTTGTGACCATCGCCGGAATCGGTCGAATCGGGGGTGACTCGGCCCTGACTCGGTCGGATCACTGAGTCGGCCGAGTCAAGGCCGAGTTGGCCGATTCCCGACCGAGTCCGGTGGCCTGGATCCCCCCCGACGGTTCATCTAACTCCTGCAAGTGTTACATGTTTGGGTGTAGTGGGGTTTTTGTGAGATATGCACGTGTAAACTCTTGGTATTCTAAAGGTTTTTTAAAAAATCAATATTAAAAATAATATGGGGTATGGGATTTGAACTCTGGTGGCTTGGTTCAGCAGTGCAAGGTATTACCAATGAGCTACAAGCTCCTTCTTGTAATTATTGTAGAGAGATAGATACTTAAAGTGTTATCAGCAACATTAATACTCCAAGTATACTTCAAATTTAATTCAAATTTAAGTATACAAAAATTGGAGTTGTTACAATCTACCCTCCTTACAAAAATTTCGTCCTCGAAATTTACAACTTTTATTTTAGGACTAGTTTACAAAAAGGTGCGGATATCTTGCACGCGTCTCATCTTCCCTTTCCCACGTGGATTCTCCTGGAGTGTCTTTTCTCCACATTACCCGGACTAAGTTAACTTCCTTGTTCTGAAGTGTCTTCACTTTTCTATCCAGAATTTCCACAGGTTGTTGCTCACAAGACAAGTCGGGCTGTATAGTGAGCTCGGAATGATCAAGTACATGGCTGAGGTCACTCACATACCTTCTGAGTTGGGATATGTGGAACACGTTATGCACTCCTTCCAATGAGGGTGGAAGCGCTAAACGGTACGCCACTTCACCGACTCGTTCGAGTATGTCGAACGGTCCAATGTATCTCGGACTTAGCTTACCCCGTCTTCCAAATCGGATCACTCCGCGGTTCAGAGATATCTTCAAGAATACATGGTCTCCTGGCTGAAACTCCAAGTGTCGTCTCTTTGCATCAGCCCAATCTTGGGCTATGCGCATTCTTTCCTTGATAGTACGAACCACATCAACGGTCGCTACTATCATCTCTGGTCCAAGGAGTTCCCTATCTCCGATGTCGTCCCAACTTAATGGTGATCGACACTTCCTTCCATATAATGCTGCAAAAGGTGTCATTCCTATACTTGCTTGGTAGCTGTTGTTGTATGCGAACTCCACAAGGTGCAGGTGATCTTCCCACGATCCTTTGAAGTCGAGCATACATGCTCTGAGCATAACCTCCAAGATCTGAATAGTTCATTCCGACCGACCATCTGTTTGTGGATGATAAGCCGTGCTGACCATCGTTCCTATTCTGACAGTGCCAGATGGTTTCGGACGGCTAGTTATTCACAGCGACGCATCTGGAAAAAGCTTGGAATGTGTTCTATTGCAGCATGGGAAGGTCATAGCATATGCGTCGAGACAATTAGAGACCCATAAGAAGAACTACCCAACTAATGATCTGGAGCTAGCGGCAGTGATTTTTGCTATGAAGATTTGGAGACACTACTTATTGGGTGAAAGGGTAGAAGTATTTACCGATCACAAAAGCCTAAAATATGTGTTCACACAGAAAGAGCTCAACATGAGGCAGCGTAGATGGTTAGAGCTGATGGCTGACCATGATTGTCACGCCCCGCTTCCCAGTATACGGGCAGAGGACGCGACGAGGCCGCTACGTATTTACTCTGAAGTAAACATGCTAAGCGTATCTAAGCAATATAAAATGCAATATACACAAGAGACAAGATATAAATGAACAACAACTTTATTTATTAACATTCTTTTTACAATACATCTGAAAAGTAAATACATGGAATGGAAAGCAATGCCTAAACAATGGCATAACAGAAATGGAAAATACAGAATATAAATGTGTACAAGAAATCTAAAGTTCTGGATCGAAAGCTAGCTGATCCAAGTCCTCAAAGGTGGGCTCGATCTCCTAAAGGTCCGAATCACCTGACGATATTCCAAAGAAAAGAAAGAGAATGTCGTCAGCGAACAAATCGCTCGGTAAGTCCCAAAGATGGGGGAGAAGTAGAATAGACAGAGAGAGAGTATAACTATTATAATGTTGATTGTTATGTTAACGCTGTTGTTTGTACCTTGGTATAGAAGAGGCCAGTGTATACGAGAGGAGTCTCACTTTCCCCGGAGACTAAGGTATAAGGAGCATAAGGAACCGTTCAGCCACGGTACAACGGCAATTGAACTCAGGTTAGGTGTATTATGGTTACAGTCTCGTGCCACTTTTAACACCTTCCGTACCAGTCTACCCATTAAAAACCCCGCGATGTCTTGATTGTATTGATGTATTGTTTGTATTGTATATTGAATATATATGGATGGCTTACCGAAACCATGATATCAGTAATGGAACGAATATAATGGATGATCATGTAAATGGAGTATATCCATGGTTCGGTTCAGTCAAGTTGTATAGATTGAATATATGGGTTCATGATTTCATGTTGTATTGTAGTTTGTACTTGAATCATATTGAAATCAGATTAATTATATCGAAACTCAGTCTGAGTCAGACAATTTGAAAAGAAATTGAATCCTGTATTATGTTTTGGTGCTATCGGTAACCGCTGCATATGGACGGTAGGATTTATGTCTTTTTCAAAAACGATTACCGTGTTGATAACACCGTTTGTTAAGTTGTCTACCTTAAATAGGCAAGCACCCATATCTTCGGCTTCCCGAGGCTCAAGAGACAGGTCCCGCTTAAACCTATGTTTACTAGGGTCCTTATTGTAATTTAGTATAACTTGAGGGTGTTTTATGTAAAAATAATTTTGTATAGTTTTCAAAATATACCTCAAGTAATTTATTACTGTCTTTAAAGTTTTCAGTGATGTATATTTTATCAATGTGACATTTCTAGTGAAATAAAGCCTAATTTCATAATATATGGTATTCATTTGTAATATTGGAATTTGTATGGTATTTTCTTGTAAATGAGATGTTTTTCTTGAATTTTAGAAATGTGAAATATTTTAAATATTAAAAATAGATATTTTGATATTAATTACATATATATTTATTTATTAAAAATATAAGTTTTATTTATAATAGAAATCACATTTTCTAAAGAAAATTGTATTTTAAATCTTTCGAGACCGCATGCTCCTTGCGGAGGTCTGCATCTTGCACTACTAAACCCGAGGATGTGTGATAATCTGCACCATCCCGAACGGGTTCTCTGAAATGGATTGTAGCGGCACATTGCAAAGATTTGTTAAAAATACACATCTTATAGAAAAATGTTTTTATAAGTCGGAGGTAGTTATGTGTAAAATCGTATTTTCACAAATCTGTATTTCCAAATTCTATCGTGGTATATTACATATGAGTGTTGTGACGAGGTAGGTCATTACCTCATGAGTTTTCTAAAGCTAGCATGGTTAAAATGTATAAACATGTCGATATGAAACATAGAGGTATTTTAATGTAAAAGTGGAATAAAACTTGCTATGGTTATCATTTTAATATCAAACTTGTTCTATTGTCCTAATTAATGAGTATTAAATAATATATCAAAAGTTGTAGATTTGTTATTAAGAAAATGTTGTATTTTTAAAAGAAAAGATACTCGGAAGCCGGATAACTCCGCTTCCGAAACATTTTAAGAGTTAAGAATTTGAGAATAGTGAAAGAGAGAGAATGGGGACTTACAGGATTAGGGTCAAGAGAAGAGGAAGAGGAAGATTGGGGAAACACCGGTGCGTCGTTTCGTCGCCGGAAACTTCTCGGATCGTCGTCGGAAGTTCGTCGGAGTTTCGCCCTTTGCTAACTCCACTTGCACACAAAAGGTCTTGGGAATTTTCTTGAGAGTTTGGGCAGAGATTTAATAGTGAGGTGGGATGATTTTAGGTGTGGTATTTATAGCAAAAATTAGGGTTTAGGGATGTGAAAGGGTGTATTAAGAATTTGTATTAAAAATAGATTAAATGAGGGTTTTAATTTGCTCTGTAAATGTGCAGGGAATTTAAATAATACAAGGGTTATGGGAGGAGTTCAGGGGTCGCAATACAAAAAGAAAATCGGGGTTTCGAATCACTGGAACCGGCGGCGCCGGGCCGAGTCAACCATTCCGCCAGCCCGAGTCGGCCGAGTCGGGGTCCATCTTCTTGCCACGTGTCCCTGACGCTTTGACTACTGCAGTGGACTCGTTTTTTTTATGTGTGACTCTTGGTTTTACGGGTTATGCACGTGTAGGCTCTTGGCCTTCTTAAAGATTAAAAGAATTTTAAATAAAAATAATGTGTGGCTGATGGGATTTGAACTCTGATGCTTTGGTTCGGCAGTGCAAGGTCTTGCCAATGAGCTACAAGCTCTTTCTTATTGTTCAAAAGTAAATCAAATATTTATAGTACCCACAGGAAATGTAAATAACCCAAGTATACATTAATTTTAAATCAATTTTATGTACATAAGAATTGGAGTTATTACAATGATCTTGATCGAAAATACCATCCGGGGAAAGTTAATGTAATGCCCAATGCACTAAGTCGGGTGCTAGTGATACGGATGTTGACTGCACAAAAAGAGATTATAGTTGATCTTCGAGTTGGAGATTGTACTACCAAATTTTTTGGGATAGTTGATGCAGTTGCAAGTACAGTCATCCTTGATCGATAACATTAAGGCAGCACAGTCACACGATCCAAGATTGCAGAGGTTTAGAGAACAAGTATAAGCGGGACTTAGAAAAGATTTGTTGATTCATGAAGATGGTTCGTTACGATATGAAAGCCGTTTATGTGTACCTAAAGATGATGTTCGTGAAGAAGTCATGAAGGAGGCTTATAGTTCCGTGTATTTAGTACATCTGGGAGGCACAAAGATGTATAGAGATCCGCGACAACATTTTTGGTGGGAGGCATGAAAAGGGAGATTGCTCGCTACGTATCAAAGTGTTTTGTGTGTCAGCAAGTTAAGGCTGAACATTAAAAGGCAGCTGATTTGTTGCAACCACTTCCGATTCCTCAATGGAAGTGGGAACATATAACTATGGATTTCATGACAGCTTTACCACAGAGTCCAAAGGGCAATAACGTAGTTTGAGTGATTGTTAATCGATTGACCAAGGCAGCTCATTTTGTACCATTTCGAGTTGGTCAGTCGACGGAGGGTTTGGTAGAGCGGTATATGCAGGAGATTGTGAGATTGCATGGGGTACCCTTGAGCATCGTTTCAGATCGTGATACTAGATTTCTATCATACTTTTGTAGGAGTCTACAGGAAAGTTTGGGAACTCGCTTGAAGTTTAGCACGACCTATCATTCTCAGACAAATGGCCAGTCTGAAAGAACGATCCAAACTCTTGAAGATATGTTGAGAGCATGCATGTTAGACTTCAAGGGTTCATAGGAGGATCATTTGCATTTAGTAGAGTTTTTTATACAATAACAGTTTTTAGGCGACTATACAGATGGCTCCATTCAAAGCTTTATACGGTCGTAAGTGTCGCTCGCCTGTCTGTTGGGATGATATTGGAGAAAGAATATTATTGAGACCGGATATTATTATGAAAACGGTGGAGAAAGTTAACGTAATCCGAAATCATATGAAGTTGGCATAGGATTGACAGAAAAGTTGGGCTGATACTGGACGAAGACCTTTGGAGTTCGCGGTTAGTGATTTGGTGTTCTTGAAGATATCACCGACTAGAGGAGTAATCCGATTTAGTAGTCGAGGCAAACTTAGTTCTCGATTCGTGGGGCCTTTCGATACCATCGAGCATGTTGGAGAGGTACTTATCGATTGGTTTTACCACCATTCTTGGTGGATATTCATAACGTGTTTCATGTATCTCAACTCCGCAAGTATATTCGAGATGAGACGCACGTCCTACATCACTCAAAACTGACAGTAAGAGAAAATTTAACGTATATAGAGCGACCAATGGCTATTGTGGATCGACGAGAAAAAGTCCTCAAAAATAAAGTAATTCCACTAGTACTTGTTTCGTGGGGGAATCGTTTGCATGAAGATTCTACTTGGGAACGTGAAAACGGGGTTCGACAGAAGTTTCCACTAGATCTGTATCTTTTTGTCTTTTTCTTGTTCCATGAATTTCGAGGACGAAATTCTTTTGTAGTTGGGTATAATGTAACACCCTAGTACATTTATACTATATATTTTGGTATATCAAATCTTGCGGTAAAATTCTTTACTATTGTTGCTATTAGGTTGCGAATGATGCAATTAGTAACTGTGGTCATTATTAGACTCGACCCGCATATATGAAACCCGATATGGTGTGAGGTTATAACAAATATTTGCTAGTACAGTGTATCCATGCGAATCGAGAATATATATATATATATATATATAATATTTTAACTTCACACATCTTTTTATAATACAAGATATAAACAAATGATGTCCTTTTTCTATCTAGCCTTGCATTTTATCCTATATCAGGTTGTTGCGCCTATATATCATGTTTATATCCTCAGTTATAGACAGACAAATAATTTAAAATCCTTACGAATATTTACGTAGATTTTAGTAGGGGTATGAGTATTTAATTATAGAAATTTGCATTATGGTTAAAATTCTTACGTATGTTCTTTATATTTAAAAACTATATTTTTGAATGAATACGGGTAATATTTGGAGTGATCTGGTATTACCTGTAGATTCCTACAAAATATACATAATATATTACTTAATATATTCTTATACCTATAACTGTTATATATATATATATATATATATATATATTTATTAATAAATTTATTATATAAACACACACACACACACTCTCCCTGTCTCCATCTCTCTCCTCTCACTTTCTCTCTCTCACGGCCGAACCCTAATCCGCGCCGAACCCCATCTCGTCGCCATCCCCACCTCGTCACCAACACTACTTCTTCATCCTCACCTTCTCATCACCTCCATCAGCCACACCCCTCCTTCTTCTCCGAAGGCTCATCTGAGTCGACCCAGACGCCGAGAACCCACCTCTTTTCCCCTCGTCGGCCTCGCCGTCTGACCCGACCACCACCCGCACCCTCCACTGCCTTCCTCTTCTCGTCAACATCACCAGAGCACCCACACCACCACCACACCTTCTTCTTCTTCTTCTCGTTTCCCCGATCACCATCCTACACCTCACCGCCCACGACACCTTGCCGTCGCCCTCGGTCCCTATCACCTCGTTGCCGACCATCTCCCTCTTTTTCCCTGTCTTCGCTAAATTCAGAGAACCCCAATAACTCCATCTCTTTTTCTTCTTCTTTCTTCTTCTTTTTTTTTCTGACTTCGCCGGAGTTGGTTATCGCCGACGAGCACTGTTTACCGTCGGAAACAGAGATGAATTGGGATGGATCGTCTTGCTTGAATCTAAGGGCAGATGCTATTTGGATTTATCCGTCCACCTCACCGAAAATACCAAGTTGATTTATAGCACTGTATATCGGAGGTTTGGACGGATGCAGCCGTTGTAGCGAACTTCATCAGATTCCTTCTCGTTTTATGAGGGTTTTTGATTGTGGGGACACTCTTTTCTGCAGACGCAATCCCCTGCAGTTAATTACGTTACCGCATTGCGATAACCACTTTCTCCTGCTCTGGCAGTTCACTTCATGACGTGTGTGTTTTTGTTTGTTTAGGTTGCTTGTGGATTGTATACAGAGACTAGTGTTTGTAGGGTTGCTAGGCACGCGCACACGGGTCTACGAGGCATCAACCATGCCCGAATTAAAATTTAGCCGTGCCGAACAACCCGAATACGGAACTTTAAACTAGAGATTAGGCGAAAACAAGTATGCTAAACACTTTAACACTAAGTGAGAGGGATTACAACCTTTGTAGATCCGGTCCTTCACTTCATATGCTCCGTGTTGTGGTCCCTTCGCTGCGATCATCGAGATCTGGACTCTCGAGAGGTTCCACGAAGAGAAAGACGCAACCTTTGCTTCCGATCTTCGTTACTAAGATGATCTACCTTGAAGTTTCTTTAACACAAGCTAACACTCATGAAATGATGTGAACACCCTCATCTAAATGGCAAGGGAAGATGAGGATGATGAAGTAGGATTTTTGCTCTCTTTATTTATCTTTTTCTCATATTTATTCATCACTTTGGAAAAATCTAGCAAGCTTTTTCATGAAAGAATGAAGGAAGAAGAAGATGAACATGATAAGAATCCTTTTGTGATGAATAGGAAAAGGATTAATATGAAGAATAATGCAACCATGGTTGACTTAACCATTGTAGAGAATTGACTAGGGTTAGGGTTTGGGTTGGGTTAAAGCATGAGTCACTTGAAAATATCTTTATCATGACAAAAAGAAAAGCTTCTAGAAACATCTAGAAAGCTTAACCCTAATCCAAACCCTAATCATGTTTAAACTCCACTAAACAAGTTGCATAGTTATCATATCATGTTACAATATTATATATCACATATATAATATTTATCGTAACAAAATAAAATAATACAATTAACATATATCGCATATATATCAATGTATTATCCGAGTGAGAAAAAGAATCTTTTAGTGAGCAAATATTAGTTAATGCAATTTAATATTTCATATATATTATTATACATTAAATTATCGAATCAACACTTGATCCGACAATCCGGCTATATCGCATATAACCGGCTAATATTTATCCGTACCGATTCATCGAATCAACACTTGATCCGATGACCCGGCTGATATCAAATATCGCGGGAATATAATACGGTATCATATATCGCATTATCCTCGGTCCCGCACATATCACATATGTGCTCCTACTCCGTTTTGCCTGAGTCAAGAAACCTCTGTGTAGGACTCTAAAGAATCGTCAATACGCCGGCAGTAGGTGATGATCATATCAAACACCCACAAGCTGCAAGCGGTCAGCTAAACGTAACAGCTACCCAGGTATTGAGCGCTCAGAAGATCAACAAGCAAGCCTGTACATTCTCCTGCGAATCCAAACAGTAACACTCCCGTACAGTCCGGTCTCGTCGTCTGATATGTTGCATATCTCGCCTAGGGGTGGTAAACGTCAGACCCCAGTAGCTTGATAAGTCGTGTCGATTTGAGGTCTATAACAGTTCGAGAAACTACTGATAACACTTACCAGTAAATCTCAGCAACCCTGGCCAGGGATTTCTGGTTATAGCCAATCGAACACAGCACAACATCAACTCCCTATACCGGGAGAGACGAATCCCCTCCTATCGCTCATTGCCTCCATGTGATTCGGGACTGTACCCAAAAGCCACCTTTTTGCACGCCCTCTTGGACGTGGTATGATGGAAATCAAAGCACAGTGGGAATCACACAAGACTCTATGACGATCTCGGGTCAACAGACTACTCTGTACCAGTGTCACCGGAGAACTGCCATATGACGTATGGTATAATACCATCTGGGAGTTCTCGGCGAGTCCGTCCAGTGTACCCAGTCTCCA
Source organism: Agapanthus africanus (assembly GCA_030015575.1). Lineage (NCBI taxonomy): Eukaryota > Viridiplantae > Streptophyta > Magnoliopsida > Asparagales > Amaryllidaceae > Agapanthus > Agapanthus africanus. The sequence goes on from JASDDO010000001.1 coordinate 67,774,476, forward strand.
CTGAGCACCCGTACACCATCCTTGATGTCAAATACCGATGGATATGGGATCATCCATCGCCCATCATATGGGTCAAGATGCGTATACGCTAGTCTACTCTGGTGTATCGATGCCCTGTCTCGATACACTCTCGACTAGGAACAGTTATAGGATGTACTCGTCGACTACCGTGGCCCCACTAGTATGATATCATCATAGTCCCAGTAGTCGAGTACATATCCTAAGGGCTTTATCAACATGTAATATAGAGACAATCAGAGTACATGTTAAGATAAAGTACAACCAGATAGCATACTATCATGTCGAGCAAGAAAGTTCTCCCTATATATGTCCTAGCATCCACTACAATATACATCGTATGTACAGTAATGGCCTCTAGGGCATACATATAACTAACAATCTCCCACTTGCACTAGGGCCATCTGTTATGGTATCGCATACCCAACAATTAGCTGCGGTTGAAGTATCTCATACTCAATCATTCCATAAAAGTCTCTACTGGGAAAAAGGCCTTTGTGAGTGGATCCGCGCTGTTGTCCTCTCTGTCTACTCTCCTAACCTCGATCTCCCTGGAGATCAACCATCTCCATGATCAGGTGATACTGCCTAAGAATTATATCTGGATTTCTGATGGGACGGTAGTTCCTTGGCTGAAGCCACAACTCCATTGTCACACAATGGTAGGAACGAAGTTCATCTTATGAACTTATTTATATCCAGACTGCCTCTTTGGTAGCATCCTTGGTAACGAAGTTCATCTTGCCTTTAATCGTCTAGTATGTCACGATATCTAGCTTGGAACTCTTCCAACATACCGTCCCTCCACTGAGGGTATAGACAAGCCTGTGACTGACATTCAGTCGTCCTTATCAGCCTGGAACCTTTCCAGTGATTCTCCCATGGATCGATTTATACCATCTCACTACAACTAGTGAGTATCCTAACATCCAATTAGATCTATCTCATAGATCCAAAACCTAGGATTTAGGAGGTATCACTTTGATCCTATATGGAGAATCCTTGTGATAAGCGGAGATTGACCGAGCGTAGCATAGGAAACTCCTTCCTTATCAAGAGTATGTCATCCACGTACTCTACGAGGATCACCACCATACTCTCTACTACCTTTTTTGTATATACAAGGTTCATATACCATTTTGATGAAGTCAAACTCTTTGACTACCACATCAAAACAGATGTTCCAACTCCGCGATGCCTGTTTTATCATATAAAACATCTTGCACACGTTTCCGCTGCTCCCACTGTCTACGAAGCCCTCTGGCTGTGTACTTATAGACGCTCTTTTCTAAAACATCATTTAGAAAAGCAGTCATGACACCCAACCACCAGATATCGTAGTCATGGTATGTAGCCGTGGCAAGTAGGATCTGGATGGACTTAAGCATAGATCCTTAGAAAAGGTTTCAACATAATCCATACCTGGTCTATGATGCAAACCTTTAACAAATCTAGCTTTGAAAGTCTCAACTTTTCCATGTACACCAAGTAATCTTCTCAAGATATACTTGCTCCTGATGGGGATTTAACCCTTCAGATAAAGCAACCAAAGTCCATACTTTGTTGGTGTATAAGGATTCCATCTCAGATCGACAAGCATCCAGCCATTCTTACAGAGTCCCACTCCTGATGGTCAGCTCGAAACTAGTTGGGTCATCATCTCATGATGCAATCCTCGCTCCCACTATCATAGAGAAACCGAAGTGTCTCTCAGGTGGGTGAGGAACCGTACTAGATCGGCGGAGAGGCTGAGGTTCGTTGGAAACTATTGAATCCTTTGGTTCTACCATATCATCAGCTGCAGTTTATATAGCTGGAACATTTCCAGTTCTACATAACAGACCTTGCCTCGAGCTTGTCCGGATTTTGCTTTTCAGACATAGGCCGGACAACCCAAATCTTATCAAACTTAAGATATGGGCTCTTCCCTTTCCATATCACATATGAAGTGGTAGGCAACTGATTTGATTTGAACCCTACTCAATAGGTATGCAGATTCTCAAGCGCATAACACCCAAAAGGAAATAGGAAACTCAGTAGTACTCATCATAGAGCACACCATATCACATAGGGTGCTATTGCTCCGCCCCGATACACCGACGTGCTGTGGTGTATACGGAGGAGTAATGCTGAGAGAGAATCTCATTCTCCTTTAGAATAGTCCAGGAATTCCGTGCTCAAGTATTCTCCTCCTTGATCACATCAAAGGACATAATACTTTTACCCGTATTTGTTGGTTCTCTACTTCTAACTTATATTCTGTGAATATCTCAAAAGCTTCGGACCTGTGTTTCAACAGAAACATATGTCTGAATCTTGAGGGATTATCAGAGAATGTAATGAAGTAGAAAGAACCGATCTTGGCATGTGTAGACAGGGGACCTTACATACATCAACATGTATCAATCCCAAGAGTTCACTAACTCTTTCTCTGTTTCCAATAAACAGAGCTATGGTCATCTTATCTTTGTGACATGACTGGCAAGTTTCATAAGATGTAAATTCAAACTAATTTAAATATGCATCTAAATGTAACTTTAGCCAGTCGGGTCGCATTGATATGACCTAGTCTACAATGCCTCAAGAAGGATTTGTTCATTTCTGAACTCTTCCTCTTGTGTGTGTTCTGTATACTAAGAACTGTAGTTTGATTTAGAACGTCAATGATTTTAGATAACGTGCCTGAACCGATCAACTCTTGATATAGGAAATGTTCAAAACATTATCCAACAATACAAAATTATATCCTTTCTTTACTAATAAAGAGACTGATATGATTTTGTATATCAGGTTCGGTATCTAATAACATTTGTTCAGAATCAATGTATTCAGGTAATACAGGGTGATAGTGACCAACAGACTTGGCTGCAACACTTGCACCGTTTTCTGTCTCATGAAACTTATCACCCGTTCTCAGTTCTTTACCTATCTGTAGCCCATGTAACAGATTACATATGCGGGATCCTGATCCGGTATCACATACCCAGGACGTAAAGGATACTGAGAAACAGTTCTGTGTAAGGAACACACCCGAAGATGATGCATCAGCATGCACTTTCTTCGTTTGGGCGGCACGGGAAATCTGGTATTCCCCAATTTCCTGCTCTGTCTTATAACAATTATAAGTTGGAGCGGGACCAACGTTCCCCAGCTCAGTATAACAAGCGGGTTCGGTCAATATATCCGTATTATTATCATGATTAAGGCGTGATATGGTCGCTACCTGGAGAGAGAGAGAAGAAAACACTCAGCGTATGCTCTTGCAAGATTAGATTGGTTATCTAATATATCTAATCAGGATGTCTCCCACTGTTTTCGTCAAATCTTCCTTCAAACCCTAAAAGGAAAGACTAGCCGGGATTAATTACACGCTACAAGTTCGCCAATCTTTCAGCCAGGCCAGTGTCGGTACTTTGAGGGAGGTCCCCCGTGCTTTCGCACGAACCTAATTAAAGTAAACCTCGTTTTCCCAGAGGCGTAACCCCGTTAACACCTTTCTAGACACCTACTTGATCGGCTAATTGTAATGTGTAAAACTCTCCCAGGAGTAACTCTTACTCGCAGCGGGTATCGGGATCCAACTATCTTATAGAAGATATGCAATCTCATTGCAAATTTCAACACTTGAAATTCCCAATAATATTTTGCCCCAAGCGATCTATGACCTTGACAAGGTCAACAAACCATAGACCGCAAGTTAAGTTCAACCCGTCATTTCCTGATTGAATTAAACCCACCCGCACGACCCTTGACAAGGTCAACAAAGTCGCACGACTACCCTAATCCAATCGCATCATATGCTTATACAGCTAAGCAGTAATCAGCTACCGCACACTACGCCTTGACAAGGTCAACAAACGCAGCACGAATACTAACTATTACTTATCTGAAATGACGGAGGGCTATGACGGGTTTTTCAGAAAACCCTTTGCGTAATGAACTTGATATCGTTGTAGAATCGAGTGATTTTAAATGGAGTGTTTTTGAGGCTTTTCTAGTTTTGCTAAAGGGGTCACTCCCGGTGAAGGGATCGTCGGCCCTTTCCTCATCGAATAAGGTGCAGGATATTTCACAAATATCACTATGCAAAGCAAGAACTATAGAAGCAATCAAAAGACAAACCGAGTTTGTAGCATCTGTCAGTTATTGCTAAAGGAGTCACTCCCGGTGAAGGGATCTCGGTCCTTTCCTCATCGAATAAGGTGCAGGATATATCATATATACCGCTGTGCAAAGCAAGAACTGTAGCTACCTATTTTATTTTGAAATTCGATTATACAACATCTTAGGTTTCTTTTATTTCATTAATCTTATTAATGAGGTCCCATTTTATTATGCTTCACAAGCATCTCTTTTGAAACGAAATCTGCAATATAACATATATCTCATATATATATAATATAAACATTCGTCTCAGGCAGTAATATGATCTCATCACAGAACATTGCAGCAGAAGAACATATATGAAATATTGGATATACTAGGACGTCCGTGTTTTCAATACGAGCCAGTATAAAACACGGATTCCACGGTCGCGATGAATAGCCAAACCCACATCCCTAGACCCCTACGAGAGCGGCAAGTAACACTGCCAATTCTAGGGTTAGGAGACCCGGTCTCGACTCCTCGAGATGGTCTCCCACTGGACCCTAGAACCCGGTTACTTGTGCTCCCCTCCTTGGGTCTACCTAATTCGGAAAAGTAAATAATATACAACGGTGACATCTTCCGCTACCTGGAAGTGCCCCAATAAAAGAATATTACATACAAATGAATTTTACATGAATGAAAAAGAAAAACTCTCATCTCACATAAAACCCCCGACTATTCAAATGCGACGATCCAATATAACATATCACAGCAACACATAATATCACATATCATCAACGTAAGCAAGTATGCGTATCCCGATTGTCGTTGATGTATAGCAACGAAGCCGGCGATACACCACATACTACGCTTACGGTCACAGAAAAGAAAGTGTAAAACTACAACAGTTGGAATCCGCAACCTCCTTAGACATTGCATGCCTAACCAAATGAATTCCTTAGACATCACATGCCTAACAATTATAAACCCCGCATTTTAGTCTCATTATCGAAAACTCTTTTCAATATCAAGTCGGCCAATTCAACAAGATTCCCGATGTCCTGATCGAATGCTCGTCGCAAACTTTAGTAGACGGCCGCACCCCCGATACCGTCGACGAAGTGCACCAAGGAGGAACACCGCTACCGGGAGCACCCGAACGGATGCTTTCGGCGACGGGGTTCTCCTACAGTCACTTGGTCGGGGCTATGGAGTGAGGCTGTCTATTAAGTTTACCCGGCGAGTATCCGCGTACGCTACGTGATTGCGACGGACTTTTGATCACATCAAAATTCCGTGGCAACCGATCATCTGAGACTAAACTGCTATGTTTATAATATTCAAATTAGTTATCTCATAACTACCTGTGGATTCCAAATATTGTATCACATTCCAGATAAATAGAAAAAGTTAAACTTTCCGATCGAATCATCAAACACCCAAGATTTCCCCAATATATCTCAACACTTGAAATCAGTTTAAAAACATCCATTACATGCCACAGTAGCAATGGTCCAGCCGTAGAAGGGTCAAGCCAACGCCTCACATGTGGCACGCCGTACTGCCCCAAACCCTAAGGTTCAGAAGCAGTTCAAGACGGTCACATAATCGAGTTAAGGTTTGTTGTCTTCTAGAGGGTCCACCGCGTTACTTGCACGACTTAGAACATTCTTAAACACGAGAAAAAATCCAACTTTTGAAAAATTTTCCGACAGGGGAAAAAATGAGTTATTGATATCCGTTCGAACTTTTTAACAGTTTCTAAAAATTATCCGGACAAACTAAACAAAGCTAAATTATCCGATCGAATCAACGATTCCCCAATACAACCCTTGAAAACTCAACACTTGAGTGGAATAAAAATATTCACAGAAAAAAATAACAAGAAAGGGCCTAAAAATAATTACATGAAATTTCAGGGACTAAGTCCAAATTTTGGCCGCGGAACCGCCGCAAAATCCATGGTTTAGCCGCGGTTCCACGGTCAAATTTTCGAGTTAGACGTCCGTACTTCACAGTAATTCTTAGTTTTTCCTGCTTAATTTTCTGAGAATTTTTAATTCAGAAAAAACCACATTTTTGAAAAAAGTACAGAGAGGGTTCCGTGTCGGGGTTTCGGCGTTCGATCGGACTTTAAACTTCGTCTAGACTTCGCCTAAAGCTCTAGCTTGGCTCTGATACCACTGTAGGGTTGCTAGGCACGCGCACAAGGGTCTACGAGGCATCAACCATGCCCGAATTAAAATTTAGCCGTGCCGAACAACCCGAATACGGAACTTTAAACTAGAGATTAGGCGAAAACAAGTATGCTAAACACTTTAACACTAAGTGAGAGGGATTACAACCTTTGTAGATCCGTTCCTTCACTTCATATGCTCCGTGTTGTGGTCCCTTCGCTGCGATCATCGAGATTTGGACTCTCGAGAGGTTCCACGAAGAGAAAGACGCAACCTTTGCTTCCGATCTTCGTTACTAAGATGATCTACCTCGAAGTTTCTTTAACACAAGCTAACACTCATGAAATGATGTGAACACCCTCATCTAAATGGCAAGGGAAGATGAGAATGATGAAGTAGGATTTTTGCTCTCTTTATTTATCTTTTTCTCATATTTATTCATCACTTTGGAAAAATCTAGCAAGCTTTTTCATGAAAGAATGAAGGAAGAAGAAGATGAACATGATAAGAATCCTTTTGTGATGAATAGGAAAAGGATTAATATGAAGAATAATGCAACCATGGTTGACTTAACCATTGTAGAGAATTGACTAGGGTTAGGGTTTGGGTTGGGTTAAAGCATGAGTCACTTGAAAATATCTTTATCATGACAAAAAGAAAAGCTTCTAGAAACATCTAGAAAGCTTAACCCTAATCCAAACCCTAATCATGTTTAAACTCCACTAAACAAGTTGCATTAGTTATCATATCATGTTACAATATTATATATCACATATATAATATTTATCATAACAAAATAAAATAATACAATTAACATATATCGCATATATATCAATGTATTATCCGAGTGAGAAAAAGAATCTTTTAGTAAGCAAATATTAGTTAATGCAATTTAATATTTAATATATATTATTATACATTAAATTATCGAATCAACACTTGATCCGACAATCCGGCTATATCGCATATAACCGGCTAATATTTATCCGTACCGATTCATCGAATCAACACTTGATCCGATGACCCGGCTGATATCAAATATCGCGAGAATATAATACGGTATCATATATCGCATTATCCTCGGTCCCGCACATATCACATATGTACTCCTACTCCGTTTTGCCTGAGTCAAGAAACCTCTGTGTAGGACTCTAAAGAATCGTCAATACGCCGGCAGTAGGTGATGATCATATCAAACACCCACAAGCTGCAAGCGGTCAGCTAAACGTAACAGCTACCCAGGTATTGAGCGCTCAGAAGATCAACAAGCAAGCCTGTACATTCTCCTGCGAATCCAAACAGTAACACTCCCGTACAGTCCGGTCTCGTCGTCTGATATGTTGCATATCTCGCCTAGGGGTGGTAAACGTCAGACCCCAGTAGCTTGATAAGTCGTGTCGATTTGAGGTCTATAACAGTTCGAGAAACTACTGATAACACTTACCAGTAAATCTCAGCAACCCTGGCCAGGGATTTCTGGTTATAGCCAATCGAACACAGCACAACATCAACTCCCTATACCGGGAGAGACGAATCCCCTCCTATCGCTCATTGCCTCCATGTGATTCGGGACTGTACCCAAAAGCCACCTTTTTGCACGCCCTCTTGGACGTGGTATGATGGAAATCAAAGCACAGTGGGAATCACACAAGACTCTATGACGATCTCGGGTCAACAGACTACTCTGTACCAGTGTCACCGGAGAACTGCCATCTGACGTATGGTATAATACCATCTGGGAGTTCTCGGCGAGTCCGTCCAGTGTACCCAGTCTCCACTGAGCACCCGTACACCATCCTTGATGTCAAACACCGATGGATATGGGATCATCCATCGCCCATCATATGGGTCAAGATGCGTATACGCTAGTCTACTCTGGTGTATCGATGCCCTGTCTCGATACACCCTCGACTAGGAACAGTTATAGGATGTACTCGTCGACTACCGTGGCCCCACTAGTATGATATCATCATAGTCCCAGTAGTCGAGTACATATCCTAAGGGCTTTATCAACATGTAATATAGAGACAATCAGAGTACATGTTAAGATAAAGTACAACCAGATAGCATACTATCATGTCGAGCAAGAAAGTCCTCCCTATATATGTCCTAGCATTCACTACAATATACATCGTATGTACAGTAATGGCCTCTAGGGCATACATATAACTAACAGTGTTTACCGTCGAAAACCGGGAAGATAAGTGTCTTGCCTGAATTTGGGGGCAGATGCTATTTGGTTTTATCCGTCCACCTCTCCGAAGATGCCAAGTTGATTTATTGCACCGTATATCGGAGATTTGGATGGATGCGGCCGTTGTAGCAGACTTCGTCAGATTCCTCCTCGTTGTGAGGGTTTTTTGATTGTGGGGACGCTCTTCTCTGCAGGTGCAAGCCCCTGCAGTTAATTACGTTACTACGTAGCGATAACCACTTTTTCCTGATCCAGAAGGTCACTTTGTGTCGTGTGTGTTTGTTTTATTTTTGGTTGCCCGTGGATTGTATACGGAGACTAATTTATGTTGTTGCCCATAGGGCGTGGATTAGTCCAAATCCGTATATTCATATATTTGGGTTTGGGTTGATTTAAGGATCGTTAATCTCGTTTGAGATTAAGATCAACTTAAATGTTTGTTAAAGATACGTTAGTCCGATCTTGGACTAAGATCTACCTAACCGGGGTTTAGGATCGTTTTTAATCCAACAAAAGGGCATTTGGGCTCTATCGTTTTAGTTTAGAGACGTTACGGTCCGTAGATCACCATTTTTGGGGTGAGGGTTTAGTTTAAGGACGTTGCGGTCGACAGCTAGTTTAAGAACATTGCGGTCCACGGATGTGCTCATGGGTTTGGAAATGCACCAAAGAGCTGTTGGTTGTCGGGACCCTCCACCTCTCTGAAGACGTTGAAGAATTACAACGACATGTATCAGAGGTATGGAGAGATGTGCTCTTGAACCGAATTCCAGATTGCAGGGAGAGATCATGGTTGAATGAACATCATTTTAAATACCAACTGTTAGGAGATCATTAGTCATCTTTGGAACTAAGATCGATTTGGGGAGACCTAAGCATAGGAGGGCTCGGTTGATTGGTGATCAAAAGGGTTTTGGCTTCGGGAGACTTGACTAATTTGGGCTAAGGTTGGCCTCTCATGGTGTTAAACACTAATATCTTCTTGGTGCTCACGTGCTCCCACGTGAGACTCTAAAGCAGTGTTAAACACTGAAATTTGGAGCGCTCACGTGTGGCACGTGAGACGCCTGAGAATTGGTCATTGCTTCTTTGGGTTTATTCTTTTGTTCTTTTATAAGTGCTAAGCACTATTGGGGGTCATGTGGGATCACGTGAGGTGTCTAAAAAATGGGAACTGTCTTTGATTTATTCCCTTTTTCTTTTATAAGTACTCAGCACTATTAGGGGTCACGTGAGGCGTCTCAAAAATCGGAACTGTCTTTGATTTATTCCCCTTTTCTTTTATAAGTGCTAAGCACTATTAGGGGGTTACGTGAGATCACACGACTCAATCTCAGTCGTTCTTTTGTTCATCAGGGGTGGTCACGTGGGAACACGTGATCTGTCGTTATAGCGTTTAACTCTAATACGCAGGGAGATCTTGATATGAGTTTTGAGAATTTCAGGTCCCTTATTTTGATAAGAATTAAATTCTTTTATAGCGTTTAACCCTAGTTTTATCAGAGAAATTAAATTCCTATATCTTTTTATAAGAATTAAATTTTTTGAACTTAGTTTTTTCCCCTAAGTTTTGAATCTGCATGACAGAATCTCCCCGATGAGAATTAAATTCTCAACTTGTGAGGAGATCTGCTTTTGCAGGGCTCAACTAGAGGAAGAACTAAGTTCTTTTTAGAAGAGTTAAACTCTTGGTGTCACGCCCCGCTTCCCAAAATACGGGATACGAGGGGTAGACAAGGCCAGCCATGCTCTTACGGTCAAGGAAATGTCCTGCCGTAGTCACACTTCGGCTTCTAGTTTTTCATGGTAAACATTAAATGACGCGCAGGTAATGAGAAATGCATTAACTGAAAGAAACAAAGTAAAGAACTGACCTGAGGAGAAAGCAAACGAATGTAACTCGGAATGGCAAGTCAAGAAGTCTGTAATGCACGTCTAGTTCTGGTCCAGGCTAAATCTTCTCCTCACACTGAGCATGCATACTCAGGTCGTCAGAGCGACACAATAGCAATATAATATATATAAAATCAAGTGACAGTTCTAACAGTGGTAGTAGATATGAATAACAGTAAATCAATGACAGCATGAATATGAAAGTGCAGTAATCAATGCAGCGGAGCAGTAGAGCAGTAGAACGATATGTCACGTATGTCAACACTGCATATGGGGTATATAGATGCCAGTATCCCTATCAGTCTCTAAGTCTCCCTGTACAGATCACTAAGCCTATCGTCAGTCCAAGTGTGAGAGTCAACCACTCGCGAGTGTCCTCCACCCAAGGGTAGAACCCAAGGGCAAGGGACCACGGGCCCAACATGTAACATGTATATCACGGTGTATATCACATACCCTGTAAATCTCCATATATCTCCCTAAATATATAAGCCGGCATGGGACTCCCGAGATCCTGTTGAACTCACACTTAAACTACCCCACACCCCATGGTCTACAACAAACGCTAACCATAACCCTAAATACCAATCGATCCGTGACAAGTCTGCGCGAGAACTGGAGGCAAGACCTCCATCAAGCACGTCCCGACTAATACCTAAGATAAATGGCAGTGTCTGGTGCCTTATCTGTGACACCCGTGCAAGCGCTTCCATAAGTGTCCCATACCACTTATAGTCACACGTACACGTATCCCACAGACGTCGACAATGCAATAGAATAATAGGGTCACTGATTGTGTACAAGTACGTATCACTTTCACTTATTCACGGATACACGATCACCGACGTACGTACCACAATCATCACTAAAATATAACACTGGTTAAATGCACGATATCACTAGGTTATCCCTACAATGATATGGGTATGATATGATACGTAAACAGTATAAGAAGCATGCTTAAGGTGTCATAAAAAATAGTATTCTAACACTTGCACGATTTATCATGAAACGTACATGTATAGTTTAGCGAAACTATAAACAGGTAATAATTAGTATGTTCAGTTATCTATCCCTCGAATTTGGTTTCAATCCAATCGGGTCCCAGAATCATTAATTATAACCATTTCATTTTAAGCGCTCGCGGCTGGAAATCCGATTTCAGAATCAGACGTCCGTTTTGCAATGCATTTTAATCCCAGTTAGGATCAGATTTTAGCGATGCTACAGTTGGATGAATTCTAGGGTTTTCAGTAAGGTTTTCAACGCAACAAACGGATCTTAAATCGCATCTGTACGTTAGGAGTTATAATCTGTTTAATATTAACATGTCAATTCTGATTCTGCTGGGACTGTTATGTGTCCCGATCTATTAAATTACAGATTAAATATCAAACGGTAACGAAACAGAATGAAACCAATTGTGTTGTCTAGCTAACAGATTTATCTATAATAAACAGCGGAGTTCTGCAACCTACGAGTTAAGGAAAACTTGTGGTACCCATTACGGAACAGAAAGCAACAATTGGAGTCGCTCTGGACTGCAGTCCAGAGTCGCACTCCGACCCAATTATCGTCACGATTTTAAGTACAGGAATGTCTGGAAACTGGTATAAGGTTAAAGTTCATCGAGTCGGCTTCGATTTGAGCCCTCGAACGCACCATTATAGTATGTATATAATCTATGGTGGATTTAACGGTTTTCAGATACAATATAATTCCAGTTTTACGGTTAAACTTGGGGGCAGTCGTTTTAGTCGTTATCGGTCATATTATCCAACGAAATTCACACATTAGGTCCACAGCCATACGGGCCAAACAATACTAGTTAGTTCCGTCAGGTTTAATGTTAATTTCCTATGAGAACACACATCGAACAGTTACATTGTAATATTTAACATAAGGCAAAACGTGGGATATGTATACGATTATAATTTGTAAACTAATAACAAGTAGCATGTAGCAAGTGGGGACTTGCCTGGAGGCGTCTAGGCGATGTACGGCAGTGGTAACGGCACGAACGCGCGATGGATGGTGCGTGTAAGGTTCGCGGCCTTGGCTCTTGGATTCGACGACTCGGTGGGTGCGACGGTGATTACTACGGTGACGGTTATGATCGCAGATATGACAAAGACAATAGTGCCGCCGATAGAGTCGTCAACGGTGGCTGTTGCGGTGATGGCAACCAAGTGTTCGACGGGGCTTGAGCTCGGCGGTGGTTTGAATAGGAAATGATATTTTTTAGAGAGAGTTACTGTAAAAGGGAGGAGAGAGAGAGAGGGAGAGAGAGAGAGAGTGACAGTGAGAGAGGTCGGAGAGAGAGAGAGAGAGAAACAGTGAGAGAGGGGAAGGCAGAGGGAGTGAGATCTGTTAGAGAGAGAGAGAACTGGAGAGGTTGGGAGAGAGGGTGATGGGTTGCAAAGGAAGAGAGAGTGAGGGGGAAGACGACGACGACGATGATGATGATGATGCTGCGGGGGGGAAAGTCGACGTGACGTAGAGAGGGGCTCGCCGGTGAGAGGGTGCAGGGGGCTCGGGTTTGCAGTGAGATCGTCTCGAGCTCGAGCTCGAGCCCCGGTGATGGAGAGGGTGTCAGCGAGTGAGGAGGTGGAAAGAGGGGTGGGTGTGTTCGGTGATGGTGGTCGCCGACGACGACGAGGAGGGTGAGGCTATGGTAGTCGCGGTGTTTGGAGTGGCAGCGGGAAAAAGGAGGAAGAAGGAGAAAGTGATGGGAGTGAGAGAGAAGAGAAAGAGATGACGAGAGTTGGAGAGGGGAGTGCGCGACTTGGGGGTAACGGTCAGCGAGCGTGGGCGTGGGGAGCGGCGACGAGGGCGCAACGGGAGGATTTCGCGCGGGAAACCCGGGGGTAACCGTTGGGGAAGAAGACAGGGGTAGCGGGTCGGGTCGGGTAATGAGGAAGTGGGCCGAAGGAGTGGGCTGGGAAATTAAATTAGTGATTTATTAGAAATGTGTAGGCTGAGTAGGAGAATGGGCCAGCTAAAATTATTTAAAGGATTTTAAAACTAAGGGGGCTGAAGGAGTGAAGTGGGTTGGAGGAATTTTTTGTAAGAATTGATTTAAGAAAATTGGGAGTGGGCTTTGAGAAAATAGATTATGAAATTATTTAAAATGTGTGTGTGGCTGTTTGGGGAACGGGCCAAGGAAAAGGAAATTAATCTTAGTTAAAAGAAACAGCCAGGAGAAATAAGAAGGAAAAATGTGTGATGGTGAGGGCCGAGGTTTTTAGATAAAAAAAGATTTCCTTTTTAGTGATTTTCTGTGAGGAGATTTGTGGGCCAAGGAAAATTAATATAAAAGGGAAAAATGGAGAAGGCCGGGCCAGTGGGGATTTGTTAAAGAAAAGGAATGGGCTGGGTTAAAATAAATATAGTTTGGGTTTGGGTGTAGAAAAGAAAATGGGGTTTAATTTCAATGAAAGGAAAACGGCTTAGGCCGGAGGGAATGAAAGATAAGATCTGGGTTTAATAGGATTTTGAAAATAAATAAATAATTATAAATAAATTTTATAGGTAAACAGAAAATACGGTGTAGACGTACAAAAAGGTGCTGGGTATTACATCATACCACCCTTACAAAAATTTCGTCCTTGAAATTTAAAGAAACAACAAGCTATAAAATAATAAGCGAAGAGTCATCATATCGAACACTAATATATGTGGATTTACTTAAAACGGTTAGACAAAAATCTGAAGGTACTTATATATATGTAAGAACCATGTACGAAAGTTAGGTCTAATAAGTATAATGCATGAACACTATAAGAGCAACTACGAGAATATAGGTAATAATAACGAGCAAAATAATCAAGGCGGGTTCAATAAAATCGAGACTCAAATATGTACACGTATAAGTATAACAAAAGTAATACGGCAGAAAAATAAGTGTAAGGCACAATCATTTATAATAGTAATCATAGGCACAAAACCCAAAAATAAAGTAACGACAATAAAGCGGTGAAAATCAGTCGGTAGGTTAAAACATTTTAGAATAATGTATCGATCGAATACTTAGAAACTCACATAGTGAAAATAAGAAATATGGAACAAAATATGCGCGGTGTAAGGTTGCGCTATTGAAAATAAAGATAATAGTAGTGTGCTTTGAGATACATAAAGCTAAGTAATCAATAATACGCACTCTTCAACAAATACAAGATAATGATACCAAATTTCGAATAATAAAGTCCTTAAATATATATATATAGGGTAATAGGAAAACACATAAAATGTATAGGGCTAGCTAGGGTAATGATTACAAGAAAATGTGGATCATTCAAAGGTTGGAGTATGGCGGCTGTAGGCTGAAGATTAAGGAGATTGGGATCGGGTCAGCACAGAAAGTAATGGTGAGCAACAAAAGGACTACAAGGAAAAAATATGGGGGAGACTAACGATCGGTAAATCCTATGAATCAAGAATTTGAAAAGTTAATGAACTCGGTAATTCATAAGGAAGGTCCTCCTCCCAGAAGGATCTCAAACAGGGTACAGCCGAAGGATGAATGGTGGCTCATTCCAAGGATCAGGGTGCGGTACTTTCTAGTCGAGTCGAGGGTGAAAACTATATAATGAGTAGGGGTGGACAGTCAGGAATCTCAGCATAAAAAAATAAATGGATATGGGCAATAAACAAGTATTAAGCGAACCAATAATCAAAAGGTTTACGAATTCAGAAGATTTATTCCATTCAAGAAAATTTGAAACAAGGCATTCCCAAAGGCGAAAAGTGGCCCTGAACTATACACATTTTATTTGGCCAGAAGACAACATCAAAATAAATTCCGTCAGTCGCGGTTTTGGAGATTCAGCAGGTTGCGGTAGGCTCGCGCGCTCAGGTAGGGTCGTCCATTTCCATAGTGCCTTGCAGGTATCGCCATTGGGAGTTCTTCCACCACAGGGTATTGATCTTCTGCTCCTTCTTCCTCGGATAGAGCTTCTTCATCGAGGCCTGAATCCATGTGATTTTCTTCTTCTGGATTCCCTTCCACGGGATTTTCCTCAACTGGATTTTCTTCTTTCGGGTCTTCATCGGAATCTTCCTCTATCGGGTCTTCCTCTATAGGGTTCTCTTCAGGATCTTCTTCCTCCTCGTCGGAACCAGCTATCCTGTCGAACTCTGGGACGGCTACTCCTTCGTCCTCTGAATCGTCGTTCCCGAAATTGACCTGGGGACCGTTGATCTTATCGTCAGAACTCATCAGCGTGTGGTCTAAGGAAAAGAAAGATTGTGCATCCTCATCCAGATGCGGCACTGCTCCAGGGTGGGCCATAGCCTAAAAGAGAGTGTCATGAGTAAACAGTGGAATACATCAAGAAGAATAGCTAAGTGTACGAAGCATAGAAAGATATGCGATGGTAGGAGTCGAAAATCAGGATAATAATGCTGTGATATTGAATAGTATGAATAGGGGGAAAAGACAAGAGAATAATACATGTACTACGATTCAAAATTTTTATTTCATTCAACTAAAAATTCAACGAGTACAAGATTTCAATTGGAAAGAAATATTCATAAAAGGAATGGCAACATAATGCTGAAATTAGAAAACAGAAAAAAATTTCTTTGATTGCTAGGCCGCTGCATTCTTGTCACTCGAGTTGAAACCTGTGTTAGGTCCGCCTTATCCTCAAAATTCGAACTACGCAGTAATCTTCACTTGGCCGAAGTGGGGAGTGTGGTCGAGTCTCCTCCCTGTAGTTCTTTCCTTTCTGGGCAGCCGTTGATGAGATGTTTGTTGGACCTGCATATCAGACATTTCCCTTGGGCGCGGCGACAATCCCTCTGAAGATGTCCTGGCCTTTTACAATACCCACAACATGGGGTCTTCTGCTGTTTCTGTCGCGGGGAAATAAATTGGCGTTTCATCTTCTTCTCTTTTCCTCGTCTAACTGGGATTCCTTTATGATTTGAGGCTTCCGCTGGTGTCTGATTCACCTGTCTTCTCAGTCCTTCAGCCAACAAGTCGTTTGTTTGCTCTTGGGCTTCCTTCAAACCTTGCAGTACACTCAGAATCTCAACGGTCTGATTCTGGGGAGCGGATATAGATGAAGAGTCGTTGGAAGACATGATCCTGAGACAACGATTTTGAGGATGATATAAGTCACACGCTATACGAATCAAGATATAATATGGATAGGACAAAGATTCCAGAATATTAGAGATGATGAATTTATTACAAGTGGAGAATCAACTGTATGATTTTAAGTCACTTGAATAGAGCACGGTAGTGCAATTTCAACCACGTAACCTTGTCAAGTCACCCGAAACCATGGCGAATGGATAGCTGAATACACGATGTGAATATGGATCAAGAATGACAGTTTACAACCTAGACCGAAGAATATCTTAGATTGCTAAACAATGCACGGAAAACTGCAATCCCAATCGGTGCAAAACCTGTCTCTGATACCAACTAAACCATGTCACGCCCCGCTTCCCAAAATACGGGATACGAGGGGTAGACAAGGCCAGCCATGCTCCTACGGTCAAGGAAATGTCCTGCCGTAGTCACACTTCGGCTTCTAGTTTTTCATGGTAAACAGTAAATGACGCGCAGGTAATGAGAAATGCAGTAACTGAAAGAAACAAAGTAAAGAACTGACCTGAGGAGAAAGCAAACGAATGTAACTTGGAATGGCAAGTCAAGAAGTCTGTAATGCACGTCTAGTTCTGGTCCAGGCTAAATCTTCTCCTCACACTGAGCATGCATACTCAGGTCGTCAGAGCGACACAATAGCAATATAATATATATAAAATCAAGTGACAGTTCTAACAGTGGTAGTAGATATGAATAACAGGAAATCAATGACAGCATGAATATGAAAGTGCAGTAATCAATGCAGCGGAGCAGTAGAGCAGTAGAACGATATGTCACGTATGTCAACACTGCATATGGGGTATATAGATGCCAGTATCCCTATCAGTCTCTAAGTCTCCCTGTACAGATCACTAAGCCTATCGTCAGTCCAAGTGTGAGAGTCAACCACTCGCGAGTGTCCTCCACCCAAGGGTAGAACCCAAGGGCAAGGGACCACGGGCCCAACATGTAACATGTATATCACGGTGTATATCACATACCCTGTAAATCTCCATATATCTCCCTAAATATATAAGCCGGCATGGGACTCCCGAGATCCTGTTGAACTCACACTTAAACTACCCCACACCCCATGGTCTACAACAAACGCTAACCATAACCCTAAATACCAATCGATCCGTGACAAGTCTGCGCGAGAACTGGAGGCAAGACCTCCATCAAGCACGTCCCGACTAATACCTAAGATAAATGGCAGTGTCTGGTGCCTTATCTGTGACACCCGTGCAAGCGCTTCCATAAGTGTCCCATACCACTTATAGTCACACGTACACGTATCCCACAGACGTCGACAATGCAATAGAATAATAGGGTCACTGATTGTGTACAAGTACGTATCACTTTCACTTATTCACGGATACACGATCACCGACGTACGTACCACAATCATCACTAAAATATAACACTGGTTAAATGCACGATATCACTAGGTTATCCCTACAATGATATGGGTATGATATGATACGTAAACAGTATAAGAAGCATGCTTAAGGTGTCATAAAAAATAGTATTCTAACACTTGCACGATTTATCATGAAACGTACATGTATAGTTTAGCGAAACTATAAACAGGTAATAATTAGTATGTTCAGTTATCTATCCCTCGAATTTGGTTTCAATCCAATCGGGTCCCAGAATCATTAATTATAACCATTTCATTTTAAGCGCTCGCGGCTGGAAATCCGATTTCAGAATCAGACGTCCGTTTTGCAATGCATTTTAATCCCAGTTAGGATCAGATTTTAGCGATGCTACAGTTGGATGAATTCTAGGGTTTTCAGTAAGGTTTTCAACGCAACAAACGGATCTTAAATCGCATCTGTACGTTAGGAGTTATAATCTGTTTAATATTAACATGTCAATTCTGATTCTGCTGGGACTGTTATGTGTCCCGATCTATTAAATTACAGATTAAATATCAAACGGTAACGAAACAGAATGAAACTAATTGTGTTGTCTAGCTAACAGATTTATCTATAATAAACAGTGGAGTTCCGCAACCTACGAGTTAAGAAAAACTTGTGGTACCCATTACGGAACAGAAAGCAACAATTGGAGTCGCTCTGGACTGCAGTCCAGAGTCGCACTCCGACCCAATTATCGTCACGATTTTAAGTACAGGAATGTCTGGAAACTGGTATAAGTTTAAAGTTCGTCGAGTCGGCTTCGATTTGAGCCCTCGAACGCACCATTATAGTATGTATATAATCTATGGTGGATTTAACGGTTTTCAGGTACAATATAATTCCAGTTTTACGGTTAAACTTGGGGGCAGTCGTTTTAGTCGTTATCGGTCATATTATCCAACGAAATTCACACATTAGGTCCACAGCCATACGGGCCAAACAATACTAGTTAGTTCCGTCAGGTTTAATGTTAATTTCCTATGAGAACACACATCGAACAGTTACATTGTAATATTTAACATAAGGCAAAACGTGGGATATGTATACGATTATAATTTGTAAACTAATAACAAGTAGCATGTAGCAAGTGGGGACTTGCCTGGAGGCGTCTAGGCGATGCACGGCAGTGGTAACGGCACGAACGCGCGATGGATGGTGCGTGTAAGGTTCGCGGCCTTGGCTCTTGGATTCGACGACTCGGTGGGTGCGACGATGATTACTACGGTGACGGTTATGATCGCAGATATGACAAAGACAACAGTGCCGCCGATAGAGTCGTCAACGGTGGCTGTTGCGGTGATGGCAACCAAGTGTTCGACGGGGCTTGAGCTCGGCGGTGGTTTGAATAGGAAATGATATTTTTTAGAGAGAGTTACTGTAAAAGGGAGGAGAAAGAGAGAGGGAGAGAGAGAGTGACAGTGAGAGAGGTCGGAGAGAGAGAGAGAGAGACAGTGAGAGAGGGGAAGGCAGAGGGAGTGAGATCTGTTAGAGAGAGAGAACTGGAGAGGTTGGGAGAGAGGGTGATGGGTTGCAAAGGAAGAGAGAGTGAGGGGGAAGACGACGACGACGATGATGATGATGCTGCGGGAGGGGGGGGAGGAAGTCGACGTGACGTAGAGAGGGGCTCGCCGGTGAGAGGGCGCAGGGGGCTCGGGTTTGCAGTGAGATCGTCTCGAGCTCGAGCTCGAGCCCCGGTGATGGAGAGGGTGTCAGCGAGTGAGGAGGTGGAAAGAGGGGTGGGTGTGTTCGGTGATGGTGGTCGCCGACGACGACGAGGAGGGTGAGGCTATGGTAGTCACGGTGTTGGGAGTGGCAGCGGGAAAAAGGAGGAAGAAGGAGAAAGTGATGGGAGTGAGAGAGAAGAGAAAGAGATGACGAGAGTTGGAGAGGGGAGTGCGCGACGTGGGGGTAACGGTCAGCAAGCGTGGGCGTGGGGAGCGGCGACGAGGGCGCAACGGGAGGATTTCGCGCAGGAAACTCGGGGGTAGCCGTTGGGGAAGAAGACAGGGGTAGCGGGTCGGGTCGAGTAATGAGGAAGTGGGCCGAAGGAGTGGGCTGGGAAATTAAATTAGTGATTTATTAGAAATGTGTGGGCTGAGTAGGAGAATGGGCCAGCTAAAATTATTTAAAGGATTTTAAAACTAAGTGGGCTGAAGGAGTGAAGTGGGTTGGAGGAATTTTTTGTAAGAATTGATTTAAGAAAATTGGGAGTGGGCTTTGAGAAAATAGATTAGGAAATTATTTAAAATGTGTGTGTGGCTGTTTGGGGAACGGGCCAAGGAAAAGGAAATTAATCTTAGTTAAAAGAAACAGCCAGGAGAAATAAGAAGGAAAAATGTGTGATGGTGAGGGCCGAGGTTTTTACATAAAAAAAGATTTCTTTTTTAGTGATTTTCTGTGAGGAGATTTGTGGGCCAAGGAAAATTAATATAAAAGGGAAAAATGGAGAAGGCCGGGCCAGTGGGGATTTGTTAAAGAAAAGGAATGGGCTGGGTTAAAATAAATATAGTTTGGGTTTGGGTGTAGAAAAGAAAATGGGGTTTAATTTCAATGAAAGGAAAACGGCTTAGGCCGGAGGGAATGAAAGATAAGATCTGGGTTTAATAGGATTTTGAAAATAAATAAATAATTATAAATAAATTTTATAGGTAAACAGAAAATACGGTGTAGACGTACAAAAAGGTGCTGGGTATTACACTTGGAATGACGAAGAAGAGATAAAATAATCTCTATGTCTTTCTTCTTACCTAGGGTTTCTTTTTCTAAAAGAGAGTTCTTTTTTTTTGTTTCTCAAATCTTATGGGGGGTCTCTTCTGTACAAGACTTGAAGTCTTTGGTCCTTTATATAGCAAAAGCAAGTTTGTTGATTTAGTTAAGGAAATCTCTCATTGAGAGATTTTAATTGAATTGGAAATTTTATCCACCGTTGGATCTTTGATCCAAAGACTTCTGTTTTACAGAAGATATCTTTCTTATTTTTAAGAAGATTAGGGAAATATTTCTCCATACAGAATTTTTTCTGTAGATAGGTGATTTTTTAATCACCATTTGATTTTTTTAATCCAATAGTGCTCTGTTTTACAGAGAGTAATCTTTCTTGTTCAGAAAGATTTAAGGAAATATTTTCCAAACAGGGTTTTGATCCCTTTATTTAGAATTTAATTCTATCAGCTCAGAAGGCGTTTAGGACCACTCACGTGCAGCACATGACCCCTACCGAGTTAAACTCATTTGCTTATGTGCAACAGCCCAAAAAAGGCATCACGTGTTGACATGCGAGCTTCTTTGGCCTGTTATTTTTTTTTAAAAGGCGCCTATATGCTTTGTATATAGATGCTCACGTGCTTGCACGTGAGGCTCAATTTCAGCCTTAATTGTTAAGCGCAATGCCTACAATCTTTGTTCATAGGCGCATCACGTGTGGGCATGTGATACTCCATTAGGGGAATTTTTTTTATCGCTTTTTCTTTCTTTCTTTTCCCTTTTTTATAAGGGAACAAATACCCCCACAGCGTTGTTCTCACGTGGCTTGCACGTGAGTGCAACGCTGTCACCCTTATAGCCGTTGGATCTGCCTAGAGGAATGGGGAGATGAACCGCTCTTGTCACGTCTTATAAATGCAAGGCTTTTCGTCTCTGGAAAGCCTTGTTCCTTCATCTTCTTCCTTGGTCATTTTCTCGAGAATTTAATTCTCTTTTTCAGAGCTTAGTTCTCTGCCTCAAAAATCTTTCAGAGTTAAAATCTGCAAAACTTCCTTTTGGGTAAGGCTCTTGAACGACCCTTTTTGGGTTTTCTGCCCTGGATTTTAAATCCACCATCAGAGCTTAACTCTTTTCTTAAGTCAGTTTCTCAAAGATCCCCATACATGATTTTTTGTAGGTTTTGAAGTCTTGAATGAATGGGGATTGTTAATCCTCCTTTTAAGGTCTTACCCTACCTCCGATCTTTAATAATCATAGAATTTAATTCCATTTTCTTTGCCTCCTTGACATGGGGTTTTTTCTAGAATTTAATTCCACAGCTTAAAAGGAATTTAATTCCTCCCCAAAGAGCTTAGCTCTGAAAGATCAAAAGGGACCCTTCGGGAATTTCATTCCCTGGTGTTCTTGAAAATATTTTCATAGGGTTTTACCCTTATTTGCACAAATTTAGATTTGTTGGGTATTTTAAAAGAACTTGTTTTCTCTATGAGGATGTCAAGAGTTGTTTAAACTTCCGTGTCTGTTTAATGAGAATCTTTTTTTATTCTTACAATGATTGTCCTGTCTCATCATTGGTGAGCCACCATATTGATTTTGCGGGGTCCATTAGTTTTGCAATCAGTGGTCCCATGGAACAAACTTCCTGTCATTTCCCTCTGTCGTTATATATATATATATATATATATATATATATATATATATAAATAGGTTTCATTAATGTTTTTCCTTTCCCTTATTTCAGGAACAATGGCTTCTCTTCCCTACTTTCCCTTTACTCGCTCAGACGCCACTTCTCCGCAATCGTCGTCGAATGAGAAAGCTATGGCGATGATTAGGGCACATGACAGAGACTGTACTAGTCTACTCTTATGGGGAGTCTGGTATGGTCTCATCATCCGGGACCGTCCATCTTTACTTGTGAGGAGCCAACAGAACCTCTCCGTCCAATATCACTGATGGAGCGCCCGCAGACCTCTTATGCGGTGGAGGTGGCTAATTAGACTCCTACAGGCCGGCTTAAGCCGTCAACAACCGGGATACCCAACCAGCCCTTGCCAGCTATAGATATCTTGGGGCGCCGTATCTGTCAAGGTGAAGCCCAAACCTGGGGACAAGTTTATAAGGTAGGGCTTACCCTTCGCCACCCAGCAGGCTATCTTCCCTGGGCTCGATATGTTCTTTCTGCCCACCGTGCGCGGTTGCAGAAGGTTGGGCTATATCAAGTCGGTGTACGCGTCTCTTTTTCATTATCAAGCCCCTCACGTCTGGTGGGTTAAAGCTTTTTTGAACCAATGGAATCTTCCCACCAATACCTTCTTGCTAGGGGATCGTGGGGTCTCTATTTCACTGGAAGAGTTTCGCGAGATCTCTGGACTGTCGATCAGGGGAGAGCATTATGAAGAGTTGCTGCCTCCCGACGAGTACATGTTTGCGACCATGCCGGCTATACTTGACGGCCTGACGACTGAAAACGCCGTCCGCCATTGGTACCCCAGTCTCATCAAGGCTCTGGGTGTTTTTGAGAAACTGTTCGCAAAGTCAGAGGGGCAGGGCGTCACCTTTGAGAGCTTCATCGCCTTCTTCATCTGTGAAGACGCTTTATCCAAAGAGGCTCCAAAGTTCGCGAACATTCACGGCCCTTTTGGGTTTGGACTGAATAAACTGCCGGCCAAAGAGGAAGACTTGTCGCAGTTTTATATTCTGATCTCGTCGGCCATGTCCTTCGACGCGATTGCGGTCCCTGGCATGGACGAAGAGACCTTCTTTGTCGGCTTCATCAGTCTTTGGCTCAGTTGGTTCACCATTCCGACACATCGACGCTTCATGAGAGTTTCTGTCTTTGACACTGCTCATCGCGTAGCTGAAGGGGCACGATTGACCGTCGGAATTGCGGGACTGTCGCACCTATACCATAGATTAAGCATTGCGGCCAATACTTCGACCCCAGGTGCAGACGTTGTGAATCTCTCTCTCCACTACTTCATGTCGTGGATCGAAATGCATGTACTGGGAGCATTTGCGGCACATCGGCGGCCAGATTTCTATGACTTATATACCTTCCCACGGGTTATGAGGTTGGTGGATCTTTCTGCTCCCGATCCGACTCAGCTGGGGGCCCTCCGCGTGTTGCTCAACCCGTACTCAAACGAGGGCGTGATGGTGTTTAGTGACCGAGTCCTCTCTGCTCCTGCGGGACCCGTTCAACAGCTATTCGATCTATCAAAAAAGGGAGCGCCATCGTTAAAGCCTAAAGAAATTATGCACCTATACTCGATTAGGCCGGGCTACTTGGTATTCCGCTAGAATAACACGGCTCTTTTTATGCGGTACAATCCGCACCGCTTTGCCCAGCAATTGGGTTATAACTAGGGTGTCCCTTTCGAGACGTTCTTAGTAGAGCCCACTCCATCTCTGGAAATCACTCGTGACGTCATCCATCATTTTATGCGGCTGAACACCGGCTCCCGTTTTATGATCCCTGAATCCGATTACCTTCCAAGGTGTGTGGGGTCTTTTACAGGTTGGTATCGTCATCGAGTCGGTCCTATCATTGCCAAGGAGAAGCGGGTACTCTTCGAATGTAGAGCTTCAGCTCTGACCCAAGCCACTGGCGTTCCGTTGTGGCTGCGGGAAGTGGTTCGCCCTCTATTGAGGGATAGCGGCATGGTACTTATCCCTAACGCTGCAAAGACAGAATCGATTCCTCGCATTGCTGGTATGTCGGTGCGCACCAGAGCCCAAGCAAAGGCCTCCAATGAAGCGTCAGCGGTAGTGCCATCAGTGGCGGCGTCATCAATGGCGGTGACATCCGCGGTGGTGTCTCCAAAGGGGGGTACCGAAAGCGAGGTTGGTCAACGTAGCACCAAAGCGCCGAGGGGAAGGAAGCGTTCTTCAGTTAGTGCTAGCACGGGCTCTAAGAGGAGGAAGAGATCGGTCGCCGGCTTACTTGACACTTTGCTTGAGTCCGAGCTGTTAATTCAGGACGAGCCGCTAGCAATGGAGGAATCGGACGCCGGTCTTATTTACCCTGGCTCGTCTGCCGAAGAAGCCTCGCAACTGGCTGAGGCTTTAAGGCGTTCACAGGATGAGTTCGAGAACGTGCACATCCCAAAGAATCCATACCCTCCGGTTATCTTCTATGACGTTGTTCCATCATTGTGGCGGGTACACATGGGTCTTTTGCTAATAGAAGAAGAACGGGCCCTCAAACAGCCCATAACGATCGCCTCCAAAGACGAACTTGCATTAAAGACCGGCAGTCATTCGTCTGCACTTGAACCCCGACGAGCGCACTTGGCAAGAAAGGAAAAACGCATGGAGAAAGCCATACTTCAAGCTCCTTGGCGCATTGGTATGCGTCTTTCTTATGTCCTTCTTTTAGCGAATAGTCTATATTATTTTTATGTCTTCTCATTTTTGTGAAAACTTTATAGGGACTTCGGCTGCGAAAAAGGATTTGAATCCAGATCGGGCCATAACTGTGGACTCTATGAATGTCTCTCGTGACGCACCGGCAGGTGTAGAGGAGATAATTACAGCCGCTATTCCTGCTGTGGAGCTTCCGGCGGTAGCTTTAGTTCCTTCGGTATCTATTCCTCCAGCATAGGTGACCCCACCGGTTACGGACCCTATGGACATCTCTAGTGACGCACCAAAGGGTGTAGAAGAGATTGTCAAAGCCGTTAGTCCTATCTTGGAGCTCCCGGTGGTGACTTCCGTTTCTTTAACATCTGTACTTTCCTCAGAGGTGAGCTTACTAGCCATAGATCCAGTGGGTCTCTCTGGTGGCGTCCTGGAAATTGTAGAAAAGATCGCTGAGACCGCTGTTTCCTCCTCAGAGCCTGAAGTGGTGGCTATTGTTTCTGAATTGGAAGTCGCCATGTTGGCAAATGTCTCTAGTGCTGTACCTGAGGGTGTGGAGGAGGCTGCCGAAGCTGCTATCCCTCCAGTTCAAGGCGGGTAGAGCATCGAAGGTAATCTTCTACATTTCATTTTAATGATCTTTCCGTTATCTGAACCCTTCTTTCCTTCAGAATTGCGGGAATTGGCGCCGTCTATCGTGGATCTATTTCCCAGGAAGTCCTTCCAGCGTCTACTCGACATGGCTGCCCTATAGGCGATATCCCCTCAAAGCATAGTCCTTTTTTCTGGGCAAGGTCGATATTTTTTGACCCCTTTGTTTTATTATCATTTTTTTTATAACGATGGTAATATGCCCTCTGCAGTTCTGGAAACTGATGACGAAGTTGAGATTCTCGATGGGCCTGGGGATCTCTCAAAACCCCCTTACATGACTTTGGGTAAGTGAGGTTTTATCTTTGGTATTGATTTGTCTATTCCATGTTTATGAATCTCACCGACTGTTCGCAAATCTTGACAGCTCTGCCAACCCATACTCCCTTGGAATCTCGGATCTTCATGCTACTGGGTCCCTATGCCCGGCGTGCGTCTGAAAGGATAGCGAGACAAAGCATCTACTCTCTGACGGCTCTTATTGAAGACCTTCGCGTTGGTACCTCTGTCACGGCCAAAGAATTTGCTGTCGAAGCCAACGCTTCTTTATCCGTTCTCGCTACCTATCATGACGAAGCATTGGTGTGCGTTTGGGTTGAGTATTGTCGCCGAGTGGAAGTCTGCCTACCCGGACTTGAATGCATCCGCCTTCCCTCCGACATCTTGACCGTGAAATCAAGTCTGCAGGGATGGATCGAACGGTGTGCAGCTAATCTGCAGTCGTGCGAGAAGCGGCTCAACCAAAAGTTCTCGGAGAGGGAGTTAGCTTCAAACGTTTTGGGAGAACTTCAGGCTCAGCTCACCGCCAAGACTACCCATGCATACGAAATTTGGCGGGTGCTTCAAGAAGCTATCACAGAGGTGGTGGCTCTTGATAAAGACGTTATCTTTACTTACGAGATGGTCAAAGCCCATAAAGTTGCCGAAAGGGAGCTTGAGAGTCGGTTTGCTTCCTATCAGACTCAGCAGACTCAGGCGGGAACCCGTCTTGCCGCATTAACGGAGCTTGAAGCCGAGGTCCAGCGGAAGAATGATGAACTCACGAGCTTATTACGCCAGCCGCCGGCTTAAAATATTTTTTTTTGTATATTCTCCGTTTCTTTTTTTTTGTATTCACTCCTAAATGAGAGTGTCTTGTATTCATTTTGATTTTTTTATGAAATGTGCCTTATATTCATTTAAATTCATGAATAAAAGACATATTTTATTTCATATTGGCATGTAACTCTGGCAAATGTAGCCCGTAGATAGTCCATCTTGACCTTCTTGTAGGGCAGCGATGGTTAGAAAACAGGTTTGGATCTGTCGCCTAAGACTTTTCTACTTATGAGCCGTGAGGGTCTCATAAAGACTTTTCTCCCTACAAGTCGAGAGGATCCCGTAAGTGTATTTTCTCCTTAGGAGTCGTGAGGACTCCTAAGTGCGTTTTCTCTTGAGAGTCGTAAGGATCTCACAAGAGAATTTCCCCCCTTACAAGTCGAGAGGGCTCGTAAGTGGTTTTTTCCCTCCTTATCGATATTCGACTTTGTAGAATGTGGCCCGTAGATAGTACACAATAATCCATCTTGGACTTACTTGCAGGGCCCCAGTGCTTAGGAAACATGTTGATATCCCCATTGCCTAAGGCTTTTTCCCTACGAGTCGAGACGAGTCGAGAAGTTCTCACATGAACATTATTTTCCCTACGAGTCGAGACGAATCGAGAATTTCTCACAAGAATGTCCTAACGTCATAGTTAACCTTTGCTGATAGAAGCCCGTTAGGGTCTGTGGTACTAGGGTTTTTATCCGTCGTACCGTCGCGTTGGCCGATGTATTCCCCAATATGCAATCTTGCTATTCGAGTAGCCCCACGATTGTCGTGTCTCTGATCCCTTCGGGGGCTGGACAAGACGTCTTCAAGTAATCTCCCAGGTCATATTACCGTCGGAAGAGCAAGCGTTAGGGATTTTCCATGCCACTTTTTACTTGAGGTCAGTGTAACACCCGAGCCCAATAATACTGTTTATATTTCTAGTTGAGTGTTATATGTTGCTCTTTACAATTATCCTGATTGCTTGGTGCTTTTTGCTAAATTTTAACCGGTTAAGTCATTTTGGCACATAACAAATTTTAACTCCTAAAATGAAATTAAAAATGTTCATGTTGGCCTACTCGTCGCCACTAGTCGCGTGGTAGCGTCCGCACGTCGAGATTCCGTCCCGTTCGGCTAAACGGGCAAGTTTGGACGACTACGCACGCGTACAAGTGTACGACTTGGGGGCATGCATTTTAATCATTAAACACCTCTTTTCAAAATTTGGAACCCGCTTAAAATCCTATAATTTGAATTTGGAATATTTGGGCGCAACCCGGGCGCGATTTGGAAATGTTTCATTTAGCGCCAAAATCCCAATTTAATTAAATATTATAAACTATAATATATATACTTCAACCTTAACTGTTGCATTCTTTAACCAATTAAATCCTTTAAACCCTTCTCCAAATCTTTCCCTGGCCAATCACGAGCCCATTTCTTCTCGTGGGCCCCACCTTTTCCCACTCTCTCTCTATATCTCCTCATCAAATCTCTCTTTCTCTCCAATCCTAACCTCTCTCTCTCTCTCTTCCTATATATATATAAACCCCCTGTTCACCCTTCTTCCCCATCACGAGAAAACCCACGAGAACTCCAAGCCCTAACCCTAGCTCCTCGTGCGTGCGCCGCCGACCCCCACCGCTACCTCGCCGTCGCCGTCAACACCTCCTCAGCCTTACCGCTCCCTCTTCCTCCTTCCTCCGCTCTCTTCCGCGCCTGCACCCAACCCCGACGACATCACCCGGCCGCAGATCTCGCCGTCAACGCTGCCTCCCGTCGCCGACGACGCCTGTGACTCCCTCTCTTCCTCCTCGTCCCGACCTCGTCGTCGCCTTCCTCCTCCCCTCGCCGGACCACCACCAGACCCGAGCCCGACCCTAGCACCAATCCCGAGTCGCCGGGAAACGCGCCGTCGACCCTCGTCGACGTCACCCGCGCCACCTCCGACCACCTCCTTTCCCCTCGATCACCAGAGTCGACCACCACCCTCCTCTACCCGTCGCACCACCCTCTCCTGCGAACCCAGAGGCTGTCCAGCCTTCGCAGCCGCCGTCGCTGCCTCGCCGGCGTTCCAGCGCCGTCGAGCCCGCGTGGTTGCCCCTGGTGTCTCCCTCAAAGTACCCTGTTTCGTGTGATCCCGCTGTTCGCCGTTTGGGTGTACACCGTATCGCGTCCGTACCGTGCACTAGATCGCGCTGCAGATCGCGACCGTATCGCGTCCGTATCGCGCATCAGACCGCGCCGCAGATCGCGTCCGTATCGCGCACCAGATCGCGCACCAGATCGCGACTAGACCCAGTACCGTGTCGTGCCGTTTCACGCCGTATCGTGACCCGTACACCAGGCCGCCTGCATCTCGACCCTTGTTCTGAGGCAAGATTTCTTGCTACATGCTACGTTAAACTAATTAAATGTTTGACTCACAAACTTGCTATATTAACTAGTATTGCTACTTATCTCATTGGATGAAATATGATGTACATTATAATATTGCCACTTAAATCGTATTTTGCCACCGTAACCCTAATAACAACTACCTGCTAATCATTTTACTATTTAGAGGATAATAGTCGCACACTTATATCTTTATTGCCTGCTGTTGTTAATATTGCGCTACACTGTGATTATTGCACCCCAAGGGTGCTTGAACCTGTTAATAAGAGAATGCAAAGCATCACTGTGTTTACATGGAATAATATTGTTATTCGCTGTTCCTGCTGTTGTCCCTTATTCGTTACTATACCTGTTATCAGCATACATTTGATTGCATTACATATTGACCGATCTTGATACACATGACACCCTACACATATCGACTCAACCTGTTAAAACGTGACCTGACCTGTTACCTGATTTCATGCCTAATGCCGACAAACCTGACCATCCCTGCTGTCTATCCAGACAGACCTATTTTCACCTGATTTGTGTTGGCATTAGTCCTTGACTATTGAATACCTGACCTGACATACATAACTTGGGGGTATGGGGAAATCAAAGGTGAAACTGACTTGTAACTCAACAGTTCGATACTTGTTCTGATCAGTCTTACGGGCTTGGCCAGTCTGGGAGTGATGATGCTGACATCACTCATCCAACCTACTACCTATTACTGCTTAGCGGCACGTCTCGGATTCAGCCCCGAGGACCTTGACCGTGGTCCCGGGCACGCACGGGATACTATTGAGTTACATCGACGATTCACCAATTGATTTCAAAGACTATAGAGTAGAAACCTGATAGGACAGTTTAGTCACCACTGCACATTACCCTGCACTGTTAATCCATAGTACTGCTTTATTCATGTTCATACCTGCATTGTTTATTACCATGTTTATACTGTATACTTGATGTCATGACGCGCTGACGTCTGGGTTTTGCATGGCCCAGATTCCGTACCACTGTCGACGACCGAGCAGGAGTACTTCAGCCAGCAGGCTGGACTGTGAGTTCCTTAGGGTTTAGTTTATTTATTTTCATTTCATTTCCAGATGTGAGCCCGCATTATGGGATGTACTGTTTATTTATTGTATTGGATCATTTGCTTCCGCACTCTTGTTTATTGATTCTTGTTATTATGGATTTGGACATGTATTAGATTAGTTTAATATCTTGTTCTTGATATCCTTACAACCGTAATGTGACTGTGGATGGATACTTCCTACCCACAGGTAGCATGGTTGGCTATGTTACGTGCCCAATCCTGCGTACTCTGGGAAGCGGGGCGTGACAGTCAGGCTCAATTTGGGAGCCCCAATGAGTCATGACCACTCCGCGCTGGTGTGGGATGATCTCCGGTAGTCTTTCAGGTTTTATTTAAGTTGCCGTTGTTAGTTATAGTGCCCTCAAAGTCAATTATTGGATCGCAGGTACGTGATTGCAATGATTGAGGAGGACCTATACCGGTAGCACAGTCTTACTCGAGATGATGGTATGCTATCTGGTTTACCTTTATCAATCATGTACAGGTTCAGGTGACTGATCGCTGTTACACGTTGATAGAGCCCTTAGAATCTTTCTTGACTATCAACAGTATGATGGCGATCATATACGTGAGAGTTGGGTAGTCTATAAGCACATCCTTAATAGTGGTCCCTAGTCGTGGGAGTTTCGAGACAGGGCATCGATACTCCGGAGTAGACTAGTGTATACAGTCGAGACCCTGACGAGGGGTGGTGGCCGGTCTCATAAGCCACTGGTGTCAGTTGGATCACCTAAGATGTATACATGTGCTCATTGGGTTATGAGTACACCGGACAGGACTCGCCGGGAACCTGCTAGTTGGTATTATACCTATCGTCAGATAGCAGTTCCCTGGTGACATATGTACAGGTTAGTTCATCGACTTGAGGTCGTCATTTGTCTCGTGTGAGTTCCCACTGCGCTTTGATTTCTACCCTACCACGGCTCAAAGGAGTCGTGCAAACAGGTCTTTTTTGGGTACAGTCCCGAGCCACATGGAGGCAGGTGAGCGGATCGGCAGGGGATTCGTCTCTCCCTGTATTGGGGGTAAGATCGTGCTGTGTCTAGGAAAGCCATTACACCAAGTCCTTGGCCAAGGCAGGTGAGAATTACAGGTAAGTATTCCAGTAGTTTCTCAGGGTGTTCAGAGCTTGTCTCCGACACGACTTATACCGCTATTGGGGGTCTGACGTTACCAGCCCTCTAGGCCCGATATGCGATACTCATAAACGAATGGACCGGACTGTATATATATTGTCACTGTTAGGCTCAGTAGGGTTTCAGGATGAGTTCGCTCATCGGCTATCCTTGAGGTCAGTACATGGGCAGCCATTACGCACTGCTAGTGCCGCTGACGTGCTTGTGGTTAAACCCACTGCCAGGGTACTGACGAGTCATTAGAGTCCCCCACAGATAGTTTCCCAAGTTCGGGCGAAATGTTGTAGAGGCCGT